>BPTQ01000009.1:89305503-89361208 GCA_019973895.1 Chrysanthemum seticuspe | reverse complement strand
GACTAAGTCTGATGCCTCTACTAGTTCAGCTCCTAGGGATAATGCCATTGCATCTAGGGTTTCTGCTGATTCAAAGACTGTTTGTGCTAACCAAAAGGAACCCATCAGCACGTGGGGATCCAATGTTTCCAATTCTCTGTCTTCGTCTGTTGTCCAAAGCAGGTCGTACAAATCGTCCCTTGGTATTTGGATTCGGGCGACTCTAAACATATGACTGGGCTCTTAACAATGACGTCTGTTCAAATCAGTTCAGGCCTCGTACTTCATCATTATGGCGTCTGCAGATAACACTTCAGGCCCCGTTCCTCAAAGAGAAGAAAGGTGTACGCTTCAGTGCGCTTTATCTTCTTAAGAAGAGAAATCTTCATGTTTATGACCATTCTCATCGACATTCTTCATCAACATGCTTCATGCTTTTTCCATGCGCTTCAGTCATCAAGTGAACCGGACTACTGATAATTACTCTTATTCCTCTTGCTCAATATAATGAAGATGGCGACATCATGTGCTAATTTTGCGGGGGAGAAGTGTAAATAGAATACATTTGGATGATAATCACTTGGTTAATCAAGAATGGCATCTCTGTATGCAATTCTTGAGGGGGAGAAGAAGAGTGAATTTTTTGCATGGTTGACTGATATCTGAGAATATATGGTCAAACGGCTCCTAACCCATGTAAGAACCGAGATTCTTCTTATCGGATCATCTTCACATGTAGTTTCTTCTAAGAGCCGTTGGGTTGACATCTTCACACGGGCTGATATGATTAAATGACAAAGTGCTTCTAGTTGCTGGGCTGATTTCTTTGATGAACATCTTTCTGTTCTTGTTTGATTGGGAGGGACTTTAATTAAGGGGATTTGCTATTTACAAGTTAACGGGAATGCCTTTGGTGTGAAGAAGATGTTAACTGTCTATTTCCCCATTCGGATAATCTTGAAGAAGGCCGAGTCTACAGTCTAATTTACATTTGAAAGCTACATGATTAGAAGACTAAAGACGAATTGTATTTGATGATCTAAAGACTTCTTCTTAATCCGGGCTGAGAAGAACACTTGAAAATCTTCGTTAGTTTAGGGGAGAGCACTAATTGGGGCAGATTGAAAAGCCAAAATTTAATCCCCAATTAGACTTGCTCAGATTCTTTAGCAATGATTCATTGCTTGATTTTTGATGAAACTCCTCCAACGCTTATTGCTTCAATTACTAAGGATAAACGGGATTCATTGCTTGGGATTCATTGGTTCAAGATATGTTTGATGAGTACTTCCAACCTCCAACGAATGTTGATCATCTAGTTTCTGAAGCTCATGCTCTGGTTCCTACTGACTCAACTGGTTCACCATCTAAGAAGTACTTCTTGGAATTCTCAAGAAACCTTATCTCCAGTTACTCCTCAAGGCGTTGTTAATGACTATCAATGTAGTTGCACTCATGAATAGTGATCCGCTCTTTGGTATTCCTTTGCCAAATCTTCACGGATCATTGTTTCATTGTTCTTTCCTAAATGTGCACTCTGTAAATCAACCACATGAACATTAAGGAAAATGACTTCCTCATCCGCTCAAGGATATTATTGGTGAGTCTTCCAGATCAGTCTCTACATGAATACTTTTAGGAAGAAGGCATTGATGTTGAGGAATCATCTGTTCCGGTTCATTCAGTGGGTCAATGTACATCCGATTGTATGTTTACTCACGTGTTGGACACTTGACACATGTTGATTACTTCGGAGTTGATCATTTATCACTTATTTGAGGTTAAAGTTGGCGTTCACAAAGGCGTGTTCTTATTTGTTAACTTGCTCGGGCTTAAGAATTTGAGTTGAAGACTTGGGTTATCTAGTTACCAGCAGTCGGGGTGGATGGTTGATGACCTGGTTAACTATCACTATTAGGAGTTACGTTGTTTTACTCAGTGTCACACGCATATGACGGTGTGGATAATCTCAAGAGGTGGTAATGTCTCATACTTTGTTTGAGTAGTGAGTACTTAGAGATTTGCTTGAAGCATAGATTCTCGACACCGTTCTTCCATCTTTAAGTGCAAGCTTAAGACACAAATGCGGGGAATTCGACTTCAGTTTCAAGTTTGGTATATCGGGTTTTCTTCAACAGTGGTCACTACAAATTGTCTTCATATGGGTTGATTATGGGTTGATAAAGATAGTCAGAGAGAGTTTCCGTTGCAGTTGATTCTCACAGGATTCATTTGGGCTATTTGAGTTCTTCTCACAAGATTTCAAGTTTATGGATATATTATGTTTTGCTGATTCTGAGGTATCAAAACCATTAGGGGGAAGGATATATTATTCCAACTATTTGGGGGAAGTATATATTATTCTAACTATTTGGGGGAAGTGGTCTCTGGAGACCTTTGGTTTATGTTACTTCAGTGTTCAGTTGGAAGAAATGTGAGAAGAATATTTGGAACGTGAGATGATACTGCCTATCGACATCTTATATACGGTTTATGATAAAGTGCTTCCGGTTATATGCACAACATGTTCACTTGATCGAGCTAATTCAGTTATTTCAGAGTTGACATCCACAGAGATGATTAGTGACTCAACATGTTACATGGATGTCATCGTCTCTACTCTTGTTGGGTACATGTGTACATTATGTGCTGATTGGTTATATGTTATATAACTGGAATGCACTTGGTAAAATGAATATGTTGATATATTGTTCCCCTAAATAGACAACTGGTCAATCTCGAAGAGTAAGGTGTACATCGGGGATGCACAACAGGTTCATGTGATCGGTCGTACTCAGTTAATCCGGATTTGATAACCACTGAGACGATCAATGTTTCAACTTGTTACTTCGGTGTTCTCGTGTTCTTCAGGGTGCTGAGCTTCAATCAATGAGACCGCTTTGTACTCAACTCTACTTCTTAGGGAAATGGTCTTTATTCGATGTTTGTCGGTTTGGGGGAGGCTACCAAAGATTCAAATTGAGAAGGCTCATGTCCAGACGATTTTCTTAGAAGCCTCGAATGCTTTGGTGGCGAAAGTTTAAGAGATGTTGATTCCTTTCTTCTACAACGTGCTGAACGATATCTTTATCTCGGTACTCAATTCATCATTCTCTTAAACTAATTTATCTCTTGTAAATATTTATTCGAAAAACAAAATACAAAATTATAAAACCTTCAAAAAATCAAATAGAAAAATATAAAACTTTCAAAATCCATAAAAATTTGAAAAATTCGAAAAATCTTCAAAAAAATATTGTCATTTTTGTCATGTTTCTCTCGATTCGATAATATCTACGGTCTTGATGTTGTCATTCAAAGAATGACACGGGACTTTAGATGTTGTTCGAATTTTTATATAAAAAAAAAAAAAAAAAAAAATCAAAAATTCAAAAAATCAAAAAAATATTTTTGGGAGAAAGAGAAACAATGGTTTATTGTCATTTCAGGCAGTAACCCGCTTTTAAAAGAAAGAACAGAGCCATGTTTTAACATGTTTTCAAATTCCATGCTCTGATTCTATAAACATTTATCTGCTGAAAACCAAATGCTTTGAAAAATAACTCGGTCTCTATTTTTGATAATCATCAGGACTTATTTGTCAAAATCTCTAGCTCTCAATCAACAACCTATGTCATTGATTGAGGGGGAGAATGATTTCAATTAAATTAAAAAGTTATTTGGCATTAAATTGTTTTTAAAAGATATACATGCATGTTTTATCAATGGAGTTTAAAGTCTCAAAATCCGATCCTTATCAGTTCAAACGCTTTCACAATCAAGTCACAATTCTCCTTAAAAGCTTTCAAAATCAATTTAAATCTATACGAGATCACAAATCTCAAATGATTTGATAATTGTGATCGGGGGAGAATGTGTGATTTAAATTGGATTTAAACTGATAATTCGGCAAATGGTTTTATAAGGATGTACATGCTATCCTGCCCACATGTGACAAACGATTTCAAATTTTCCGTGCACATGTTGAGGGGGAGCATCTATCTTAAACCTATGATTTGAAATGTGATCAACTTATCTCAATGTGCAAGTTTCCTCTAGTATGTGCAAAACTCTTTTCAAACCTCGAGGCACATATTAAGGGGGAGCAAATTTATGGAAACCTCATCCTTCCCGTAAATGCTATATCTTCTTGATTTGATGTGGGAAGTGATGTTGATATCTTTTAGAAAATGGTAATAAAAGAAGTTAATTATTTCTCTTGCCTCCGTGTGCAAAATATTTTCAAATACTTGATGCACATGTTGAGGGGGAGTTCTCGTTCTAAAAATATCAAAAGCAATTCAGGTACAAAATGCTTTGATAATATATCACAAGTATCTAAATTGATTTTCAAATGGTTTTCAATTGGATCCAATGGCAGATGAACAATACCAAATAGACCGACCAACTTTACTTTATGTACGGTGATATAAGGATGATAAGGTTAGGTATTGGTTCCCATGATCCGCCAGAACCGGAGGGATCTACCCAGGGACAATCCACTAGTTAGTGTAGAAGTCCTTAGGTATGATGATAAAAGGAGAAAAATGAGATATGGGAAGAGTGCGGACTAAGACTGAGCTAGTAATGGAATAAACCCAACAAGGTTCTAGCTATGAAGTCTCGGTAAGCACTGAAGGGGTTGAAGAATTAAAAAGAATTGAATGAGAAAAGGGTGAAAACAAATAGCCCTCCATTTATTCAACCTTAGGGCAGAAACCGGGTTCAATTCATATGCTACTGATGGTAACATCGGTATTGAAGACAAGACGTCATGGACCCAGTGACGCACTGCACTTCAACTTTCCAAACCACTCAAGTTCCTCTTAAAAGGACTTGTTTCATTCTCACAGGGAACCGACATTATCTATCGACTTTCTCTTAGAGATGGTTGATATTGAAGAAGGAGACCCTCTCCCTAGTCTCCGGCACAGGATCCAAATATGCACAAATTGAGTCTAGAGCCACGAGATCATCAATAAATCTCATTAGGACACTTTCAATGAAGACTCTCTGTTTCACACAATGTGGAAAGAGAGATTATATCTTGAGTCCTACGCACTATCCTTGTGGTATTGCCAGAACATCTGAGTGATGTGTTTACATATTCACAATGAAGATGGAAAGCCTTCTGGAGCCAACATCAAACAAGCTCCTGGTAGGTGGCATGTGAGATCTATTTTATAGATTAACCATGTGACAACTGAACAGAAACAATGGGGCGATTCAATCTCTTGAATCAATCCTGTTTCAGGTTATGGATTGACGGATACCTTGAAAAACCGGTCATTGTGCTTAAAAAACTCTTTTCTTTAGCACATCGACCGTGTACTAATTTTTCAAACCAAAAGGTGTTTTTATGATTGATAATTGATTTTCAATAAAACCTTCGTTGTATTGCAAAAACAATTTCTATTGAGCAATACACGATTGTTTCTCAAATCTCTTTTCATCAATCAGTGGACTTAAAATTCGCTGGTTCACTCACTCCGTGTTGTCTTCTTTGAGATGTTCCGGTTTGAGAACAGCTAGAACAGCTGCGAAACCCTGTCAAGGAGATTCTTAAGAATCCTACCTGATCACAGGCAGTACTTGTACTGATCAACGGGGAACCGTGGGCCGTGTACCTCAATTCAACGAAAGTGATCAAAGACACTTTCGCGCGATTTATTGCTAACTGTTATATGCAGGTACACCCGACGTTTGCAGCTGATCAGAATAAAGCGGTCAATCCATAGCCACATGCTCACACTACACATTCTTCTCAAAAGAAATCATGATAAGTGCATCAATGACTCTGATATTTTCACTCCAAGCTTCTGCTACGCTGCTGCCAATATCATGAATCAACTAAAGCTTCCGCTACTCTGATGAGAAGATATCATGATCCAGAATGTGAGCATGTCGGTCCTAAAGTCACAACATCACATAATTCCAACACCACAAAGGATGTGCCAGAGATTGTTGATAACTGATGATCTCAAATGCTGGCTCAAACTTATTATCAGTGAAAGACCTCCACCTGAAGTAACCAAACATGCAATGTGAAGAATCAATGTCTACGAGCTTAGATGCAAAGGACTACATCAAGAATGCAAGATCAATTGTTAATGTAATATCTATTTGTATTCAATGTAAGTTTGGTACATGATTGAGGTGACCTCCCTTAGGGGGAGATTGTTAGGAATTAGAAATTCCAGGTATTAAAGAGTCGGTCACCTCAAGAATATGTAATCGTTAGAAAGCTCGTAGTCGTAGTTCTTTTAAGTTAAGTAGTATTTAGTTAAGTAACACCGTGGAGGACGGACGGGTCTTTACCCACTGTATGCCTGATCCACAGCCCGATGTGTGGCGATTTATGTAAGACTATAAATACTCTCTACCTCCCAAGGTAGAGAGTTGGAGCTCATAATAATATCTTTCACTTTCTCTCACTAAGTTCCCTAAACCTCTAACTTTCTCTCTCTAGAATTCCATCTATATGCTACTTTGTGTTATGGTTTGATGTGTATGTGAAAACTAATATCTAAACCTCTAACTTTCTCTCTCTAGAATTCCATCTATATGCTACTTTGTGTTATGGTTTGATGTGTATGTGAAAACTAATATCCTACAGTGCTTGTGTGAAAGTGACTTTCTTTTGGTTAGCAAGAACCAAAGCCTGAACAATATCCGTGAGTTTGTCAATCTTAGCATCGGTGCTAGATGTACTCACAGGAGATGAAGTAGAAGGTCCAGCATTAGACTGAGTCTGATATGTCTTTGTGCGGAAAGGACGGACCTGGGACTTGTTTTCAAAGATTTGCAAGGCTTCTTTTGTGGTCTTGCTCAAGAAATTACCTCCCGCGGAGGCATTCAAAGAGTCTTGATTAGTCTGATTCAGACCATTGTAGAAAGTATCCATTTGCATTAACTCGGTAAAACCATGATGCGGACACTTGCGGAGCAAGTCTTTGTAACGATCCCATGCCTCCCCGAATGATTCCTCAAATCTCTGAGAGAATTTCATTATCTCATTCTTAAGACTTGTAGTTCGGGATGGAGGATAGAATTCGTTCACAAACTTTGTGACTAGATCTTTCCATGTCTCAATGGAACGAGGGGGTTGTTTCTCAAGCCAATTCCGGGCTTGTCCCTCTAGAGAAAATGGGAACAGAAGAAGCTTGATAGCTTCATGTGGGACATTCTTGTACTTGATGGTAGATGCAATCTTGTTAAACCATCGAATGTGTGCATGAGGATCATCCCGCTCAAAACCATAAAATTGGCTTTGGGTTACCAGATTAAGTAACCCGGTTTTGAGCTCAAAAGTATCAGCCACGATGGCTGGGACAACAATAGCATCTCCGTAACCCTCGATGGGTGCTTGGAGAAGCTCATTCATCGGCTTGTCTTCTGCCATTATGGCAGGTGGTGGTGGTGGTAGACGTTCCTCAGTCACGGCTGAAGGAGCTGAACGTCCTCTACGTCTACGAGGAATCTTTCCAAGTTCTGACCCTGGACTTGTAGAACTGGAAGAACGAGTGCGCATGCACTAAGTATAAAAATCAGTTTTCAAAACAAATGCGAGGCAAAACGACAAGTGAACTTAACCAATAATCACAAATGAAATGGCTTCTTTGAAAAAGGTACACCAAATCACAAGGACACAAAGGCAAGTTTTAAATCTGATGTTCGGGAACTTATTATGGTCGCACCCCCAGTTAGGTAGTGCACTGCCTTGATTTGCGGTGGTTGATTTTTATGTATATTAAGTATCACTGAAAAGACGTAGGTATAGATTTGTGCTGATGGGTTTAAAAACTTTTGGACAATATTTTTGGTATCGTCTCGTTTAACCAAATCGTATTTCTTTAAGAATCACCTTAAAAGAAACACAAGCTAGAAAACGTTACGATTGTTTTGTTGTTTTATATTTTGTTTGGTGTTTTTAACACTTTAGGAAAAGTGTTAATGAATTTTTTGATTTATATTATAACTTTACAGAAAACTTTTTACAAACTGTGGTATATGTGCAAGTACGGGTCTGAAAAAATGCTTAGAACACGCTTACAGCCTCCCCGGCAGCGGCGCCAAAATTTGATTGGTGCAAAACCGTCAAGTTTTCTCACGCAGGCTAGCCACTTGTGAATGACCAGCCGTAAGGAACTTAAAACAGCTCAAACACCAATTGCAATTTAGATCAGGAGAATACAGTGGATTCCCGGGTCGTTAAGTCCCACGGAGGATGACTGGTGTTTAACACAATCAGATGTCGAATAACCACTAAGGATAGTGATTAGTAAGGATTTTGAGTTTATTATAACTAAAGAAAAGATTAATAAATTACAGGGGCTTAAATGCAAATTAAAGGAAATTAAAAAGATAAAAAATATTAAATAAACGCTATCACTATTTGCAAAATGATGTTTTTGTTTTTATGTTTTTTTAAAACTTAAATTAAAACTACGTGACGTACAAATAAAAACGTGAAACTTACACAATATTAATCCTAAAAATATGAAAATGATATTTTTACAAACCTAATGATATAAGAAAATTTTAAGAAAAAGAAAATTATTTTTATAACTATTTAATTAATTATTATTAATTAAAAACTATTTTTAACTATTAAATAATAACCTAAATTACAAGAAAATAGGAAATAAAGCTAGAAAAATAAAATAATGACTTGGAAAAATCTAAAATAACAAAAGAGAATTTTCAAAACTATTTTTGTATTTTTCTGATTATTTTTCTATTTTTTATGAATTTTAAACTATTAAAAACTAACTAAATTACTAAAAATTACAAAATAAACTATGAAAAATCTGGAAAATTACTTTTTTTACTTTTTATATTTATCTAAACTTAATAAAAATGAAAAATTATTTTTTTGAACTTTTTCTGAATTAATTGCAATAAAAGCTAATTAAAAATGCCTAAAAACTGTTTTTAATTAAGAAAAATAGCAAACAGTGTTGGAAAATTATGAAAATTTCAGGAAAACTCTAAAATTATATTAGGGATCTAGGAAAAATAGAAAAAGATGGTGTTGTGTGGAGGAAATTGAAACTGCTATACTAGTGCTTATGAAATAAGCACTTGAATAAGCCAAATGATCACCACAAGCTACCAAACTGAAACAGAAGCATTAATATGCTAAAACTACTAAAATGAAGCAAGAAACAATAAGCCTTAACCTCTGGATTACAACTGCTTGTGATTTGATTTATTTGAGCTTAAGCTAAAAACAGGTTTAGGTAACCAAGTTTGAGCTTATGCACAAGCTTCAAAATAAGCTGAATATGAAAACTAGTAATTGGAACTTGGAGAAGACCTGGCCAACTATTTTGAAACCAAAAAGCAGATCAAGTAAAGCTCTGTGGAGCTCTGGACAAGCTTAGCAATAAGATGAGAAACACTCAGCTTTGACTGAGTTTTGGAGCAGGGCACTTAAGCCCTGTTTGATGAGCTTGTTTGAAGCTTAAGAAAAATTACTAAAATTTAACAAAAATCATGATAAGTAACTTGACCAGTTGAAGTTTTAAAAACAGAAAGTCTCACTTGAATTGACCCAATAATGAATCTGTGAAAAATCTTTCTAGTTGGGCTTAAAACTGGTGTTTGCAAATATTTTTGACTTTTTAGACAGATTGAAGAAATTGACTTATATGAGTTTTGATTCAATTGTTTGGACTGATGTTGATGTTATATGATAAAACAAACTTTATGCAAGCAAGGTCTTTGAATTCTAAGCACAAAACAAGCTTATGCTTTTCCAAAATCACAACAGTGAAACAGTTAGGATAGATCAATGATCATGTTGACTTATTTGAGTGTGCAGGCACAAAATATTGACAGATATGATTCAATATGAGATTAACAAACATGAAACAACAAGTTTCAATCACTGAATACACCTTTAAGATAGATTGTGCAGCAGACCCAAACAACCTTGTATTAACTGTTAAGCAAATTTTAAATAAGCTAACTACTAATCCAACTTGTTTCAATGATCAAGCTATGTTTAGCCAACCTAAATACACCTTAATGAAAAGATTAGAACTACTTATGACTACTGAATTCAAGATATAAACACAAATTGCAAACTGACTAAAAATTGAAAATGAGAAATAAACTTACAAATGCCCAAGCTTATTTGGTAGTCTAAACAGAACCCAATACCACTAGTCTAAACCAAAACCAACCCAAATACTGCTCTGCAACAACCCATTCCATTTCCAACCTGCTTGAACCCATTTTTGCTTCCCTGTTGACTTTTGTTGACTTTCAACCCATTGTGCTTGAAACTGAACTCCAGGCTTATAGAAAGCTATATTAAGCTTGAATAAGCTGGTGTGACTTTGATATAAGCTATAAGAAGCTTGAATTATAGAGTTTGAAATTGAACTTTTGAAACAGTAAACATGAGAATATGCAGCTTATGTAGAAACTTGAATTACCACTTGAAAACAGTTCTAATATATTTCAATGACTTAATTTGATATCATGGAACAAAAGATTACAACTTAAAGCTTAATTAAAGACTTAAAAGTAAATTACGACATTCATAAAATTAAAAAAACTAAAACTGCCTTCTTCTCTGCATCTCCTCTCTCTTTTATGCTTCAAAATTGTTTACACGTGTCCTCTGATTGAATCCCACCTCTGAAATTGGCCAATAGATGAATTTTGAGCAATAATAGGCCCTCCACGTTTTTGGCGGGAAAATCCGTTTGACTTGTAGCTCTCTGAAATAGCAGCTAGGGGGGGTGGCATTAATTGTGGGGGGTTTGTGATGATGAGGGAGGTGGTGGGCAGGATAAAAGGTGATGGGAGAGGTGGAGGCAAGTTGGAAGACACAGGTGTTGGGGAAGATAAACAGTGGGGGCGGGGTTCTGCTTGTTTGACTTGGTTTGACCAAAGGGTCAAAAATAGAAAAGACAGGGGTCCAAAGGGGTGAAATGGCAGGGGTCAAAATTAGTTTGACAAGGCTTAGGTTAGGAATATGACAAGGACTTGTTTTGTACTTTCTGAATTCTTAAAGGACCAATCCTGTAATTTTCCAAACTTGTTACAAGGGACCAAAACTGACAACCTTCAATAGTACAAGGACTAAATTTGACAATTTCAATTTTCCAGGGACCAAACTTGACATTTTTGAAAGTTGAGGGACCTTTTCTGCCATTTAACAAAAGATTTATTCAAGGACCATTTTTGACAACTTAGAATATTTCAGGGACCTTGAATAACATTTTTCTTTATTTAGATTTACCAGGGACTGTTTTTGACAACTTTTGAAACTTGGGGGACTAAAACTGCCAATTATGCAAACTTGATACGTTTTTCACCAGATTTTGATATTTTTGCATTTAAAACACATAAAACACTTATTTGTGATATTTTTATCATTTTGATGCATTTCTGAGTGTTTTCAGATGTTTTAGCAGTTTAATTGGTACAAAAATGATGAGTATTTAGACACTCATCAACCAACAAGGCAAGACAAGACTTACAAAATTTGAATATTCGTACTGACTTGTGGCTCGTCAACAAAGGAAACGAGAAGTGCTCTAAGCCTCATCCTACGTACTCTTTCACAACCGAAGAAAGAAAACTTTTTTGTCAATTCATTAAAGGTACACGTTTTATTTGAAAATTTCTTTGTTCGAATTAATTCGCGTATTCATTTCGACAACTTATTCTAATATCCTGATTTTTTTTCTTAATTCATCAAAGGTGTTAAACTACCTGATGGGTTTGGATCTAACTTCAAGCCTAAAGTGACCGACAACGATAGCAACATAACAGGCTTGAAGGCTCATGACTGTCACATAATGATGCAACGGTTGCTTCCTGCTGGACTTCAAAATTACTTGAAGGACCAAACCACCGCAACACCAATAATCGAGCTTTGTTCATTCTTCAAACAAATATGCGCTCGAACTTTGATGGTGGATGACATGTTGAAAGCTAGAGATCAACTGATCAATATTTTGTGCAGTTTCGAGCAAATATATCCTCCAGCTTTTTTTGACATTATGATTCACTTGGTTATTCATCTACCGGAAGAGGCTATTGAAGGCGGTCCTGTTTACATGAGGTGGATGTATCCATTTGAAAGATACATGAAAAAGCTCAAAAATTATGTCAGAAATAAAGCCAAGCCTGAAGGTTCAATAGCGGATGGTTATATTGCTGATGAAGCATTAACTTTCTGTTCGCATTATTTTCGGGGTGTTGAGACGAGATTTAATCGTCCTGACCGGAATGAGGACGGTCCAAGGCCAACAAGTCTATTTGAGGTGTTTCGATCAGTCTGCAAAAAGAATGGTAAAAAATCATTAGTTCGGTTTAAAGCAGACACAATGAAGCAAGTAGTATGGTACGTACTACACAACAGTCATGAAATCAACCCGTACATGAACGCGTACAAGAGGTACGCGTTTTATTTCAAAATTTGTTTCACGTAAGTTGTTATTCGACGACTTATTCTAATATCATGAACATTTACAGGGCATTTCCTGGCAGAGACTTGGAAGAAGGGTTTCCTCGCTGGTTTGAGATGAAGGTAGACTTATTGTATGTATTACCCTGTATAAATAACGACTATTACTCATATCTATCTATTCTTAACTTTTTCATACATTCGTGAATTAAAAGTACAGAAGGACCTAATTTGTACCGCCGAGTTATTCGCTTTGGCTTGTGGACCATCATGTACTGCAGTCTCAGTCAACTCTTGCGTAGTCAACGGTGTGAAGTTTACTGTACACGACCGTGATTTACGTCGTTCAACTCAAAACAGCGGAATTTCAACTCCTAACCCTGATGGAGAAATGCATTATGGCCAGCTTGAAGAGATTCTCGAGTTTTCATATATTTCATTCAATGTTGTGTTGTTCAAAGTCAAATGGTTCGACACTAATAACACTAATCGCCTAAAACGCTGTACCTATAGAAACAACATTACGCAAATTATGACCGATCGTGTATCGTTTCAAAACGAACCATTCATTCTTGCAACGCAAGCAACACAAGTCTTTTACCTTGAATTCCCGGGTAAACGTGGTAATTGGAAGGCCGTCCAAGATTCTTATCATCGAAAGATTTGGAACCCGGATATCATTGTGGTAGAAGACAACCAGGATGTTGTACATGACAACAACTCATCATATATCACACTCTCTGCTGAGTTGGATCAGTTGGATTATAACATTATAAATATAGATGTTCAACCAGCGGAAGTTGAGGCACCACCACCAATTATCACTATTGTGGAAGACGAAGATGATATTGATTTTGATGATCACGTTCCTCATGATTTAGCATCTGATGATGATGATGATGGCCACGAGAATGAAGATGATGAAGATGACGGTACTAATAATGTTGAATTTTATGTTGATGATGTGGAAGATTAATCTCGAATTGTAATTTGTAGAAGAACACTTAATTATTTGAATGAAATTGTTATCGAGTGGTTAAATGTGTTTATTTGTTTATTTATTTATTTATTTATTTATTTATTATAATTATCTTGTTGATATATACTGTTATATTTTTGGACCATTTGCGGATAGGTAGTTTTGTAGATGATCATGCGTTAACGGTTTAGGAACCGTTTTGGCGATTTTGTAAAAGGATAACTATGTTGTATATATGATATTATGTTTAGCGAATTTGTGTTATGATTGGCATATTAAAATAGGTTGTGACATTGGTAAAACAGGTTGTGGATTGTCATATTATGATAACAGGTTGTAGATTTTTTCCGGAAAAAATCTGGAAATTACCCATTTTGCAGCAATATTCTGCAGAGTGGGTCAGCTTGTTTTGTCGGGGACATGTCCCCGGGGATGATTCAAACACATTTTTTTATCACCACTTTACCCGGTGACATGTCCCCGCCGAAAGAGTTTACCTCAACATTGTTACACTCTTCACCGGGGACATGTCCCCTGCAAATAACGTAATTTTGATACTTAAAGTGAAGTCTCAAAGTAGTTTCTCCGTGGACGTGTCCCCGGCAAAAACACGTGCCACGTCGGATGTGTTTGACCGGAGACAATCGGCTGCGGGACCCACATGTCCCCGGTAAAAGCAGTAAACGGTCCCCGCGGATTGTATTCCCGAGCAGGTATTGCCGGGGCCCTTTTGCCGGGGATATGTCCCCGGGGAAACCGTTTACCGGGGAGATGTCCCAGGCGAAAGCCCTTAAATTTCTTCTGCGAAAGCGAAAGCGGCGATTGTTGTAGTGTGTATCTTTTTTGTTGTATGTGATCAAGTGTGTTGAAACTGAAACTTATGGTTTCCTTTCAGGTTGCAAGGATCGTGTTGTATGGCTTCTTTTTTCTACCATGTGGGATGTATATAACTACATTAACCAGGTAAGTTGTATGAAATGTGTTCGCCTGTGTGTGTAAAGATACATAATGAAGCATACTTAAGTAAAATTATGCTTCTTAGCCTCAAACACTGTATTTATAAAGGGTGTTTGTGCATTGTCTTTTTGTTTTTTTTAAGCAAACGAACATTGTTGAAGTTCTGCACGAACCTGCTTATTTTCAAGCAAATAAGTGGTTCCAAACAAGGACGTCTCTCAAACTAATTCGTATGGATTTTTACAGGTTTAGCAGGTTCAAGCACCTGCGTTTTTCAATTTGAAAATGATTCCACCCATTTTGGCAGTTATGAGGAACCGAAAGAGGGTCAGAGACGAGCGGGTTCTGAACTTACGGAGTTCGCAATTAAGGGCTTGATGGATGTAGTGAGCACACTTTTTCCCCTCCGTTACCTATTTTATTTTCTACTAAAACATTGCTGCAAATATAGAATTGAGGGTGGAATCTAAAATTTGGTCTACTCTTGATAGACTGCTTCAAGTCTAAAAAATTATTCAACGCCACCCAATAGTTACTTTCCCTGAATCCCTATTTATATGGTCGGATCCATACGGAAATATTAGTATCGATTAATCTGTGCCATCAACAGTTCATATGGAAAAGTAAATTGTTGTTCCGAGTTGCTTATGTTGTCGTGATTAAAAAATAAATAAATAAAAATAAGAAAAAAATTAAATCAACTTAGCTTTGCAGTTACCAAGTCTGTACATTATCATGTGGTCCGTATGATTAACATTGCAAATTAATGATTTTTTCCATTTTGCAGCATGTTTCAAATACTTCAGTGACAGAACTCTAGAGTATTACAATGAACTTCGTCAAAAGACGATCGTTTGGAATTATAAGTATTCTCATTAGCCCTTACATCCAACTTCATGCTAAGTACGTTTCGTTTCACTATTCTTTCAAACATCTTTTAAAATAAAAGTATTCTCATTAGCCCACAAAGTCACACCAAATCTGTCATGGTTATTTTTTAAAACTATCTAAAATATGAAGGAAACATAAAACTTATTTCGACAGATTTCTATTTTTGAATCTGTCATGATAACTACTTTCATATGCATCATTGTTTCACTTAATTAGCTGTATATCTTATATATCTATTTTTGAATTTGTCGACCAATTACTTTCTACGATACGTTTTCCTGAGCAACAAACCTGTCAATTGGTGAAACATTATTGTTTTGGATAATTGCAGGTGTTGTTGCATACTCTTAAATAGATTCCCTAAATAGCAGTCCATGGACATTGGCGATGCTACAGACCTGGAATTGGTCTGCCATGGACCATGGTTTCAACCACTGCGAATCAGGAGCAACGCGTGACCCATGTAAACAGTGCAGGAAACATCAACAGGTCGATGATAATCACAGCCGGTTATCTATCGTGGAGCTTCTTTTACATTCTTCACGCTGTACCAGTGTATTACAATAATTGCAGAGGTATGTTCTTTTTGGTATATTTATGGATCCAAGCGAAGGCTATCATTTCCCTGATGGGTATGAATATGATTAAAATACGCTATAGATAATTTACTTCCCTTTTTTCATAAATGCCTTATTAGAAAAAGTTTTCGTGATGGTCAGGAAGCTTATATCATAACTCGAGATAATAAGTTTTATATGCAAAGTCCTAAACACTCCCTAAACCGTAGTGTAATTTAGATGCAAGATTGTTTCATAAAATATTGTGTTTCTCGATATGGTGATGGTTTGACTGATAGTTTGCGGCCATAACACGGTTAACACATCATAGGATGCTATTTGTACCTCGAGTTGCCTCTAACGCAACCTGGGGCATATAAGGCTCTGGAATATTAAACCGATAATGGATAATTGGATGTCAATCAAAAGAGCTTTAGCCATGTTTTTAAGTAAATATGAAGATCAACCATTGCAAAACAGTATCATGCAGCATCTATTTTTTTTTACAAGTTTCATGATTTGCCTCTTAAAATATCATATCAAATTGCATTTGAACAAGACTGTGATGTATAGCTTTCTGGAAATGAAACATTTTTAGTGTGATTGGTTCCAATCAACTAATACATTTCAGATATTTTTTCAGGTGGAAGCAGCTTGGGAAGCCTCTCATGAGTTTGGGTACACGGAGTTTGGCTTTGAGAAATGTATTCAAGCTGCATTATGTCATAGGAAGCCGCAAAGGGTACCCAAGGTCCATCCTCGATAGCGCAGCTGATGCACTTCCACCACTGCTACTAGACGTTCCCAAATAAGATGAAGTGACATCATCATCAGCAACCGAACCTGCAGCTGCAGAAGATGTTGCCACAGAAATGTCGGCCGGAGGTATAACTCCTCCTCCCAAGACAGACGAGCCCGTAGGAAAAAGTAAACCCAAAACTGAAGCAGTTCCTACAACAGCCCGCAAACAGTTATTCGCAGTAGAAGAAAAGGAGCAAACTGGACCTGATGCCAACAAACCAAAACGCGACCAGATCACCAATGGCTTTTGAAGTCTGTCTTGAACTATGTAGTAACAACTGATCCTGTAATACGTACAGTAAGTGTAAGGACCTAAAATGCTTTAACATGCGATAACTGTAGCACGTGACTGTAAAGCTGTAGGTTCGCATGTCCGCCGCAACCTGGCTCAGAACATGCCATTTTATGTACACAATAACAACCATAATGCAAGTGTTCATTTTCCTACTATACTCATCCAGAAACACAGCAAGTGCCTCCGCCGCAACGGGGCGGGTTCCAGCATCTTGTTATAACATAAACCTTAACCCGACACTATAATATTTTTAAGCTTTATTAGGTCTGTCGCGTAGCGGAATGACATTTTTGTAACCAGTTTGAACGAGTGGTTAGTGGCCAATAGTGCTTCTATAACGGGCTATTCCTTGTCATCAAATTAAGATAAATTAACACTTTGATCAATTAGCCAAGATATTGACGCTCTTTGTTGTCTGTTTTTGTTCTATTTTATGATAAAGTTATTGTGTTCTTTATCCGCAAGGTAGCAATTATTAGCTTTTATAGACTAGTTTGTGATAACTTAAAAAGCTTTGAGGCTAATTCAATGTAATGGGATTTTGATATTTGAAGTACAAACTTGGAATAAAAACGATTATGATTAATTTAGAAAAGTTTATGAAATTCAAGTATGTATGCGTTTCTTGTGTTGCTGAGTTTTTTTGTTTATAAGTTCAAGAGGAAATTCAACAGAGTAAAATTGTTTAATTACCCACATGCACACGTTACATAAGAGGGTTAATTAAGTAATGATGCTTAATATAGGTAAAGTTAAATCAAACCACAAGGCTATGTAAATATCTATATATAGTTATACACATTTATGTGAAGTAAATGGTGGCGTTTAGTGGTGTAATTAGGATTACGGAATTAGGATCCTTTTAGAATGTGACTTTTTAAAAATAAAAAGTCTAAAAAGTAATGGGAGGCTAGCAATTGTCCCTATTTTTTTTACAACCTTTCTATTGTTTTTACTTTTGACAACTCCGTTTTTACAATGTCCACTCTTAGTTAATAAATATTGTGATTTAATTGGCGAACATTATGTTTTTTTAAAAAAAAACGGATGAATTCATGAATGTTATGAGTTTATTTTTTTTTTATTTGTTTTTTAGAAAACTGATATATATTATGATTTTTTATGATTTTTTAAAAAAAACTGATGAACATGATGATTTTTTATTTTTATTTATTTATTTTATAGAAAACTAATGAATTGGAGAAAATTATGATTTTTTTTTTCTGAAAAATGATGAACTCATGAACATTTTGATTTTTTTTAGAAACTGATAAACATTATGTTTGTTTTTCTTATAAAAAAACACTAATGAACATTATAATTTTTTTTAGAAAACTAATGGACATCGTAATTTTTTTAGAAAATTGATGAACAACATGATTTATTTTTATAACTGGTGAACTGATGAGCTTTATGATTTCTTTTTAGAAAACTGATAAACAATGATACTTTTAGAAAAATGATGAATTCATGAAAATTTTGAATTTTTCTTTAAGCTGGTGAACATTATGTTTAAAAAAAAGTAAAAAGTAAAAAATAAACGGATGAACATCGATGTTTTTTTAGAAAAATGATAATCAACATGATTTTTTTTTAAACTGATTAACTGATGAACATTATGATTTTTTTAAGAAAACTGATGAACATTATATTTTTTTAGAAAACTGATAAACTTTGTAGATTTTTTTATATAGTTGATGAACATTATAATTTTTTTATAAAACTGATGAACTAATGAACATTATATATATATTTTTAATAAAACTAATGAACATTTTGAATTTTTTAGAAAAATGATACTATATTTTTAGAAAACTGACTGAACATTATCAAAAACCTGATGAACATTATCAAAATATGATGAACAACATGATCTGACTGATAAAGATTATGATGTAACTGATGAAAAATAGTAAAAGAAATCGATGAACTGATGAACAAGGTGATATAACAAATAAAACAAAATTTGATCCAGTTCCCGATTTCAATTTTAGCCAAACATGAAAGAACTAAGATTACCAACTTTTTTTGTTGATGAACCAACTTTTTTTTTATTGATGAATTATCAAAAAATACATCATCTCCCTCATTTTCAAACCAAGAAACTGACTAAATCATCATCATCACCTCTAAATACATCATCTCTAAATAACAACTGATTTCATCATCAATATCTCTAAAATACATATGGTGGTCGGTAGTCGTCATCGGCAGCAGAGAGATAGCAGCTACCGGTGGCTGTTGTGACGAGACTACTTAGATATGACTCGCCAAGGTGTAGTTCCAGGTAGCCGAAAATTAGCCGAAAATCCCAAGAAGCCAAAAGCGCGTGGCGACGCGTGGCAGCTCTGGTAGAGGTCGGACCAGAATGATTTTTGTCATGGGATTATGGTTGTGCTGGTGATAGTGTTCGAATTCCTGTTAATAAAGATGGTACTGGTGATTGTTTTTACAGAGATAATGTGTAGAGGTAATGGAGAGAGGATAAGAAAGGCGTGAGAAATACGAGAATTCGAAAGGAGATGAAATTTGCTTTCTTTCACTTTTATTACGAAGCCAAAAAAACCTAGACAAAGTCACGACGCGTGACGACGCATGCAGCTCCGGTGGAGGTCAGACCTGAATGGTTTTGGTTGTGGGATTATGGTTGTGCTGGAAAGAAAGAGAAAGCCACTGATTGATTTTTTTATAATCCAACGGATGAAAACACTTTTTAATCTTTTTATTATTTAATAGTTTTTTATTGGATTTTGAATTGCAAACCAAGTAACAATAAATATATGACCCAAGTGGTTAAGTGTGTCTTTGTTGGGCCATATACGACCCAAGTGATATAACCCGAGTTAGGCGCATGTGGTCACAAGTTTTTCTTCTTTCTCTTTTTGAATCAAGTTTAACAATAAATATAAGATATTTCATAACAATTAATAAAAAGCAATCTAAGTTAAAAAAAAAAAAAAAAAAAAAAAGAAAAAAAAGAAAAAAAAGAAAAAAAAAATGGTTTTGTGGTTGTGTGCAATATTTTGACATATTTATCACAGGCAAAAGTTTAATATAGATCTTAAATTTACCATAGATTCAATGAACCAATTATATCTATTCATTTTTCTAATCAAAAAAAAAAAAAATAAACTTTCACATTTTTCTTAATAATTAAAAAAATAAATTTCAGGCAGAAAAATCATATATGATTTGTGAAAATCACACGTGATTCAATTTTTACAAATCATATATGATTTGAAATATCACATGTGATTTTTAAAAATTATTTACGATTTTACAAATCATATGTGATTTTTTTGGGCGGATTTAAAAAAAAATTGTAAAAAATATAGAGAATTGCCAATCTATTGAAAGATAATTTAATTCTCGTCACGATGGTGTATTTTTTGTAATTTGAAGATTTAACGTTTGCAATATATGTTATTTTAAAAAAAATTGTGGAAAGTAGTTTTTTTTATTAATTTGATAAGAAAATAAATAACTAAAATTGATTAATTAGATATATGATAAATATGAGATCTGAACTCATTTACCACATGTTCTAATCTTAAGGATATTTATTCTTTCTTATGTTTTTGTTATTATTATTTTTTGTTCGTTTTCTATTATTAGTTTCTTTTTCCGTTTAGGTATCCACAATTTCTGACATGTTATCAAAATAATTTACACGTTTGCACCTAAGGCTAAATGAAATTTAGGCACTTCGTAATTTAGTGATGATAGTCTTAATTTTTTGTCATTACTTCACCGTGAGTGTTTATGCTTTTATTTAAGGTATTGATGATATTTTACACGGAAGGAATTGACAAGTATATAGCAACTAAAATGACTACCTTATCCTTTACACAATTAACTTCCATTTTCTCTTTCATCAAAACTTCCTTTGGATCACTTTCAAGTAGTTTCACACTTATACACTTTTACATCACAACCCCCATCTAATTGAACAAACACATGGAGCCGATAGAATCAAGCTTCAACAATCATATAGTGTCAAAAATGAAACTGAAACTTGAAAGGTTAAAAAGCGTACGAGTATGTTTCTGTTTAGCATAACTTACGATGATTAATGGTACTCCATTATTTTAAACACTAACATATATATTTGATGGCAAGAAACGCAACCTCAGTTGAGGTGTGTGATTACCCATTAAGTCACCATTAATGGTGCTTTGAGCTGCTTAAAACTTTAATAACATTATTTATCAAGAAACCCAACTAAGATTGAGTTCTAATAAACCCATACTAGAAAATTGGAAGCTTAAATGGTTGTTCATAACTTCATATTTAATGCCTTGATTTTTAATTTTGAATTCTCACTAGTACGAAACTACAATCTGGAACAACCGTAACTTCATCCTCAAACTTTGTAATTTTGAACATTCTCAACTGAATGTGTTTCAATCTCAAGAGAAATTTGATTTAAAGGTTTACACAAATTGGTTTTAACATTATTTTCTGTGTGCTAATCGATCTATCCCTTCCGTGTAAATATCACTGTCCACTTTGAAATCTACTCCATATTTTGAGCAACCAAATCAAATGCATAACTCTTTCTAAATAAGTGTTGAGACGTACCTTTCTCAATATATGTAACGAATTCAAGTGATTATATAAAGCTATTAGGGGTTTATGTTAATGTTAAAGAATGCTTAACTGAATCTTTCTCTCTCGTATAAAAGGACTTAAATACCTTTTTTCATCTTCACCAACAAATAACCATCACTTCCGGCCACCGTCACCGCCAATTTATCGGAACCCCGTGACACCACATTCCTTCCTTTTCGTCACATGGTAAGTTTAGCTAAAAGAATAAGCTTTTATTTATCTAAATTAAATATGTAATCGACTAGTGGGTGTGCTAAAGTTTATATACGGGTATGGTTTTTAAATACTTTTCCAATGGGTGGCTTGAGGTTCCAAACAAACAATGCCCAAGAAGAAAATTTATATACGGTTAACCATGGCAGAAGAAAGTTAGAAGCCATATATGGTTACCGCAATCCTTCCTTGTGTAATTTTCGGTTTAATATAACAGCAACAGTAGCTACATAACATGAAAAAGAAACAAACTTGAAATTCTTGCTCTTGTCATTATTACATATAAATATTTGATGTTTATGTAGCATAAGCATCTATAACATGCATGAAGATACAAAGTTTAGCTATATAATTGTAACTATTTGGCTTCAACTTTGTAGCTCTCTGATCACCACAGCCCTCTAAGATGGAAAGAGCAGCCATTGAGATGACCGGACTTGCAGCTCTTGTGCCTGTTACTGAAGCAGAATTTGAGAACACTATTGTAAGTAAATGAGGTTCCCTATTTTTTTTTAATCTTCACTTTCTTATATTCATCTTGAAAGTTTTAAAATTCAAATTAACGTTCATCATTTGTTTTTGCATACAGGGAGCGGAGGATATGCCACGCACATATAACTGTCTAGGGCGAACAATAAACAAGTCACGCATGATCATAACCACAATAATTGCCGTCCCTACATTTTTTTTCCTTCTTTTTCTTTTTTTAGCTAATTACGTATGGGACATGGGTAGCATGAGTGTAGATAATGCCGGCATACGGTCTGCGTATGCCGACATAAATATAATCAATGGTTTAGTAACCTTCAAAGCCAACAGTAGTATCCTCCCTACTTTTAGAACAATGGGTGAAACTAGTACCCCAGTGTTAGGTCAATTCACAATGGGTATTGGAGACAATAAGTATCGAAGCATACAAATCTTATGTAATAGCACCTTCCAAACATCCGGGTCTGAGGAGCTTGTCATAGTGACTTGTGAGCCAATTCAGGTTCACTTAAAAGAAGAAGATACGTTGAAGCTTAAAAAATTGTTGAGAGAAAAAAAGTTGTGGATAGAATTAATTGGATCATTCAAGTGGCATCTCGAAAATGCCTTATGCCTTACGATGACTTGCTTCATGGAGACTGCAACCCGATATAAATGTGTACAAATATGATTTTCGTAGTATGTACTGTTTATGTATTTATTGTCGTAATTTGTAAATAATGTAATTACGTGTTTACCTATGAAGGTAACTGATGTAATTTGATGGGCTATTACCATAGACGGCTCACTTAATATCGAATAACTTTAAACTTTAAAGTATATTTTGTTAGTTGAAATGCAATTGTATATTCTCTTTTTGGGAGTGAGGTAAAACTGATAAAGTAGTTGTTAGTTTTGAATAAGAGTACAATATAAGATGAGAATGCGCAAATCAAGAGGCATGTTTTCATACTTGTCAAGACGACATTAATTCCATACTACTTAAGTACTTAGGTGAGTAAAAAAAACTTTTACTAATATAGAAAATATGATGCACTTATGCAAACATTGTCTTCAACTTCACATTTTCCCCAAAATGAAAAACTTCAAAACTTTTTATATATCACCACAGAAGGCCCATGTTTACTTTCCCAAATGCCAACTTCTAACTTAACTTCATTTATAAGACTTATTAAAAACTCAGCATGACAAACAAAAAATAGTTATTGTACTTAATTAAGGTATGAAAGGCATAGGAATGTGGGTCGTAATTACGTACTATGCGAAGTCAAGAATGCGTCTCATAAAACAATTTTGTGACGTTTTCTTGTTTATTGTAATTTTTTGTTAAAAGGGATCACGATTATGTATTGTTTTAAGGAATTACCAATGTGTGTCATATACGTTACTCATCACCAACCTGATATTGCATAAAATACTACGTAACTAGTTTAAGACCCATATAATATAATTATACGGGCTTTTTAAAGTAACTTGCATTACGGTGATCGAGTATAGAATGTTTAATAAACATAAGTTTTGTGTTGGCATTGCGTATCCCATGGCAACTTTCTGAACTACGCTATTTTTTCCATATCTTAAGTTGATACCTAAAGAATATAGTTATATGATATGATAATCATTAAAGAAAAATGATAGGGAGTCACATACTTGGAACGCTAAATAGGGAGTCACATACTTTGAACTAATACAGCAAAAACCAATAAATACTACTAAGTTGCTGAATATCCAATACAACACACCACTTGGACTCACATATCAACTTATTTCCTATTGCATAAGCATTTCATTATATATCTAGTAATGTATGTTTGTGTAGCCTAGAAGTAGTATTACTAGTTAATTCATCAACATCTTTTTTACATGGAAGAAGCTACGGAGTAACTCACACTCTCATTTACGCTGTAGCTATAAATTCAAATATGAAGACCAAGTCAACACTAGTTACGGCGTAACTACCAATTCAAGTTATGCCGTAACCATCTAGGTCATGATGAATTTCGCGCCTCCATTAGTTACGCCGTAACCCCAACATTAGTTACAACGTAACCAGTGCTACGAATGTCTTGATGGGATCTTTGAAGATTACGGCGTAACCAATTGTTGAGATTACGACGGAGCTGAAGAGATTACGGCGTAACCATCCATAAGGTTACGCCATAACCATCACTACGAGAATAGAAGAAGCAGGATATATGAGTTACAGCGTAACCACATTATAAGGTTACGCCATAATGGGATCGGGCCTATAAATACAAGCCCTAAATTCTGCATTTGACATCATTCACACAACACCAAAAGTCAGAGAACGTGAAGGGGTTCTACAAGGCCGATCTTACATAGCATACAGAGCCATTTCCAAGGGAGAAGTCACAACTTTTCATCGATAAGCTTTAGTGATTCTTATTTCGTTTACATTTCGATTCATGTCTTCATTTACTATGTCAAACATTGAATTGAGTGTTCATTTTAATATGATCGGCTAAGCACCTTTGGTGCTAGCCTAGTTATAATTCCTTACTTGTTTTGTTTATGTTTTCGCACTTCCATTATTGCTTCTAGTGTATGCATGCATAGTTCGTTGGTAGTCAACCTTGCTTTGGTAGTTTTTAAGCCCGGTTGTACTTGCTTGTTTAGGAGAATTGATCAAAAGACCCTAGGGAAGTAGGTTGTGAGAGCTGATAAGAATTGACCAAAGGACTATCAATTCCTCTCGTGCGAATTGACCAAAGGATCACCTTCCGGAGGGAGGAACTTAAGAAGTTAGGGATGCGTGTCTAAGATGCTAGAGCCTGGGCACACATTGTTACGAATCTTTCATGCAGGGAACTTAATGACTTAGCATAGATTACCGGAGACCTCGTCAATTCGAAGGGTAATACATTTGATATCGGGTAGGGATCTATGTGTAATAGGCGAGAGGAATTAACCAAATGAGTCTAGCGAATTTAAACCCCACTTGAAGCGAGAGGAAGTATTAATTAGAAAACATAGACATACCATGATAGGATGAATAATTAGCCTAACACACTTCCCCCCTACTATTTAAACCTTCATTTCATTTCGGAAAATTTTATTTCTTGTTTATTAGTTTAATTAAAACTAGTATTCTCTTTTAAAACTGTGACACTAGACTTAAATAGGATGCAAAACTACATAGCTCTTGGGAACGACCTCGGCTTTACCACATTCTACACTACGCGCGACCGGTTTCACTGCTCGTTAATGCAATAGGTAGACCATAGGTAGACGACACTTTAGAAATTTAAATCCTAGTCAGAAATCCTGCATCAAGTAACTTCTTATGTCTCTAAAAACGACTCCACTACCTTTATCTACTGCACCACCCGCACCAACTCAAACATCTAAATCAATACTACCACTCCTATCCAATATCAACCCAAAAGAGTTAGTTTTCTCTAAACTTCTAACTTCTCCAAATCCTATATTTAAAGATCTTGAAGATATTCCGCTGATCGGTGCTAAACAGTCAAGTCTAAAAGACTAAAAACTGCTCAAGCACTGATGCAATTAAGATCAGAGGAGTATAGAATCTCCCCAGGTCGTTATGTCCCAGCGAGCTATGCAATGGATAAATCAACGTCTAGTAATCGAGAAGTTTGAACAGAAAAAGGATTATGAATGATATTATAACTACGAGAAAAGCCAACAAATTAAAAACGCCTTAAATGCAAATTAAAGAAAAACAAAAAGATAAAACCTATTATATAAACGCTATCACTATATTTAAAGTGATGAACGTTTAAAATCTAAAACGTACGTTTAAATCAAAATCTACGCAACGTACAAGATAAAAAGTGAAACTAATTCAATATTAACCCTAAAAATATGAAAATGATGTTTTTACAAACCTAATGATATAAGAAAATATTTAGAAAAAGAAAATTATTTTTAAAACTAATTATCTAATTAAAAACTATTTTTAACTATTAATTAATTACCTAAAATACAAGAAAATAGGAAATTAAGCTAGAAAAATAAGATTAAGACTTGGAAAAGTCTAAAATATCAAAATAGACTTTTCAAAACTATTTTTGTATTTTTGTGACTATTTTTCTATTTTCTATGGATTTTAAACTATTAAAAACTAATTAAATTACTAAAAATTACCAAATAAGCTATGAAAATTTAGAAAATTACTTTTTCTACTTTTTATATTTATCTAAGCCTGAGAAAAATGAAAACTTATTTTTTTGAACCTTTTTCTAATTTTTTGTATTAAATGCTATTTAAAAAGTATTAAAAACTAATTAAAAATAGGAAAAATAGCAAAACAGCTTATAAAAATCTGAAAAATTCAGGGAAACTCTAAAATAATGATAAGAAGCTATGAAAATTAGAAAAACAGGTACTTGTGTACAAGATTATGGAGCTGATGTGAGAGTGCTTATTGAAATAAGCACAAAATAAGCCAAATGATTAAAATGAGCTACCACACTAGAACAAAAGCTATGATTAACTAAAAGTGACCAAATTAGATTCAAATCAACAAGCTACAAACACTGATTAACAAGATTTCACAGATTTGATGATTGTGATATTAAGCTAAAACAGAAAATGGAGTTCACTTGCAGACCAGAAATAAGCACACAAATAAGCTCTAAACTAAAAACCAATGGTTGATATCTCAACTAGACCTAAGTGGCTATCAATGACCAAAAGACTAGACCTAGAAAAGCTTATACAAGCTCAGTACAAGCTTGTTAAAAATCTGAGAAACCACTCAGTATTAGCTGAGTGGTGCAGGGCAGAAAGTGCCAAGTTTGAGCTTATGCAGAAGCTAATTCAGAGAGCAAAAGCTAAAACCAGATGTGAGGTCCTATAGACCTCCTAATAGACTGCTTATAACCAAAAATTCAGACCCTGAAACACTTTAATGAACCCTGTGTCTCAGCTGCAATTTCTGCATAAAACCACTTTTTTCACTATTTTGACTTTTTTGAAAACAGACACCAGTTTGACTTTGGTGAAGTTTGATCCAATTTTTATGATTGATTATGGTGTGTTATGATGAAATGAACTTAAAACCAGCTTTGTTTAAGACTTTTAATCACAAAATGATGATTTGCTCTTTTAAAAATCACAACAGTGGACTGTTGAATTCAAATGACAATTTTTTGACTTTTTATGATATTGCAGACCAAACTAAGACTCAAATGAGTCTATTATGACTAAACAATCTTGCACAAACAAAAGTTATACACTGAGTACACCTTTAACACCTTTTTAACTATAAATCCAAACACCCTTATAAATACTGTTTTGCAATAGAAACTGAGCTAAACCCTTACTCAGCTAAAATAAATGATCAAACTGATTCCATAAGCCCCAATTACAGTTAATGAAACAGTTTTGATGCTTATTAAAGCTACAAAGACAGATTTAGCAAAACAACTTAAAAATGACTTACAAAGTGTCCTTAGCCACTATGGCTTGAATCAGTGAACCAAAGGATCTCTAACCTATTAATATCAACCCACTAGTCCTAAACAAACCCATATCCAACACTGCTTCACCATTTGATCAATTCCATTGCCATATTGACCCAGTTTGACCTTCGTTGACCAAGTGTCAATTTGAATGAGAACTTGAATGTAAGCTTATAGAAAGCTTTGTGAAACTTGTATAAGCTTAGTAATACTGATAAATGAGCTTTTTGAAGCTTTTAAACAAGATTTAGTCTTATAAAATTGCAACAGTGGACATAAACAGATGATTATAACATTAAACTGAAATTGATACTTGAAAGCAGTCTTAATACACTCAAATACTTTAAATTGATACACTTTAACAAAAGATTACAAGTTTGATACTAAGTTAAAGCAAAAACGACATTAAAGTTAAAAATAAAAACTAGAACACTCCCTTTCTTGCTTCCAAATTGCTTCTTATATATCCCAATGCTCTTGTATCTCTCCTCTGAATGTTTCCCAACAGGTTCTAGCCATTGGATGGCCTTGAAATGATCTTGACCGTTTAAACATGATTTTGGCGCCAAAATGGTTAACTGCCAAAATGGGGTTGATATGGTGGGTAAGGGAGCATTTATTGATCCTTGGATGTATGCTGAGGAGGAGGGGACATGGTGAGGTGATTGGGAGGCTGGGTTGGTGGAATGGTGGCTGGACATGGTGGGCAGACAAGGGTGGAGGGAAAACGGGGAAAGGGTGTGGGTTGGTTTGATATGTTTGACTGGTTTGACCAGTTATTAGAAAGGGGGGGTCCAATTTGTATTTTGACAGGGGGTCACAAGGAGGTTCAAGGGTCCAAAATAGGTTTAAAGGTTAATAAACAAGGGACCTTTCATGTAATTGCTGAAATTTCAAGGACCATAACTGCCAATTCAGAAAAGTTTATCCAAGGGCTGAAAATGACACTTTCAAAAAGTACAAGGACCAAATTTGCCAATTTGCCATTTTCCAGGGGCCATTTCTGCCAATTTTGAAAGTTGAAGGACTAAACTTGTAATTTCTCAAACTTTTTGATATTTTCCACCAAAGGACTAAATTTGATAACTTTTGATTTTAAAAGGACCTTTGGTGATTTATACTTTTGAAATTCGGGCTCAGGGACTATTTTTGACAATTCTTGAAACTTGGGGGACTGAAACTGCAATTTTTGCAAAATTGATATGTTTTTCATCTGATTTTGATATTTTTGAATTTGAAACACATAAAACACTGATTTGTGATATTTTGATCATTTAGATGTGTTTCTGAGTGTTTTCAGATGAATTTGCAGTTTATTTTGTATAAAAATGATGAGTATTTACACACTCATCAATCCCCCACACTGAGATATTGCTAGTCCCTAGCAATGATTTGAGAAAACATAATGGATTTGAAACTCTTTACCAAAAGCCATTACTTCTGGAGTAGCCAAATGTTTCAGTTCAAGTAAGAACCATGGCACACCGATAACCATGTGATTTTGAGCAAACCACCAGCTTTCAACGGATTTGATTTTGTCTTTACCAGAAGCCGTACCCTTCTGGAATAGCCAACTCTTAGATAAATTATCAACATTATCTTTGGTGAGCTGAGTACCAATTATGGATTTTCCACTGCCTTTACCACAAGCCATAATCTTGCGGGCTAGCCAACTCATTATCTTTTGAGGATGATGGGGAGCTGAAGAACCATACAATTATGTCCCTAAAAACGACTCCACTCACTTTATCTACTGCACCACCCGCACCAACTCAAACATCTAAATCAATACCACCACTCCTATCCAATATCAACACAAAAGAGTTAGTTTTCTCTACACCTCTAACTTCTCCAAATCCTATCTTTAATGATCTTTAAGATATTCCGCCTAGGAGTGTTAATCCACCACCTTATGTCTCTAAAAACGACTCCACTACCTTTATCTACTGCACCACCCGCACCAACTCAAACATCTAAATCAATACTACCACTCCTATCCAATATCAACCCAAAAGATTTAGTTTTCTCTACACTTCTAACTTCTCCAAAATCTATATTTAATGATCTTGAAGATATTACGCCTAGGAGTGTTAATCCACCACCTTAAATCCGGGACATCATGGATGCTGATACCACTCTACCAGCCATTCCATCATCACTTCTACAACCATATGAACCCTCTTGGATCAATTATCCTTTTCCTATACTTCCACATTATCTCTTTTAAAACTGTGACACTACACTTAAATAAGATGCAAAACTACATAGCACTTGGGAACAACCTCGGCTTTACCACATTCTATACTACGCGCGACCGGGTTCACTGCTCGTGAATGCAATAGGTAGACCATAGGTAGACGATACTTTAGAAATTTAAATCCTAGTAAGAAATCTTGTATCAAGGAACTTCTTATGTCTCTAAAAACGACTCCACTACCTTTATCTACTACACCACCCGCACCAACTCAAACATCTAAATCAATACCACCACTCCTATCCAATATCAACCCAAAAGAGTTAGTTTTCTCTACACCTCTAACTTCTCCAAATCCTATCTTTAATGATCTTGAAGATATTCCGCCTAGGAGTGTTAATCTACCACCTTAAATCTGGGACATCATGGATGTTGATACCACTCTACCAACCATTCCATCATCACTTCTACAACCATATGAACCCTCTTGGATCAATTATCCTTTTCCTATACTTCCACATTATCTCTTTTAAAACCGTGAAACTAGACTTAAATAGGATGCCAAACTACATAGCTCTTGGGAACGACCTCGGCTTTACCACATTCTATACTACGCGCGACCGGGTTCACGGCTCGTTAATGCAATAGGTAGAACATAGGTAGACGATACCTTAGAAATTTAAATCCTAGTCAGAAATCCTGCATCAAGGAACTTCTTATGTCTCTAAAAACAACTCCACTACCTTTATCTACTGCACCACCCGCACCAACTCAAACATCTAAATCAATACCACCACTCCTATCCAATATCAACCCAAAAGAGTTTGTTTTCTCTACACCTCTAACTTCTCCAAATCCTATCTTTAATGATCTTTAAGATATTCCGCCTAGGAGTGTTAATCCACCACCTTATGTCTCTAAAAACGACTCCACTACCTTTATCTACTGCACCACCCGCACCAACTCAAACATCTAAATCAATACTACCACTCCTATCCAATATCAACCCAAAACATTTAGTTTTCTCTACACTTCTAACTTCTCCAAATCCTATATTTAATGATCTTGAAGATATTACGCCTAGGAGTGTTAATCCACCACCTTAAATCTGGGACATCATGGATGTTGATACCACTCTACCAACCATTCCATCATCACTTCTACAACCATATGAACCCTCTTGGATCAATTATCCTTTTCCTATACTTCCACATTATCTCTTTTAAAACCGTGACACTAGACTTAAATAGGATGCAAAACTACATAGCACTTGGGAACAACCTCGGCTTTACCACATTCTATACTACGCGCGACCGGGTTCACTGCTCGTGAATGCAATAGGTAGACCATAAGCAGACGATACTTTAGAAATTTAAATCCTAGTCAGAAATCTTGTATCAAGGAAGTTCTTATGTCTCTAAAAACGACTCCACTACCTTTATCTGCTGCACCACCCGCACCAACTCAAACATCTAAATCAATACCACCACTCCTATCCAATATCAACCCAAAAGAGTTAGTTTTCTCTACACCTCTAACTTCTCCAAATCCTATCTTTAATGATCTTGAAGATATTCCTCCTAGGAGTGTTAATCCACCACCTTAAATCTGGGACATCATGGATGTTGATACCACTCTACCAACCATTCCATCATCACTTTTACAACCATATGAACCCTCTTGGATCAATTATCCTTTTCCTATACTTCCACATTATCTCTTTTAAAACCGTGAAACTAGACTTAAATAGGATGCTAAACTACATAGCTCTTGGGAACGACCTCGGCTTTACCACATTCTATACTACGCGCGACCGGTTTCACTGTTGTTAATGCAATAGGTAGACCATAGGTAGACGATACTTTAGAAATTTAATTCCTAGTCAGAAATCCTGCATCAAGTAACTTCTTATGTCTCTAAAAACGACTCCATTACCTTTATCTACTGCACCACCCGCACCAACTCAAACATCTAAATCAATACTACCACTCCTATCCAATATCAACCCAAAAGATTTAGTTTTATCTACACTTCTAACTTCTCCAAATCCTATATTTAATGATCTTGAAGATATTACGCCTGAGAGTGTTCATCCACTACCTTAAATCTGGGACATCATGGATGTTGATACCACTCTACCAACCATTCCATCATCACTTCTACAACCATATGAACCCTCTTGGATCAATTATCCTTTTCCTATACTTCCACATTATCTCTTTTAAAACCGTGACATTAGACTTAAATAGGATGCAAAACTACATAGCACTTGGGAACGACCTCGGCTTTACCACATTCTATACTACGCGCGATCGGGTTCACTACTCGTGAATGCAATAGGTAGACCATAGGTAGACGATACTTTAGAAATTTAAATTCTAGTCAGAAATCTTGTATCAAGGAATTTCTTATGTCTTTAAAAACGACTCCACTACCTTTATCTACTGCACCACCCGCACCAACTCAAACATCTAAATCAATACCATCACTCCTATCCAATATCAACCCAAAAGAGTTAGTTTTCTCTACACATCTAACTTCTCCAAATCCTATCTTTAATGATCTTGAAGATATTTCGCCTAGGAGTGTTAATCCACCACCTTAAATCTGGGACATCATGGATGTTGATACCACTCTACCAACCATTCCATCATCACTTCTACAACAATATGACCCTCTTGGATCAATTATCCTTTTCCTATACTTCCACATTATCTCTTTTAAAACCGTGAAACTAGACTTAAATAGGATGCCAAACTACATAGCACTTGGGAACGACCTCGGCTTTACCACATTCTATACTACGCGCGACCGGGTTCACTACTCGTGAATGCAATAGGTAGACCATAGGTAGACGATACTTTAGAAATTTAAATCCTAGTCAGAAATCTTGTATCAAGGAACTTCTTATGTCTCTAAAAACGACTCCACAACCTTTATCTACTACACCAACCCCACCAACTCAAACATCTAAATCAATACCACCACTCCTATCCAATATCAACCCAAAAGAGTTAGTTTTCTCTACACCTCTAACTTCTCCAAATCCTATCTTTAATGATCTTGAAGATATTCCGCCTAGGAGTGTTAATCCACCACCTTAAATCTGGGACATCATGGATGTTGATACCACTCTACCAACCATTCCATCATCACTTCTACAACCATTTGAACCCTCTTGGATCAATTATCCTTTTCCTATACTTCAACATTATCTCTTTTAAAACCGTGAAACTAGACTTAAATAGGATGCCAAACTGCATAGGTCTTGGGAACGACCTCGGCTTTACCACATTCTATACTACGCGCGACCGGGTTCACGGCTCGTTAATGCAATAGGTAGACCATAGGTAGACGATACCTTAGAAATTTAAATCCTAGTCAGAAATCCTGCATCAAGGAACTTCTTATGTCTCTAAAAACAACTCCACTACCTTTATCTACTGCACCACCCGCACCAACTCAAACATCTAAATCAATACCACCACTCCTATCCAATATCAACCCAAAAGAGTTAGTTTTCTCTACACTTCTAACTTCTCCAAATCCTATCTTTAATGATCTTGAAGATATTCCGCCTAGGAGTGTTAATCCACCACCTTATGTCTCTAAAAACGACTCCACTACCTTTATCTACTGCACCACCCGCACCAACTCAAACATCTAAATCAATACTACCACTCCTATCCAATATCAACCCAAAAGATTTAGTTTTCTCTACACTTCTAACTTCTCCAAATCCAATATTTAATGATCTTGAAGATATTACGCCTAGGAGTGTTAATCCACCACCTTAAATCTGGGACATCATGGATGTTGATACCACTCTACCAACCATTCCATCATCACTTCTACAACCATATGAACCCTCTTGGATCAATTATCCTTTTCCTATACTTCCACATTATCTCTTTTAAAACCGTGACACTAGACTTAAATAGGATGCAAAACTACATAGCACTTGGGAACAACCTCGGCTTTACCACATTCTATACTATGCGCGACCGGGTTCACTGCTCATGAATGCAATAGGTAGACCATAGGTAGACGATACTTTAGAAATTTAAATCCTAGTCAGAAATCTTGTATCAAGGAACTTCTTATGTCTTTAAAAACGACTCCACTACCTTTATCTAATGCACCACCCGCACCAACTCAAACATCTAAATCAATACCACCACTCCTATCCAATATCAACCCAAAAGAGTTAGTTTTCTCTACACCTCTAACTTCTCCAAATCCTATCTTTAATGATCTTGAAGATATTCCGCCTAGGAGAGTTAATCCACCACCTTAAATCTGGGATATCATGGATGTTGATACCACTCTACCAACCATTCCATCATCACTTCTACAACCATATGAACCCTCTTGGATCAATTATCCTTTTCCTATACTTCCACATTATCTCTTTTAAAACCGTGAAACTAGACTTAAGTAGGATGCCAAACTACATAGCTCTTGGGAACGACCTCGGCTTTACCACATTCTATAATACGGGCGACCGGTTTCACTGCTCGTTAATGCAATAGGTAGACCATAGGTAGACGATACTTTAGAAATTTAAATCCTTGTCAGAAATCCTGCATCAAGTAACTTCTTATGTCTCTAAAAACGACTCCACTACCTTTATCAACTTCACCACCCGCACCAACTCAAACATCTAAATCAATACTACCACTCCTATCCAATATCAACCCAAAAGAGTTAGTTTTCTCTACACTTCTAACTTCTCCAAATCCTATATTTAATGATCTTGAAGATATTCCGCCTAGGAGTGTTAATCCACCACCTTAAATCTGGGACATCATGGATGTTCATACCACTCTACCAACCATTCTATCATCACTTCTACAACCATATGAACCCTCTTGGATCAATTATCCTTTTCCTATACTTCCACATTATCTCTTTTAAAACCGTGACACTAGACTTAAATAGGATGCAAAACTACATAGCTCTTGGGAACGACCTCTGCTTTACCACATTCTATACTATGCGCAACCGGGTTCACTGCTCGTGAATGCAATAGTTAGACCATAGGTAGACGATACTTTAGAAATTTAAATCCTAGTCAGAAATCTTGTATCAAGGAACTTCTTATGTCTCTAAAAACGACTCCACTACCTTTATCTACTACACCACCCGCACCAACTCAAACATCTAAATCAATACCACCACTCCTATCCAATATCAACCCAAAAGAGTTAGTTTTCTCTACACCTCTAACTTCTCCAAATCCTATCTTTAATGATCTTGAAGATATTCCGCCTAGGAGTGTTAATCCACCACCTTAAATCTGGGACATCATGGATGTTGATACCACTCTACCAACCATTCCATCATCACTTCTACGACCATATGAATCCTCTTGGATCAATTATCCTTTTCCTATACTTCCACATTATCTCTTTTAAAACCGTGACACTAGACTTAAATAGGATGCAAAACTACATAGCACTTGGGAACAACCTCGGCTTTACCACATTCTATACTACGCGCGACTGGATTCACTGCTCGTGAATGCAATAGGTAGACCATAGGTAGACGATACTTTAGAAATTTAAATCCTAGTCAGAAATCTTGTATCAAGGAACTTCTTATGTCTCTAAAAACGACTCCACTACCTTTATCTACTGCACCACCCGCACCAACTCAAACATCTAAATCAATACCACCACTCCTATCCAATATCAACCCAAAAGAGTTAGTTTTCTCTACACCTCTAACTTCTCCAAATCCTATCTTTAATGATCTTGAAGATATTCCGCCTAGGAGTGTTAATCCACCAACTCAAATCTGGGATATCATGGATGTTGATACCACTCTACCAACCATTCCATCATCACTTCTACCACCATATGAACCCTCTTGGATCAATTATCCTTTTCCTATACTTCCACATTATCTCTTTTAAAACCGTGACATTAGACTTAAATAGGATGCAAAACTACATAGCACTTGAGAACAAGCTCGGCTTTACCACATTCTATACTACGCGCGACCGGGTTCACTGCTCGTGAATGCAATAGGTAGACCATAGGTAGACGATACTTTAGAAATGTAAATCCTAGTCAGAAATCTTGTATCAAGGAACTTCTTATGTCCCTAAAAACGACTCCACTCACTTTATCTACTGCACCACCCGCACCAACTCAAACATCTAAATCAATACCACCACTCCTATCCAATATCAACCCAAAAGAGTTAGTTTTCTCTACACCTCTAACTTCTCCAAATCCTATCTTTAATGATCTTGAAGATATTCCGCCTAGGAGTGTTAATCCACCACCTTAAATCTGGGACATCATGGATGTTGATACCACTCTACCAACCATTCCATCATCACTTCTACAACCATATGAACCCTCTTGGATCAATTATTCTTTTCCTATACTTCAACATTATCTCTTTTAAAACCGTGACACTAGACTTAAATAGGGTGCAAAATTACATAGCACTTGGGAAGAACCTCGGCTTTACCACATTCTATACTACGCGCGACCGGTTTCACTGCTCGTTAATGCAATAGATAGACCATAGGTAGACGATACTTTAGAAATTTAAATACTAGTCAGAAATCTTGTATCAAGGAACTTCTTATGTCTCTAAAAACGACTCCACTACCTTTATCTACTACACCACCCGCAACAACTCAAACATCTAAATCAATACCACCACTCCTATCCAATATCAACCCAAAAGAGTTAGTTTTCTCTACACCTCTAACTTCTCCAGATCCTATCTTTAATGATCTTGAAGATATTCCGTCTAGGAGTGTTAATCTACCACCTTAAATCTGGGATATCATGGATGTTGATACCACTCTACCAACCATTCCATCATCACTTCTACAACCATATGAACCCTCTTGGATCAATTATCCTTTTCCTATACTTCCACATTATCTCTTTTAAAACCGTGACATTATACTTAAATAGGATACAAAACTACATAGCACTTTGGAACAACCTCGGCTTTACCACATTCTATACTACGCGCGACCGGGTTCACTGCTCGTGAATGCAATAGGTAGACCATAGGTAGACGATACTTTAGAAATTTAAATCCTAGTCAGAAATCTTGTATCAAGGAACTTCTTATGTCTCTAAAAACGACTCCACTACCTTTATCTACTGCACCACCCGCACCAACTCAAACATCTAAATCAATACCACCACTCCTATCCAATATCAACCCAAAAGAGTCAGTTTTCTCTACACCTCTAACTTATCAAAATCCTATCTTTAATGATCTTGAAGATATTCCGCCTAGGAGTGTTAATCCACCACCTTAAATCTGGGAAATCATGGATGTTGATACCACTCTACCAACCATTCCATCATCACTTCTACAACCATATGAACCCTCTTGGATCAATTATCCTTTTCCTATACTTCCACATTATCTCTTTTAAAACTGTGACACTAGACATAAATAGGGTGCAAAACTACATAGCACTTGGGAACAACCTCGGCTTTACCACATTCTATACTACGCGCGACCAGTTTCACTGCTCGTTAATGCAATAGGTAGAACATTGGTAGACGATACTTTAGAAATTTAAATCCTAGTCAGAAATCCTGCATCAAGTAACTTCTTATGTCTCTAAAAACGACTCCACTACCTTTATCTACTTCACCACCCGCACCAACTCAAACATCTAAATCAATACTACCACTCCTATCCAATATCAACCCAAAAGAGTTAGTTTTCTCTACACTTCTAACTTCTCCAAATCCTATGTTTAATGATCTTGAAGATATTCCGCCTAGGAGTGTTAATCCACCACCTTAAATCTGGGACATCATGGATGTTGATACCACTCTACCAACCATTCCATCATCACTTCTACAACCATATGAACCCTCTTGGATCAATTATCCTTTTCCTATACTTCCACATTATCTCTTTTAAAACCGTGACACTAGACTTAAATAGGATGCAAAACTACATAGGTCTTGGGAACGACCTCGGCTTTACCACATTCTATACTACGCGCGACCGGGTTCACTGCTCGTGAATGCAATAGGTAGACCATAGGTAGACGATACTTTAGAAATTTAAATCCTAGTCAGAAATCTTGTATCAAGGAACTTCTTATGTCTCTAAAAACGACTCCACTACCTTTATCTACTCACCACCCGCACCAACTCAAACATCTAAATCAATACCACCACTCCTATCCAATATCAACCCAAAAGAGTTAGTTTCCTCTACACCTCTAACTTCTCCAAATCCTATCTTTAATGATCTTGAAGATATTCCGCCTAGGAGTGTTAATCCACCACCTTAAATCTAGGACATCATGGATGTTGATACCACTCTACCAACCATTCCATCATCACTTCTACAGCCATATGAACCCTTTTGGATCAATTATCCTTTTCCTATACTTCCACATTATCTCTTTTAAAACCGTGACACTAGACTTAAATAGGATGCAAAACTACATAGCTCTTGGGAACGACCTCGGCTTTACCACATTCTATACTACGCGCGACCGGGTTCACTGCTCGTTAATGCAATAGGTAGACCATAGGTAGACGATACTTTAGAAATTGAAATCCTAGTCAGAAATCTTGTATCAAGGAACTTCTTATGTCTCTAAAAACGACTCCACTACCTTTATCTACTGCACCACCCGCAATAACTCAAACATCTAAATCAATACCACCACTCCTATCCAATATCAACCCAAAAGAGTTAGTTTTCTCTACACCTCTAACTTCTCCAAATCCTATCTTTAGTGATCTTGAAGATATTCCGTCTAGGAGTGTTAATCCACCACCTTAAATCTGGGACATCATGGATGTTGATACCACTCTACCAACCATTCCATCATCACTTCTACAACCATATGAACCCTCTTGGATCAATTATCCTTTTCCTATACTTCCACATTATCTCTTTTAAAACCGTGAAACTAGACTTAAATAGGATGCCAAACTACATAGTTCTTGGGAACGACCTCGGCTTTACCACATACTATACTACGCGCGACCGATTTCACTGCTCGTTAATGCAATAGGTAGACGATACTTTAGAAATTTAAATCCTAGTCAGAAATCTTGCATCAAGTAACTTCTTATGTCTCTAAAAACGACTTCACTACCTTTATCTACTGCACCACCCGCACCAACTCAAACATCTAAATCAATACCACCACTCCTATCCAATATCAACCCAACAGAGTTAGTTTTCTCTACACCTCTAACTTCTCCAAATCCTATCTTTAATGATCTTGAAGATATTCCACCTAGGAGTGTTAATCCACCACCTTAAATCTGGGACATCATGGATGTTGATACCACTCTACCAACCATTCCATCATCACTTCTACAACCATATGAACCCTCTTGGATCAATTATCCTTTTCCTATACTTCCACATTATCTCTTTTAAAACCGTGAAACTAGACTTAAATAGGATGTCAAACTACATAGCTCTTGGGAACGACCTCGGCTTTACCACATTATATACTATTCGCGACCGGGTTCACTGCTCGTTAATGCGACAGGTAGACCATAGGTAGACGATTCTTTAGAAATTTAAATCCTAGTCAGAAATCCTGCATCAAGGAACTTCTTATGTCTCTAAAAACGACTCCACTACCTTTATCTACTGCACCACCCGCACCAACTCAAACATCTAAATCAATACCACCACTCCTATCGAATATCCACCCAAAAGAGTTAGTTTTCTCTACACCTCTAACTTCTCCAAATCCTATCTTTAATGATCTTGAAGATATTCCACCTAGGAGTGTTAATCCACCACCCTCAATCTGGGACATTATGGATGTTGATACCACTCTACCCACCATTCCATCATCACTTGTACAACCATATGAACCCTTTTGGATCAATTATCCTTTTCCTATATTTCCACATTATATATTTTGCGACCACTATCAAGGTTCTAGGCAAGTCGCTCTTGAAATTTGGGATGAGATGGGTTTCATCCTTAACCATATCTTAGACTGCATTAGCATCATCACCCATCGAAACTTCAACCTTTAATGGATATGCAAGCATCCAAGACCAATTTTATATTTTCTTATTTTTTCTTTTCTTTGTTTCTTTTTATTTTTATTTTTTTGTCTTTATAAGAACAAACTCTTGTTCTTAGTTTTACAAATGTATGCGGCCTAACTACCACTACATTTTTACCATTTTATTACAAGGATTAGTCTTACGTACCTTGGCCTCCTCTCGTCCTACTTCTTGTCTTTAGATTCATTATCATTATATGGCTTTATTGTGTATCACTAATCTCTTCTTATGTAGGTTTTTCGACTCCATTTATTAACTTGACGCCCTATTATAGGGGGAGTTCACGTCAAGGAGGAGTTCACATTTGGAATCTTTATTAAGTCATATCTTTATCTTCGACACTCTTTTTGTTTCAACAAAAAGGAGAAGAAGAGAGTAAAACTTAAATCTTTTACTTTTTCAAAACCTTGAAACATCTAATCATTAAGTTTTACTCACTATAATTTTATGTTTTTCATCAATGAAAAGGGGGAGATTGTTAATACAAATAAACCGTAAAAACGTTTATTAATATTTTTCGATCTCTCTAAGTTTTGTCGATAATAACATAAAATTATATCAAGTACAAATCTAAAAGATTAAATGTTACTATATCCTTTTTTACTACTTACTTACATTTGTGTAGTTATATATTGTTTTGTAAAAATAAGTAATGTATGTAAATGTGGTGGGTAAAGTCCAAAGCCCATGACCCATGACCCATGGCCTATGGCCCATGCTCATTGCACCATGCATGACATTACAATGGGTAAAATCCATAACCCATAATCCAGAGTATGTATTGCATCATTCATGACATCATGCTGGGTACCTATGACCCATAGTACATAACCCATAACCCAAACCTGGTATTGTAACCCAAAATACTGGACTGACCCAGTTGCCAGATCCCTTGGATTACACTGGCCGGATCCCTTTGGTAAGGGATCCGGCATAATAGGCTGAACAGTGAACATTTTTTCTTATAAATTGTGAACCATTTCTTCTTGACTCCCTACCCATTCTTGTATATTTCTTCTCTCATTATTATATCTCTCTAACCTTAGATCCAAGGATCATTCTTGTAGTTTTCTTCTTGTGTTTCTCAAGGTTATTCTTACAAGATGAGATCACATTTCTTGCATATGAGTCATCCGTTTTTCAAGAGAAGAGTTTGCTCGGCTTCTTCATCACCACCAGACCACTGAGTTGTTTCTTCTTGTTCACACATCTCTTTTTATTCATAAAGTCGTTGTGATAGTTGCGTAGTTGTGTTTGATTGGTTCTTCCGTGTAAAGGACCCGACATTTAACTTAGTACCAAAAAAAGTGTAAGCGACGTTGTGAAATTTCTCAACCGGTTAAAGGAGCTTGTTGACATAGTGCTTAAGAACTCTCGAGTTGGGTACTCGGGGAGTGGAGTAGGGCAAGGAAGGTGTCCTTGTAGCCGAACCACTATAAATCATTGTGTCAATCTTCTATCCTTTTTATTTCTTTACTATTCTCGTATTTATTCTTTTTCATACTAACTTGCATTATATATATCTCAACATCCAAAGGTTTCACACATTATCAATCTTAAAGTTTTTGTAAACTAAATAAATTGGTAAAAATTATTCAACCCCCTTCTAGTTTTTTTACACAAGCTATTTCATCAAATACATTTTCAACCTCTTCACTCACTAGACCAAACAGCACTTTTCCAGTCGACGTTTTTTGTCTAGTCCCTACGACTTGTCGTAGGGATAAGAAAATCCATACGACATGTCGTAGGCATTCACTTGTCGAGAATGCCCCGTCGGCGATCACTGTGCCGACGACATTCCCCTACGACAAGGTGGGGCCCACACCTTTTTTGGTCAATGGTTTTGTAATTTCGGCTATATATTTCCCTACGACATGTACTAGGGATAATAAAGATAATTAATCACTTTGATTAATTAGTTAATCCTTATCCTTTATTATACCTACGACATGTCGTCTACGTATACTTAGTACAGAAGAATATTTATGTTATTATGCCGACGACATGACGTCGGTATAATAAAACCCAACAATGTATGCTTATATTATACCTACGACATGTCGTAGGTAAACATTTTAACAAAGTAAAAAAAAAAGCAGCAATAATGCTGCAAATCCAGATTTTTTTCTGGAAAAAATCGAAAAAATCTGCCAAAACCAAACCTGGAAATCAACAAAGACTATAACACAAAATGCATCCGTTCCTTCATTCACTCATAAACAACCAAATCAAGTCATAGTATTCGTTTATAACGATACAATAAGCTAATCTAGTAATTTGATAATGCAAATAACAATACTAATAACATACATAATCCCCGCTCGTCATCATAAACATCTACGATTATAAAAAAATTCATGTGCCGTCAATATACCCTTGATCCGTCTTATCCAATCAATCAATGTTAAAGTTTAACAAAATGAGTGTATCTACTATTCCATCCGTGTATACTCCTACTTTAGTCTAACTATAGCAGAAAACGATCAAAGAAAAGAGACTACCAGTTTAGCGGTTTGCCATACAACACACGAGAATCCTTGTCCTGATCAGCCTTCTCCACTCGATCAGATGTGGTGCAGCCTCATTGCCTTTGCCATCCTATGTCTCCAAGTCAACTAACAAAACAAGTAACTATTATTAGATATCCATACCGAATTCTAACAATCCGAATATATAACAAACTCATACCACAAAACCTTATACCAGATTTAATAGCATATATCACGATAAAAGAATTATCAAACTAACGACACTCACCCTCCATAAATCAGATTTCCAGTAAATATCTAACAGATTATAACTCAGACAAACAGTAAAAAACTTAAAATCAGTAAACCATCTAAAAAAATCTTTATATATGTTTGACTTTAAGAATTTCGATATTTAACCAACATGATACAAGAAAACTTTCGTTACTAACTTTAATCGCACACACCTCACAATATCGATCAAATCGACCACATTTTCCCTCCAGAATTCAGATTTCCAATAAAGCCTAACTGACTATAACTCAAACAAAGTGATGGTTTACAAATTACTAGTAACATTACTCTCTAAATTGGTATATTTTTATGTCATCGTACACATTATAATAACTACAACTTTTATTATACAAATACGTCAAACATATCTTATCTAATTGTTTGTTCGTTTACCACTTACCACTCCCAACTTACACAAAAATGTTTCTACAAAACAAAAAGACATAGCTTACCACTAATGACTAGCTTTCTCAATCTCACAATATTTGATGCCCAAGTAACTGAGACCCGCACATTATTATTTATGTAGCAGCTACATCATAAGACTTTTACGTTACCAATTTCCAAATAAACAAGCTACTTGCCTACCTACTGTATTACATTTCGTGACCCTGACTCTTTTCCAAATGATGACCAACACTACGGTTTTGGAGATATAATTATATACAAATACAAATTTTACAAACTAAATAAACACAAGCTAAACAAAAAACAAACATACCTTTATACTTGTTGGTGGTCGGCTGTGGTGGCCGGTTGGTGGCAGCGGTGGTGGGTCGAGTACTACACAAAACACAAACACAAATTAAACAAATCATAAACACAAACATAACAAACAATTAAACCACAATCATAAACATGACAAACAAATACCACATACCTGGTTGCTTGATGGGTCGGGTCGGGACGACAACAGGACAACAACGACTGTGGTGGGTTGGGTACCTTAAATCAAACACCACAAAACACAAAACACAACCATAAATAAACACCTTAAGCTCCTAAACCAATTTAAAAGAATAAAATAAAATATCTTAGTTTTATAAAGAGAGGAAGAAAGAAATACTAGAAGAGTGATGGTGTGGGAGGTTGGCGATGTGGCAGTGGTGGTGTGGTAGCGGTGCGGCAGTGGTGGTGTGGTCGGCGGTGTGGCGGTGGTGGTTTGGGATGTGGTTGTTTTGGTATAGTGAATGAGATAAAAGTCTTATTTGACTTTTGGTTTTCGTATACTGAATATGGTAGATCTGGTTTTGATTTGGGTGAAATAAATGGCGGGGTTTTGACTTTTGGTGAAATAAATGGGAAAATTTATCAAAATAAATCCCTACGACTTGTCGTAGGTATTTAAAAACTTTTATAAAATTAAATCAATTTTGTTGAGTATAAATACTTTTATTTAATACATATTTAAAATTAAAATTAAATACTTTTAAAGAATTAACTAATTTATTTTAATATAAATAATATTATTTAATATATAATTAAAATTAAATAGTTTTATAAAATTAATTAATTTAATAAAATATTAATACTTTTATTTAATATATAAATAAAATTAAAATTAAATAAGTTTATTTAAAATTAAATACTTTTATAAAATTAATTTTTTTATTTAATACAAATTATTTATTGAATATATAATTAAATTTTAAATTAAATACTTTTATAAAATTAACTAATTTAATTTAATATCCATGACATGTTAAGCGAATGAGTCGATAGGTTATGGATATGCATAACATGTTAAGCGAATGAGTCGATAGGTTATGGATATCCATAACATTTTAAACGGATGAGCCGAGATCTTATTGGTATTCATGACATGTTAAGTTGATGAGTCGAGATGTTATGGATATGCATGGCATGTTAAACGGATGATTCGAGATGTTATGGATATACATGACATGTTAAATGGATGAGTCAAGATATTATGGATATGCATGACATGTTAAATGGATGAGTCGAGATGTTATGGATATGCATGACATGTTAAGTGGATGAGTCGATATGTCCTTTGACATGTTATGGATATGCATGACATGCTAAACGATGAGTTGAGATGTTATGGATATGCATGACATGTTAAACGGATGAGTCGATATGGTATGGACATACATGACATGTTAAACGGATGAGTCGAGATGTTCTGGATGTACATGACATGTTAAACGGATGAGTCGATATGGTATGAACATACATGACATGTTAAACGGATGAGTCGAGATGCTATGGACATACACGACATGTTAAACGGATGAGTTGAGTTGCTATGGATATACATGACATGTTAAACGGATGAGTCGATATGGTATGGACATACATGACATTTAAAACTGATGAGTCGAGATGTTATGGATATGTCCTTTGTCATGTTATGGATATGCATGACATGCTAAATGATGAGTCTAGATGTTATGGATATGCATGACATGTTAAACGGATGAGTCCATATGGTATGGATATTCATAACATTTTAAACGGATGAGCCGAGATCTTATTGGTATTCATGACATGTTAAGTTGATGAGTCGAGATGTTATGGATATGCATGGCATGTTAAATGGATAATTCGAGATGTTATGGATATACATGACATGTTAAATGGATGAGTCAAGATATTATGGATATGCATGACATGTTAAATGGATGAGTCGAGATGTTATGGATATGCATGATATGTTAAGTGGATGAATTGATATGTCCTTTGTCATGTTATGGATATGCATGACATGCTAAACGATGAGTTGAGATGTTACGGATATGCATGACATGTTAAACGGATGATTCGATATGGTATGGACATACATGACATGTTAAATGGATGAGTTGAGACGCTATGGGTATACATGACATGTTAAACGGATGAGTCGAGATGCTCTGGATGTACATGACATGTTAAACGGATGAGTCGATATGGTATGGACATACATGACATGTTAAACGGATGAGTCGAGATGTTCTGGATGTACATGACATGTTAAACGGAAGAGTCGATATGGTATGGACATACATGACATGAGTCGAGATGCTATGGACATACATGACATGTTAAACGGATGAGTTGAGTTGCTATGGATATACATGACATGTTAAACGGATGAGTCGATATGGTATGGACATACATGACATGTTAAACGGATTAGTCGAGATGTTATGGATATGTCCTTTGTCATGTTATGGATATGCATGACATGCTAAATGATGAGTCGAGATGTTATGGATATGCATGACATATTAAACGGATGAGTCGTTATGGTATGGACATACATGACATGTTAAACGGATGAGTTGAGACGCTATGGGTATACATGACATGTTAAATGGATGAGTCGAGATGCTCTGGATGTACATGACAGGTTAAACGGATGAGTCGATATGGTATGGACATACATGACATGTTAAACGGATGAGTCGAGATGTTATGGACATACATGACATGTTAAACGGATGAGTTGAGATGCTATGGATATACATGACATGTTAAACGGATGAGTCGATATGGTATGTACATACATGACATGTTCAACGGATTAGTCGAGATGTTATGGATATTGTTAGGAATTAGAAATTCCCGGTATTAAAGAGTCGGTCACCTCAAGTATATGTAATCGTAAGAAAGCTCGTAGTCGTAGTTCTTTTAAGTTAAGTAGTAATTTAGTTAAGTAACACCGTGGAGGACGGACGGGTCTTTACCCACTGTATGCCTGATCTACAGCCCGAAGTGTGGCGTTTTATGTAAGACTATAAATACTCTCTACCTTCCAAGGTAGAGAGTTGGAGCTCATAATAATATCTTTCACTTTCTCTCACTAAGTTCCCTAAACCTCTAACTTTCTCTCTCTAGAATTCCATCTATATGCTACTTTGTGTTATGGTTTGATGTGTATGTGAAAAAGGAATATCTAACAATTGGTATCAAGAGCCATGGTTAGATCATATCTTGCACATCTTTGGATTTATAGTGGTTTTTAGGTGGTTTTTGAGTTTGAAAAAGTTTAGTGGTTTTTGCACCATTTGGTTGATTTCTTGTGTTAAAGTTTGAATTTTGTTGGTACTTTTATGTTTAGAATCATCAAAAGTGTTTAGGTTTTCATTTGGTAAGCTTGAATCATCTTGGTTGGGTTGTTTTTGGATTGAAAAGTGAAGTTTATTTGGTGTTTCAAGCTAGCGACTTAGCTCTCGGATTATTTTCTTGGTAGCGACTTGCTTCACAGTTTTGTAGCGACTTACAGTGTTAAAGCTAGCGAGTTAGATCTAGCGAGTTAAAGTACAAGTAGTGGACTCTCCACTACGGGTAGCGACTTGTGGTAGCGACTTGGTCAGTAGCGAGTTGCTCTTTAGCGACTTGTGTCTCTAGCGACTTGTGTAGCGAATTGCTGCCAAAATTTGGTTAGCGACTTGGTCCGTAGCGAGTTACTACTTAGCGACTTGCTTTTCTGTTAGCGACTTGGGATTCTAGCGACTTGGCTGTCTAGCGAATTAACTGGTAGCGACTTAGTGCATTATCATCTAGCGACTTGAGTGATTGTTTACGGTTTTCTCTTGATTTAGTAAAATCCCGTGAAAGAATCTATTTCCCGGTTTAATCATAGAGTTATAAAATCCCGTATAATCTGTTAACATGTCTACCAACGTCCCTACTGTCATCTCCACTGTTGCCGAGGATGTACAAGCAGCTGGCTCAGATACTCGTCCACCCATGCTTGACAGAACTGACTACGACTCTTGGGCTCAACGAATCAGATTGTATTGCCTTGGAAAAGAAAATGGTGTCAACATCCTCAAATCCATTGATGAAGGACCATATCGAGTTGAGACGACTAGAGACATACTTGATACTAATGAAGATGGTACTCCTGTTTATGGAATGGACAGACCTAAGATGTACGATGAGCTTGATGATAAGGAGAAAAAGAGATTCGATGCAGATATCAGGGCTTCAAACATTGTTCTTCAAGGTCTTCCTAAAGACATCTACAAGCTGATCAATCATAACACTGATGCAAAGGCTGTTTGGGATAACGTTAAGATGCTTCTCTCAGGTTCAGAATTAACTATGGAAGACAGAGAATCCCAACTCTATGACGAATTTGAACACTTCAAGATGAAACCCGATGAAAGTGTCTATGAGTACTATGTGAGATTTCATAAGTTGGTGAATGACATGAGAAACATCAAGATGACTATGCCTAACATTCAGTTGAACTCTAAATTTGTAAACAATATGAATCCCGAATGGCACAAGTTTGTCACCTCTGTGAAACTCACTAAAGGATTGAAGGATACAAACTATGAGCAACTCTATGCCTTCCTCCTTCAAAATGAGAGACATGCCATGTTTGAAAAGAGGATTCTTGATCAGTTCAAAGGTCAGGGAGAAACAAGATCTACAAATGATTCAACTGCCTTCTTCACAGATGATGGGACTTCCAACAATAATGATAATCACAAACCCATTTCTGATCCAAGGTTCAAGCAACCTGATGCAAATGCTGTCATGGAACATTTCATCACTCAACTAACACTCATGGTTAAAGAGAACAGGACACTTTCACCTCACACCAACAAACTCCACACCTGCAATGAGATCCGAACCGCCTCCAATCTTCACAACCATGCTTTGATAAGAGATGGGAAACTTATGGGGCAACCAGTTCAGGAAAGACAGTATGATCAGAGAAGAGGTGGAGCAGGGAGAAGTTATGTTGGCAACCAGAATCAAGGAAGAAATGGTAACCAAGGTCAAGCTAAGTCAATCAAATGCTATAACTGTGGTGGTGAAGGACACATTGCAAAGAACTGCACATCTCCAAAGCGTCCTCAGAATGTTGATTACTTCAGAGATAAGATGTTGCTGGCACAAGCTCAGGACAATGGTGTTGCGTTTGATGAAGAGGAATTGCTGTTTCTTGCTAAGGGCAATGCCAAGACCTATGATGCAGATGTGGATGAGCAGCCTATTCAGGAGATAGGTCACAATCATCAGAACGCCTTTCAAGTCGCTGACTGTGATGCATACGACTCTGATGTAGATGATGGACCTACTGCACACACAATCTTTATGGCTAGCATCTCTCCAATGGTTTCTCCCAAGATCTCTTCTTCACCACAAGCTGGCCCATCCAAGGACAAACTCATCTCAGAGGTATTAAAGCTATACGATGATGCTGATGTGCAACAGATGCATGACAAAGTACAACCAACTGAAACTATTGAATCAAATATTGAAAATATGGGCAATATCAATATTGTCCCATACGATCAATACGTGAAACAAAGTGAAAGTGAAGTTGTACCAAGTGATGCATCTTCTGCAGTCAACAATGACTATGTCTTTGATGAATACACTGCATGTGCTCCTGATGATTCCATAATTTCTGAACTAAATGCCTATAAGGAACGTGTTGCTATTTATGAACAACGTGCAAAATTTGAGTTGACCACTCGTGAGCAGGAAATGGATGTCCAAGTGAGTACAGTAATTAGAAAAAGTAAGTTTAGAGAAGAAGTATTGAAACAAGAATTAAATTCCTTGCAAGAAAAACTTTCTAAAACAGCTAAGCAAAAACAAGAACTTCAAGAAAATGTGAAAATGCTTAAGCAAGAATTTAATGCAAAGGAATCAAAACTCTTGAGAGATTTTTCTAATCTGAAAACTTTGAAAAACAAACTTGAAAACAAGTTGTACTTACAAGGAAACACCATTCAGACTGCTCACATGGTCACGAAACATCGTGTCTTAAGCGATAAGCATAGCATTCCCTTTGTTGAGGAACCAAATCCAGAGGTAATTAAAAAGGCTAGAAATGCTCATAAGGTGCTTTATGATGGTAATGAAGTCCTTAAGCCTAGGAAGAAATCTAGTTGCGTTGAGTGCACTGAGGAAGATAAGATATTAAATGAAATCACTAGGGAAAAGATGAATAAGAAGCAAAATGATCCCAAATGCAAAGAGAAAAACATAATCATCTCTCCTCATGATTACAAGAAGGAAAACTGGATTTCCTTGAACAAGTTTAAGCCTCAGACTTTGTTGACTCCCGAACAAGTCTTTTGGAAAAAGGATTTAGATAAGCAGAAAGCGGAAAACATTATTGAAACAAACCCTCCCCTTTTGAAAATGCCTAGAGCGACTGTGTATCCTCCTAATACACCAATGCATCTTGTTCCTAGAACAATTGCCACTAAAAGCAAGACATTAATTAGCCAATACGTTATACTTCAACTATTTGTTGATTTTGAGAAAACTTGCAAGAAAAGGATCACGCCCACTGGTATAACTGAAGGAGAGAGAGGTTTTGAACAAATGAAAGAATGTTATCTAACTGAGGTCATGCCCTTCTTTAAACTTCTAAAAGATCACTTTGAGAGTCTTAAAAAGGGGGTAGAAACTGATATTAAGGGTATGGAAAAGGAATTTGATGCAATGGTTGTTGAAGTTAGTGACTATGAGCGTGCACTAAAATATAATGAGATTGAGAGAAAGAACCTGCATACATTAAATGAGAATCTTATTACTGAATGTGTTGCTCAAGATGTTTTTTTCACTGCTTCAAATTGCTCTATTAATGCTTCCAAATTTCATGAATTATCTGTGGCCCTGAAAGTCTCCCATGATCGTGTCATTGAGCTTGAAAAAACTAATTCCAAACTAAACGAGAAAATTGAACTGGATGATCACGACAATTTGGTTAAACATTTTTCTAAACTAGAAGTTGAGTACTTTAATTTACAACTAAAATATCAACATCTCAAAGAAAATGTCAAAACTTCAAATATCAAGACATCTTCAGATGCTCCAGAGTTTGATGCAGTTTTTCAAATCAACAAACGTGATGAACAGATTCAAGCTCAGTGCAACACGATCAGAAAGTTGAAAGCACAAATCTCTCAATTAAAGGGTCAAACAAACAATATGACAGGCTCCCAAATGCCTCCTCCTTTAGATTCTCAGAATTCTCAAACGTTTCATCTTCAAAACCTAGTAAATGCTTTACAAAAGGAAAACGAAAGTTTTCTAGAAGAAAATGAAAAGGTTAAACGTCACTTCAATGAGTTGTTTGAATCAATTAAAGTCACTCGTAATAAAAACAATGAACAAATAACTTCATTGCAAAAGGAAATTGAGAATCTGAGGAGTCAGGTAAAAGGGAAAATGCCAATGATCAATGAGGAGAATGTTGTATCTAAGGTTCACTCTGGTAATAAATCTGCTTTATCTGTGACATATGTCCCCCCTCACCTAAGGAACAACAAACTTGCCATTCAAACATATTTCTCATCCCTTAAGGATTGCTTAGAATGCCTGCGTGAGATTGTTGAAGAAGATAAGCTAGAGAAACCTCATGATAATGCAATTGGACATGCATGCTCATATGCCAAACGATCTCAAGAAATCTTAGAATGCTTGATCACTATATGCCCAAAGACATTAGGTGAGAGAGTTAACCCTTTGATTCCATGCTCAATGCCTAAGGCCAAATATGATATGCACTCTATTCCCAATGTTTTGTATGAGAGCCGTAGTGTACCCTTGAGTAGTTCAGATTCTAGATCTGTCCATGCTAGGAAAGAGAACTCAAATGTGCCTTCTAGGAGTACTAATATCAGTACATCTAGCGTTAAGAAAGTGAACCGTAGTGCACCTGCATGTAGTTCAGATCCCAGCACATCTAAACAGGTGGTACAAAGAGTAGTAAAACAAACTAATGTTCCCATTCCCTCTACAGGAGTAATCAGTGACATTAAAGGGAGCAGGTCAAAGTCTCAAGACAATACAAGGAATGATAGGACCTCTCAAGCTAAGAATGTGCACTGGAAGAAAGTAGAAGAACAATCTAGGAACCTTAAGTTTGAATCGAATAAAACGAATCGTGTTGATTCTAGTATTAGCCATAGGCGTACTGTAATTAATTCGAATTCTGATACTATTTGCAAAACTTGTACTGATGATTGCTTGAATTCTGTTTCTAATCATGGTTGTGATGTCAATGTTTTGCCTAATGATGTTAATTGTCCAGTTAATATTGTTAATGCTAAAATTCATGCTAAAAAGGCTAAAAGGCAAAAGCGAAAGAAAGTTAGAAAACAATGGAAACCCACAGGAAGAACATTCAGCAGAATAGGTTTTTATTGGATACCTGTTGGTCATAAGACCAATCAGATAATGCCCTCTAGAAAATGGATGCCTACTGGTAGAACTATTCCCTTAAGAAGTGGTCACACTGTAAACAGGGCTAATACAGACACTAGTATTGCATCTACTCACAATAATTCCATTACCTCAATGTCTGATATGAATGCTTCTATTTCTGATATGGGTGTTCCAACTGTTGCTACTAACCAAATGGAACCCATTCTTGCATGGGGATCCCAATTATCCAGTTATCCATTCTTGTCTGTGTTCAACTGTAGATCGTTCAAATCGTTCTGTGGTACCTGGACTCAGGCTGTTCCAAGCATATGACTGGAGACCGGTCGCGGCTCATGAACTTCGTGAGCAAATTCATCGGGACTGTTAGATTTGGTAATGATCATTTCGGTGCTATAATGGGTTATGGAGATTATGTTGTTGGTAATAGTGTCATCTTGAGAGTGTATTATGTGGAAGGTTTAGGTCATAATCTGTTCTCTGTTGGTCAATTCTGTGATTCCGATCTAGAAGTAGCCTTCAGAAAACATACCTGCTTTGTTAGAGATCTTAACGGTAAGGAACTGTTGAAAGGAACTCGTGGCTCAAACCTTTACACCATCTCTATCGATGACATGATGAGGGCATCTCCAATCTGCTTGTTATCTAAGGCTTCAAAAACAAAGTCATGGTTATGGCATCGTCGTCTCAATCACTTGAACTTCGGCACCATCAACCATCTTTCCAGAAAGGACTTAGTTGTAGGTTTACCTAGACTAAAGTATGAAAAGGATCATCTTTGTTCAGCATGTCAATTGGGAAAAAGCAAGATGTTTGCCCATAAATCCAAACCTACTAACTCTGTCACAGAAGTTCTTCATATGATTCATATGGATCTATGTGGACCAATGAGGGTGCAGAATATCTTTGGGAAGAAATATGTGTTAGTTGTAGTTGATGATTACTCTAGATTCACCTGGGTCAAGTTCTTAAGGACAAAGGATGAAACTCCTGATATCATCATCAAACTCATCAAACAGCTGCAGGTCCGACTCAACAAAACTGTCAGAATTATCAGAACAGACAATGGAACTGAGTTTGTCAACAAACAACTTAGTGAATTCTATGAAAGCGTTGGAATCAGCCATCAAAGAAGTGTTCCACGAACCCCTCAACAGAACGGTGTAGTTGAAAGACGAAATCGTACTCTTGTTGAAGCTGCTAGAACAATGCTGATCTACTCAAAGGTTCCAATGTTTCTCTGGGCTGAAGCTATTGCCACTGCATGCTACACACAAAATCGTTCCCTGATACACACTATTCATGGAAAAACTCCATATGAACTTGTCCACAACAGAAAACCTAATCTATCTTCCCTTCGTGTGTTCGGTGCATTGTGCTATCCAATTAATGAGGGTCAAGACTTAGGCAAACTTAGGGCCAAAGCTGACATTGGAGTATTTGTAGGATATGCATCAAACAAAAAGGGATACCGAATCTACAACAAAAGAACCCGAAATATCATGGAAACAATTCATGTTACGTTTGATGAGCTGACCGGTCAAATGGCTCCTGGACACTCCAGCTCAGGACCCGCACTTCAAAACAGTCCTATTGGTTCATCCCTTGTTCCAAACTCCTCTCAAGAAACTCCATATGTACCTCCATCTGAAGATGATGTAAAGAAATTGTTTGATCCCATGTTTGATGAACTGTATGAGTCTACTTCTAATGAGGTGCTGATCCCTACAACAGAGGATGCTCATATTCCAGTGAATGAAGTCAATCCTTCAGTCTCATCAACAAATCATCATTCTTCAAATGTACATCATGGAAATGTTTCTGGCATCAATGATGAAGTTAATCCCTTTGCGACTCCTGAAGATGCTCCATTTGAAAACATATTTGCTACTCCTGAATCATCATCTGAACCATCTTCTTCAGGAGACATCGACTCTGCTACCTCAGTTCCTCAACAACTGCCACATGAACACCTCAGAAAATGGACTCACGATCATCCATTAGACAACATCATTGGTAATCCCTCTCGTCCTGTATCAACCCGGAAGCAACTCGCAACCGATGCCTTATGGTGCTTCTTCAACTCCGTACTATCTAAGATCGAACCAAAAGATGTTAAAACTGCTATGAATGAAGATAGCTGGTTCAATGCTATGCAAGATGAAATTCATGAGTTTGATCGTCTTGATGTATGGGAGCTAGTACCTGCTCCAGACTGTGCTATGATTATAGCTCTAAAATGGATCTTCAAAGTAAAACTTGATGAGCATGGTGATGTGTTGAAGAACGAGGCTCGATTAGTTGCTAAAGGATATCGTCAAGAGGAGGGTATAGACTTTGAAGAATCTTTTGCTCCAGTTGCTCGAATCGAGGCAATCAAAATCTTTCTGGCTAATGCTGCTAGTAAGAACATGGTAGTTTATCAGATGGATGTAAAGATGGCATTTCTAAATGGAGATCTTAAAGAAGTCGTCTACGTCAGCCAACCTGAAGGATATGTGAATCAAGAGCATCCTACTCACGTTTATCGTTTGAAGAAGGCTCTTTACGGTTTAAAGCAAGCTCCAAGGGCATGGTATGATACACTGTCAAAGTTTCTTCTATCAACCTGATTCATCAAAGGAGCAGTTGATCCTACATTGTTCACCAGGAAGTCAGGCAAACATTTGATTCATGTTCAAATTTATGTTGATGATATTATCTTTGCCTCGACTGACCCAATGGAATGTGATCGTTTTTCAAATGAAATGAGTTCAAAGTTTCAAATGTCAATGATGGGACAAATGTCATTTTTCTTGGGATTACAAATTTCTCAAAGTCCCGGAGGCATTTTCGTAAATCAATCTAAATATGCAACAAAGATTTTAAAGAAATTTGGATTTGATTCAAGTGACCCTGTTGACACCCCCATGATTGACCGAACCAAACTAGATGAGGACCTCTCAGGGATCATGATTGACCAAACTAAATATCGGAGTATGATTGGATCCCTGATGTATCTCACTGCTAGTAGACCAGACATTTTGTTCTCTGTGTGCATGTGTGCTAGATACCAGGCTAAGCACATAAAACAAAAAGTTTATATATACATGTTCTCTATCTACTTCTTTCTGGAAATGAGGAGCAGAAGGAGGACTTCTGCAAACTCTCAAAGACCAACTTCCGAAAAGTTTGGTTCAGCACCTTCTTATTTGAGTTTTGCAAGAGAACCTTCTCGAAACCACTTCTACAGACGATTGACTATGAGTCTGGAGTGTTTTATATCAAGGTGGTGTGGAAAAAGATGAAAAAGGGACTACTTTACTACAGCTTACAGCTATACGAAACGAGAACTCACAACTTGCAACAACGTACTCTCTCGTTATCGTGAAAATAATAGTGTCATGTCTCCCTAAAACAACTTAAGTTTCGGTATCAGTCTATTAACACTAGAGTAGGTATTCTAAACTCGTGTTGTTCTACTGTACCGATACATAAGTCGGAGACATCTCCTTTATCTTCATGAGTAAACGAAGAAACTTCTGGTCGAGTGTTCGAATAGTGGGTTTTTGACTCGTGGAGGACTGCATGAAGCTGCACATAGAACTGTAGGACGTACTAGTCGTAGACGTATCCGGCAATCACTGTATGGCCACAGGAAGCCCATGGTATCAGGGTATAACTACCAAGGAACCTCTATGGCTTTCTGGGCAAATTGACGAAGTTCCACGAAAAATCATCCGAATCGGACCATAGATCGTGTGTACGTGTGTCTCTTGTTTTACAGACCAGATGATCGTCACTCTATGTAGTCCCTAGGTTAGTATGAGGCTATAAATCAAACCAGTTAGTACTAGGGACTCTCCAGGAGTAGATCAAACCAAGCCAGTTAGTACCCCCACAGTTGTCC
>BPTQ01000009.1:89016645-89305493 GCA_019973895.1 Chrysanthemum seticuspe | reverse complement strand
TTTGTGTAGTGAGTCTACAAGACCGTTATGGTGTTCCTATTACGCATCCTGAGTTCTATATCAGAGAGAAAGGTGTAACACACTTTGTCTCTCAGAAGTAACTTTCACAGGATTACTCTAAATAACTACTAGAGCACCGAGATCTGAGTTAAACACGTATAAACCTAGGACACGGCCTCTGATCCCTCTCCCAGAGGAAGAAGTTATAGTTGTTAGAGATTCTCTTTCAGCTATCTATTACAGCCAAGGGGCACTCTTACTTTGTTCAGGAAAATTCTCCTTGAACTCACCAAACCTTTCAACTTCACGTCACGCAGTGACCCAGGTACTGCAGAACAGAAGTTATGGCTACAATGGTAGTCATCGTATACTTCACTTGGGCCAAAGACGGGATTCCAACTTAATTACCTCCCGATAAACAAAAGTGGGATAAAAGTAAGTTAAGAAAAATTAAGAAGTTGGGGAAGTCACGAATGGCTCTGAAGTATCGATCTCGGAACAACCCAAATAAGGTCATGATCGAGTCAGAATCAGGCGTGGGTAAATGGTTATAAACGGATGTACATGCTATCCTGCCCACATGTGACAAACGATTTCAAATTTTCAATGCACATGTTGAGGGGGAGCATCTATCTTAAACCTTTGATTTGAAATGTGATCATTCATCCTAATGTGCAGGTTCCCTCTAGTATGTGCAAAACTCTTTTCAAACCTCGAGGCACATATTGAGGGGGAGCGAATTTATGGAAACCTCATCCTCCCCGGAAATGCTATATTTACTTGATTTGATATGGGAAGTGATGTTGATATCTTTTAGAAAATGGTAATCAAAGAAGTTAATTCTTTCTCTTGCCTCCGTGTGCTTAACAGTTTTCAAATACTTGATGCACATGTTGAGGGGGAGTTCTCGTTCTAAAATTATCAAAAACAATTCAGGTACAAAATGCTTTGATAATACATCACAAGTATCTGAATTGATTTTTCAAATGGTTTCTAATGGATCCAATGGCAGATGAACAATACCAAATAGACCGACCAACTTTACTTTATGTACGGTGATATAAGGATGATAAGGTTAGGTATTGGTTCCCATGATCCGCCAGAACCGGAGGGATCTACCCAGGGACAATCCACTAGTTAGTGTAGAAGTCCTTAGGTATGATGATAAAAGGAGAAAAATGAGATGTGGGAAGAGTGCGGACTAAGACTGAGCTAGTACTGGAATAAACCCAACAAGGCTCTAGCTATGAAGTCTCGGTAAGCACTGAAGGGGTTGAAGAATTAAAAAGAATTGAATGAAAATAGGGTGAAAACAAATAGCCCTCCATTAATTCAACCTTAGGGCAGAAACCGGGTTCACTTCATATGCTACTGATGGTAACATCGGTATTGAAGACAAGACGTCATGGACCCAGTGACGCACTGCACTTCAACTTTCCAAACCACTCAAGTTCCTCTTAAAAGGACTTGTTTCATTCTCACGGGGAACCGACATTATCTATCGACTTTCTCTTAGAGATTGTTGATATTGAAGAAGGAGACCCTCTCCCTAGTCTCCGGCACAGGATCCAAATATGCACAAATTGAGTCTAGAGCCACGAGATCATCAATAAATCTCATTAGGACACTTTCAATGAAGACTCTCTGTTTCACACAATGTGGAAAGAGAGACTATATCTTGAGTCCTACGCATTATCCTTGTGGTATTGCCAGAACATCTGAGTGATGTGTTTACATATTCACAATGAAGATGGAAAGCCTTCTAGAGCCAACATCAAACAAGCTCCTGGTAGGTGGCATGTGAGATCTATTATATAGATCAACCATGTGACAACTGAACAGAAACAATGGGGCGATTCAATCTCTTGAATCAATCCTGGTTCAGGTTATGGATTGACGGATACCTTTGAAAAACCGGTCATTGTGCTTAAAAACACTTTTCTTTAGCACATCGACTGTGTACTCATTTTTCAAACCAAAAGGTGTTTTTATGATTGATAATTGATTTTCAATAAAACCTTCGTTGTATTGCAAAAACAATTTCTATTGAGCAATACACGATTGTTTTTCAAATCTCTTTTCATCAATCAGTGGACTTAAAATTCGCTGGTTCACTCACTCCGTGTTGTCTTCTTTGAGATGTTCCGGTTTGAGAACAACTAGAACAGCTGCGAAACCCTGTCAAGGAAATTCTTCGGAATTATACCTGATCACAGGCAGTACTGGTACTGATCAACGGGGAACCGTGGGCCGTGTACCTCAATTCAACGAAAGTGATCAAAGACACTTTCGTGCGATTTATTGCTAACTGTTGTATGCAGGTACACCCGACGTTTGCAGCTGATCATAATGAAGCGGTCAATCCATAGCCGCATGCTCACTTAACACATTCATCTCAAAAGAAATCATGATTAGTGCATCAATGACTCTGATATTTTCACTCCATGCTTCTGCTACGCTGCTGCCAATATCATGATTCAACAAATGCTTCCGCTACTCTGATGTGAAGATTTCATGATCCAGAATGTGAGCATGTCGGTCATAAAGTCACTACATCACATAATACCAACACCACAAAGGATGTGTCAGAGATTGTTGATAGCTGATGATCTCAAAAGATGGCTCAAAACTATTATCACGTGGATCATTAAAAGACCTCCACTTGGAATAACCAAACATGCAATGTGAAGAATCAATGACTACGAGCTCAGGAGCAAAGGACTACATCAAGAATGCAAGATCAATTGTTAAATGTAATATCTATTTGCATTCAATGTAATTTTGGTACATGATTGAGGTGACCTCCCTTAGGGGGAGATTGTTAGGAATTAGAAATTCCCGGTATTAAAGAGTCGGTCACCTCAAGTATATGTAATCGTAAGAAAGCTCGTAGTCGTAGTTCTTTTAAGTTAAGTAGTAATTTAGTTAAGTAACACCGTGGAGGACGGACGGGTCTTTACCCACTGTATGCCTGATCCACAGCCCGAAGTGTGGCGTTTTATGTAAGACTATAAATACTCTCTACCTTCCAAGGTAGAGAGTTGGAGCTCATAATAATATCTTTCACTTTCTCTCACTAAGTTCCCTAAACCTCTAACTTTCTCTCTCTAGAATTCCATCTATATGCTACTTTGTGTTATGGTTTGATGTGTATGTGAAAAAGGAATATCTAACAGATATGTCCTTTGTCATGTTATGGATATGCATGTCATGGTAAACGATGAGTCGAGATGTTATGGATATGCATGACATGTTAAACGGATGAGTCGATATGGTATGGACATACATGACATGTTAAACGGATGAGTTGAGACGCTATGGGTATACATGACATGTTAAACGGATGAGTCGAGATGCCCTGGATGTACATGACATGTTAAACGGATGAGTCGATATGGTATGGACATACAAAAAATGTTAAACGGATGAGTCGAGATGCTATGGACATACATGACATGTTATACGGATGAGTTGAGATGCTCTGGATGTACATGACATGTTAAACGGATGAGTCGATATGGTATGGACATACAAAAAATGTTAAACGGATGAGTCGAGATGCTATGGACATACATGACATGTTATACGGATGAGTTGAGATGCTATGGATATACATGACATGTTAAACGGATGAGTCGATATGGTATGGACATACATGACATGTTCAACGAATGAGTTGAGATGTTATGGATATGTCCTTTGTCATGTTATGGATATGCATGACATGCTAAACGATGAGTCGAGATGTTATGGATATGCATGACATGTTAAACGGATGAGTCGATATGGTATGGACATACATGACATGTTAAACGGATGAGTTGAGACGCTATGGGTATACATGACATGTTAAACGGATGAGTCGAGATGCTCTGGATGTACATGACATGTTAAACGGATGAGTCGATATGGTATGGACATACATGACATGTTAAACGGATGAGTCGAGATGCTATGGACATACATGACATGTTAAACGGATGAGTCGATATGGTATAGACATACATGACATGTGATGTTTAAACTTTGATCGATCTGTAATGTAATTTGTGCGCTTTAATATTAGACGCTTTTCGACTTTGATGTTTAAACTTTTATCGATTTGTAATGTACTTCGTACGTTTTGATGTTTGAAATGTAAATTGTACGCACTAATATTAGACGTATATCGACTTGTAATGTAAAAGTTATTAGGGAAATATATGCCTACGACATGTCGTAGGGAAACAAAAGGCGGGAAAAATACCGACAAAAGTGCTAATATATGCCTACGACATGTCGTAGGCATTTCATAAAATACAAAACGATTAATAATGCCTACGACATGTCGTAGGGAAATAACAAACCACAACACTAATCAACACTAATCAAACGTTAATCACCCAAATAATTGCATGTTTTTATTTTACCGACGACATGTCGTAGGGATTTAGAAGCGGGAAAACATACCAGATGGATGAAATGTTGAAAGTCAAATTTGACCATTAAAATGCCTACGACATGTCGTCGGCATTTTATTACCAAAAAAATTCAACGCATTTTAGTCTCGTTCAACCTTTTTTTTTGCCGTTTAGTGTATTTTCCCTACGACATGGTGTCGTCGGGGTTTTCTTTGTAGCCAGTTCTCCTTTTTCTTGTAGTGACTATCACTCACATCCTTATTCTGATCAGGATCGACATAAGAATTACTCGTATTTTCGAAAACATTATCCTTATTGTTTAGAGCATCAAATGCGTTTTTAAGAGATATAATATTAACAGCTTCGTTACATGCTTCACCAACACCCTTACCATTAGAGTGTGATGTAGAAGGCCCATCAGTTCCATCCTTATTCAGCTTAGCCTTTGGACGATAATATTAACCCGTATGAGGCTTAGACAGTCTAATACCATTAATATGTCGAGTCATTTGTTTTTCAGGTTTCTTACCTTTCCCATTTTTCCTCTTGACTTTAATAAATCCATCACCATTTGCCAAATTTGAACCATAATTCACCATATTCGAAGTAGCAGCCTTGACCAGCTTTGGACATTGATCATTCATATAACCAAATATCTTACTGTTGGGATTTTATAACCAGTTAACCATTAACCTCTACGAGTACACAGCGGATATTGGATCTAGTTAATGCAATTATGTTAAGCACGTATTTAATAAACAAATAATAAAAACAATATTAATTAATTAAAAGGGATATAGAAAAGCTAACCTTGCTTGGCAATTGATCTCTAGTAACGGAACAATAAACCAATACAAAACCTTAAGTATCTAAAATAGATACCTCGAAGAGTATCACACACAAACCCGATTAACATATACATTCGATTAAAACGCTAGTCGAGAACGTAACCAATAAAACCAACAACCCTTGTTAACTTGAATAAAGTCATAAGCAGAATATTACCAAGAAACAAGTCTAATTCTGCCCTATAGCTTCTGCCCGAGAACAGTAACTAACCAAAGAAGTTGATTGCTTCACACCCGATATCGGATATAGCTTATCCGATATATACAAGCTCCTTTGTCCGAGAATAATCAAAGACCAGGAACCAAACAATACCTCACTTGTAGCTTCTGTTATGTGTCGACCAGGAAACAAAGAAACAACCTGTCACCAATTTTTATCTAAACACTTGTACCAAAACAAGTTTAGATTTAATCTAAACTAAAACCCCTTGATTGAACTTGTAAGTGAATTCGACCAAGAGATGATTAGGAGATAAAACTGGTTCAGCTTTTAGGTATTCAAGAACAATGGTAATCGTATGTTTTGAGGATAGGTTGTGTTTGTATATATAATGATACAAACCGACTCCTAGTAGGATACAATTCCTTGGTCGACAAGTTCCAACCCAAACACAAAACCCATTGTCCCTTTTCCTGCATGCACGACTAGTGGATTCAAAAGCCCAAGGCATTCCACATTTTGACCCAACTTGGACCTCATAAAAGCCCATGGATCAAAACAGCTAACGGGTCAAGATTACATGCAAATCGGGTGTGTAATTCAAGTATTAAAACCATTCATCACGTATACTCGTGTTTATCGCGTGTGCCCCCATCGGCTCACACACTTTTAGTCGTTTACGTATGTTTATAACTCCCACAAACCAACAGCTCCCACTTGGGAGTTGGTGTGTCGAATGGCACACAAAACTAACGACGAAAACGCCTAGCAAACGCTCTCACTCGCTTTTTAACTAAAAGTGTCTGAGAGAATAGTTTCGTAAAAGTTTCTCAGTAGCATGGTCATTCAATGTCTTGCTCTAATCATCCTTTGTTATAGATACCGTTAAACCATGGATTATAGATCTCAAATCATTCCATATAGTTTAACCATTTAGAATCTCGTTATAGAATTTAATTAGATATACCAAATGTAATCAAGTATCATCTTGCATTACCCTGTAACACCCCCAATTTCGTGATACGCAGCGGAATTCAAACTGGGTGTTACTTCATGGCACAACAGTCATAACAATAGAAAATGTACTCTAATAGAGTCGTTTTAAAAAGGATTTATCATTCGATTTATATAAATATCAGAGTTTACAAAAATGAGGTCCTAGATGGTTCCAAGTTTACAAAATACATTAAATTGGTTTTCGAATGATAATAAAATTTATAGCCTTCTTCAGTATCCTTGCTCTTCCGTGCCAGCTTCCGACATTTTGGACCTGAAATACATGCTTAAAACTGTCAACACAAAGGTTGAGTGAAATTCATAGAGTTTTGGAAATCAGTTGAACACATAATGTTTGTAGTGTGAGTTATAAATTCACACCAATGGTTTGAAAACCAAAAGAGATATTATTGCAAAACATATATTATTGTTTGATACGGCTGCCTCAAGTATATGATACTTGAGCCCGCTTTTGTTTGATACGGCTGCCTCAATACGTTGTGATACTTGAGCCCGCTTTTGTTTGTTAATGATGGTTACTTAGTGACAATAAAACAATCAGATAAGCATATAGTTTGAAAGCAATGTGTTCGGTTTAAAATAAAGCATGTATCTCCCCCAAGGGTTTGTAAAACAATTAAGTAATAGAAAGTGAGGCTATGAACTCACCGTAGTGTAAATGATGTTAAGTACTTTAACGGATGATGGATATGCCGTGAGAACTTCTACGAGCAACCTAAAATAGGATGTTGCGACTTAGGTTTGGAATAATGTTTAAGGAAACATAAACCATCCTATATATATTCCTATGTTGATCATGATGTAGTACATGGTATTTGAGTATGTCGTTTATAGAAATGGTCTAGTTGTGAAAACATGTTTAGTTTATATATATCGTACTACCGTTCGGGCCATCATAATTCAGAGGTCATGTAGTAAACGTTCGAGGAGCTAGGACACTTTAATTCGTAAATCCAGCAACTCGTCGATCCGTTTACCCAAATGAAACCCCTCACATGAAGCTCCCTACTTTTGTAGCACTTAGTAGATACAACATATGTTTTGAGTGAAGATTGTTATAACATAAAGTTTATCATGTTTTTAATAAGTATCTAGTTTTTACAAGTTCTCGTCGTTTCATAAATATAATTACCATAGTTAACGGTCTTGGGCAAACAAGCCTTAAGGCTTTAGCCATGGCCTTGCCGTGACTTTGGTCTTGACTACCATGGTCTTGAGACTCAACTTTGGTCTTAGCCGTAGCCGTGGTCTTGGCTTATGGCCATTAGGCCTCTTGGTTTGCTTTTAGTTGTGACAAAAGTATAGTTATGTGACTATATTTACGGCAGTTTCTGTTTTTGAAAGATTTATGGCCTATTTATGCGTTTTCAAGGTCCGAACTTCTTTGTTATTGAAGGAAAACGTCGTTCCGTACAACTTTCGTGTTTTAACTTTTTGATGAAACGGAGTATAAGTACCACTTTTAAAAAGACAGAAACCTTAACAGCTTATACATGGCAGTTTTGGCGTTTAGGTTTCGCTAACTTCTTTTGCTTATAACTTTTGACTCGTTTGTCCGTTTCGGGTGATTCAAATTGCTATGTTTACCTTTTTATCTTGTCTACCATATTATGTAAATTAGAAAGTCCATATGTTACTAATTTTAATGGTCTCACACGTGTAGAATATGACTAGTTTACTAGTTTGTTACTTTTATGACAATTTGTGAATTAAAACAAGTGATTGAGTATATGTACATCATGAATCAACATAGTAACTATATATATAGTATGAAATAGTTAAGATTATGAATAATAAAGATGAGATGATGGTGGTGATAAGTTGCTTACAACTTTTGGCTTTCAATAAGAAAGGAGTAACTTAGTAAGGATCGGACATTGATTGAACACTTAGGACTTCGGATTGAGCTAGCTTTCTACACCTTGGCACCCTTGCAATCTTGAAGAGTTGGTGATGAAGTATTAAGTGACTTGAGTGGATCTAAACTCAAGAAGATCACTTAAACTTGCTAGAGATTTGATGTAGTAGCTTGATCTTTTGGAACTTCCTTGCATAAACTTGGAGTTTATAGATCAAATGATGGAAGATATGAATGTTTTAGAGTATGAACGACCCAATTCAGTTTGTGAAGGTCTTTGGGATGTATTTCACTTCCTATTTATAGGAGGGTAAGTTTGGTTAACCATATATTGGGTTAAATATTAACCATGGTTAGGTTAGGACACTTGTAATGATCTTAATGAACCAAGGTTAGGATGATGCCACCAATATGATGACTCCCCCCCCTAAGGTCTGCCATGGAAGAGATAAGATGACTTTTGTGTTTAGTTTTGGTATTATCTTGGTTACGGAGTGAGTTTTGGTTCCGTTAATCGCTAACCGAAGCCATAAAACGTAAAACCGGGTATCGTAAAAATATGAAACTTATAGGAATGATTAAACTCATCATTATACTCCATCTAAAAATATAAAATAGGTGATAAGTCTCATTGGGCGCAAAAACGCTGCTTAAAGCTGGAAATACGGGTCAAAAACGCGTAATTCGCAGTTTATCGGAAAAGAACGAAATTTCAGGGAAACGACCGTGAATTTATTTAGAGTAGACTAAAATTAGTCTAAAAGTGATATGAGATGTTAAAATGTGGTCTTCGTCATACGTGGGATAACTTTACAGTTATTCGTGAAGTTTAAAATTTACGCGATTTAAGCAAAACTGTAGAACGTACAAGGTTAATTCCTTTATGGTCAAAGGAGGAGGGAAATATGTTTGACTTTTCCAAAAATGTAAAAGTGTCAAAAACATATTAGAAACACAGTGCAGGAATCGTTAAGTCTGGATGTAAGTAGAATTGTTTAAAACGTAAGTTTAGTTTTGTTCTGCGCTGGGCTTATTTGGTAACATTAAAAATAATAATTCTTAAAAATTCTCAAATTAATCATGAATGATCTAAAAATTTATCTGATGTGAGGAAAATTGTCAGGGTTGATTTTCGTTAAGCGCGTGATGTTTAAACGGTGGACCGTCTAAAATGAAACTTTAAAACGATGTTTACTTAATAACTTTTGCGAAAATGATCTAACGACGGTCGAACTTTTAGGTTATTACTAAAATAATTTATCTTACGAGAATGTGGAATAAAATTTTACGAGATGAATAGTGAATTTGAATAGTAAAAGTGAATAGTAAATTCTCGAAAATAAAAAGTAACCTAAAAATGCGGGTGGTTACATACCCTTTGGGTTCGGCCGAACAATTATCTTATTAATTCTGGAGAGGCGCCATGGTATCTTTCTGCACATATCAAGTGGAGTAACAAATCATTTATTGACTACAAGTGTTGTGGATGCTGCTTCACATCACTCCGAAATATAGCTTTTATAACTACCTTATTCAGATAGCGTTTTGCATATACTTACAAAAAATGATATCCACACATAACAGAACTTACTTGCATCTCAAGTCTAAGGACGAATATAACAAACCATTTTCAATATTTTACTTATGACAAGGATCCAAAAGTAAATGTTTGAAAGTTGGGGAATCCAATATGCATCTCTAGTGAATACATATGAGTTTGACGGGAACAATCCACATTCTCGTTAGAATTATAACCAACACTCACATTTGCCTTATCATAACAATATTCCCATATTGTTAACTGACAATGGACATATTTAGAATAATAAAATTATTCAAGGATTAAACATGCAAATATAGGATAACAATTATTATATGAATGAATAACAAATACCAAGTATCTTTATTCATCATAAAGTAAAAATTGTCTATCAATCCCAATTATCCAAATTCTAAAACAGATATGCCTGAAACTAATTTAGTAAGTTGAAGCTTAATGTTTCCAACATTCTCAACCTTTCTTTAAAAGAAAAACTAAATATTCATCTGAGTAAACTTTCCGAATACTTGTTTCAAATTTCACATATAGTGAGTGATTTGAAATATAAGATGAGTGTCTTATCTCATATGCTCATACTATTGCAAGAGTTATAGTATGGAGATGTCGTCTTACCTTGCATGAGGTATTAGAAATCAACGACATACTGACAGTCATCTTTACAGTTTCTAAAAGTTTAAAGTATTCTCATTCATTAATGTGTAATGCAACAATGCTCTATGTTGAGCATAACTAGTTAGCAGATTTATCATAAAAGATGAAATCCTACTACAACTAGTATTAATAGTCCTCTAGCATCATTTGTACTTATACAACATTATGCTTTAAAATTCGTAAACATTTATAAAACAATAATCTAAACTCTCTCAATTAGATATTGTTGTTGTCAGCTCATTTTGTACTTGTACAAAAGCAACAACTAGTCTTATACACAATATAATATATACATGATAAACCTTTAGTTTAAAACACAAGGTTTCCATCCATGTAAATTATCACAAGTGAAATATATCATTTTAAGAATTGCTCAAATGATATATTGCATTTGTGTCCGACTTATTTTCCGCATTTGTTTATTCCATATAAACATCTATTCCAAGGTTGTTTGTTTTATTCCCTAAATTCCAAGTGAAATTTCATTCTAAGCTTAAGGATCAATATCTAGCTTAAATAGAATGATATCATCAACATATAAATTTTAAGGAAAAACACAATGCTCCCACTCAATGTCAGATGTACTCAAGAGTTATCTTAATTCAATTAGAATCATATTGTAATTAAATTCAAGATCTCAGCTCTTAGATGCATGATCCAATCCAAAATATGGGTTGCTCAAATTTTGTATACAACATAAAGATAATATAGATTCATAACCCTTTTGATTACACACCGTCCTCGCAAAAGGTAATCATAAAGAAAAAGTTATAAAATCTAATTGTCATATTCAACATACAAATCACATGTATAACAATTAAATATCTTTATATAATTAATGCATGTATTATATAAGAAAATTTAATTACAGTCAATTCCTTAAGTATGATTAAAAACTTCTTATAAAATGCCAAACATTAATATGTATACAATTTTATCCTTGTGAGTCTTTCTTCAAAAGAAACTCATTCCAACCTCATAGGTTAACTGTTAGGCGAAATAACAATCAAGCTCAAGACTCGATTTTCCTTTTAAGGACTGCATCTTATCATTCATAGTTCTAAAACATTTATTAGATTCAAGATGTGATAATATATTTTAGTAGTTAGCTAATTTACAATAATCTTCTAACTTATATCCCTCAGCATTGATATAAAATATCACTCAAGTGATGAGGCATCCTTTCGGATTTATGAATGAGAGTAATCATTATACTTCGGTCAACATTTTCATGTTTAACCTTAGTATGACATTAATAAGTGCATTTTAGAAGGTTAAGTATTTTGTTCTCAAAAACTTTGAGATATGTATATACTCCCACTTACTTTTGTAGGTAGAGAAAATTCTCTAAATACTAAGTATTTAAGCAACAACAAATTGTTCTTTATGGAGAACCACAAAATACATTTTAAGTTCTCATCTCAAGATTTGTTAATAAAATGCTTCATAAGATTTTAACAAATTCAGAACTTAAATCAAGACATAATGGAATTCCTTCCAACAACTCAAATTAGGGTTTATATAAAAACTATAATTTTAATATCACTCTTTAACCAAAAATTCTAACAACAGTTTTGTGTTTCGTCAAGCTAGAAAGAATACCAAAACTACAATCTTCAAGCTAGGAAGTGTAGACAAATCAAAAATCCAAAAGGGTTTATGATTCAATTGGTTTGAGTGGTAAAACCTCAATTCCCTAATAAATTAGGGTGTTCAGCTATGTGTCGTCTTGAATACCTTCTAGGTTTGAACTTTATTGAGTGTATACATGACACACGCAATTTCTAACCTTGATATGTTTCGGAGGTAGAGCAATTAAAGCTCTCAAGAACCAAACAATATGAATAAAGTTTGATCCAACACACTAGACATACCATAATGAAGTGGTATCCTATGAGTTATTAGAATTGTGAAACTATATCAGAATTCTATAGATAACTTAATTCTCTTAGGACCAAATACTTGTCAATTGGGTCGAGCCAAATTGCATATAAAGTATTTACAAACCAAGTACACGCTATAATGTATATTCATTGAATAATACAAGAACCTTATGTTCACGTGTTCACAAGAAGACATAACTGTTCAAGGATTATATGTTCATGTGTTAACAAGAAAACAGAACATTTCAATAATACATTATCAGTCTTTAAGTAATTCAAAGCCTCATGTTTATGTGTTAACGAGAAGACATAACACATTTACTATATATATACTTTATGTTATAAGTCATTGACTAATTCAAGGACTTTATAATTATGTCTTAACATGTAAGCATAATTATACTAACAAAAGTAATCATGAACGCAAACTCTTGAGTTCTATAGTAATTTCAAGTTAATTTTATACTTCAGAATTATGATCATTATCATATAACCATAATTATGTTGACTAAAGCATTTAGTCAAATGTTGAAGTATCTTTACACTATATCATGACATTTGAATGTAGTAGGGCAACAAACATCTAACGTGTTCAAGTCCTAGTAGAATCATTATTAGAATGTAGTAGGACAATAAACATCTCATGTGTTTAAGTCCTAGTAGAATTCTTATTTTACATGTAGTAGGGCATTAAACATCTAATATGTTTAAGTCCTAGTAGAATTATTAGTTTCCTTTACCTTGCGGTCAAGCGATACCAATAATATTGTTGTTCCTTATTAGTTTCCTTTACCTTGCGGTCAAGCGATACCAATAATATTGTTGTTCCTTGCACACACTTTGAGATTTCTCCCACTTGTGTAAGGTACAACATCATATTATGAAAAAAAACAACACGTGATTGATTATTCAAACGATATGATAATGTCATAGATATCATAAGTAGTTTTAGAACCATAACCTTTAATAAGGAATTGTGGATTATTATTCTATAGATAACACTTCAGGAAGCGACAACAGGAAGGCAATGTGTTATCTTATAAAATAAAATGCAATTTTCCTTTAAGCAATGGTTGTTCATATTCGGAGAGTAATGAATTATTTCAAAGCTAGTTTGAAATGATATGGGTGACTAACAGGAAATAAATCCCGTAGCTCCCACTAAAATTGACAACATCACATGAATGATATTTCAGTAATAAAATGCAATTGCTCCCACTGGATTTGTCAACATTACAAGTGTTACATTTTCAGTAGAAAGCATATAGCAGCTTTATATACTTTCCTATTCTCTTCAAATGCCTACGAGTAGCATGTACTTAGGTATTGAACAGAGTATATGAAGTTCTACTTATGTAGACAATGGACTAGCCATTCATTCATTCAATTAACTTGAATCTTTAGCATGCAATTCCTCCTTTATCGTCTACATAGCCCCAAGGGTAATTAGCACTTTAGGAATAATAAGAGTCCAAGAAGATTACCTAGCATATATGCTAGTAATTCCTTTACTCTTTGCGGTTTAAACTCATACATCATAAATGAGTTTATCAATTTGTAATCCTATCTTAGTTTGTCAACCAAGGAGAAAAGATAGGTGTAAGTCTCACTCTTCTTACTAGGAAAAGAAACTTAGTTTGTCTTTCAAAGAAACACAACTTTGTTTACGAACTATGTTGCAATAACACAATTTAATCAGAACATAAAAAGTTCAATTCTAGTATTTTCGATAATTACATTCTTAAAAGAATTAACTACCCAATTAATTACAAATTAAGACTAAGATCCATCTTGCAACCCCACTTAATTACCATAGGTCTGACCAGTGTATAAAAAATAGGACAAGAGGTAAGCGACGAGCGTTAATTGCATAATGCAACTCTTAGATTTATGAGACTGTTTAAGGTATTAGTATCAAGTAATAATGTTAAAAGCATGTTTAGTTCTCATCTTATGCCTCGGGTTCAAGGTCTGACCAAGTTAACTCGAGATAAGTCGACCAAGTATGAACGTGTAAAAATAACCATAGGTCTGACCAGTGAGAAATAATTACCATGGGTTGGAAAGGCCCTTAGGTCTGACCAGAGAAGTCAATCCAAGTGCACGTGTTCATAGTTGGATGGCATAGACTTAAAATTAAAAATAGGTATGCACATATAAATGTGATAAAATTCGTGTACAAAGAAGCATGAAAAACAACTTTGTAACACTAATTTTAAAAACTTTTGGTAATGACACTGTAGTAATCATCATGGTTCATGGTAGCTCCTATCAAACGCACAGGGAGGCAGAGGACCAGGTAAGCGCTGAAGCATAACTTAGACATCCTTTCGGTGCGACTGTGCGCACCTCTTTGAACCCCCTTTCGAGTTTGTTCTAGTGGGTGAGCCGTACATCCCAAGTGTCCATAGCATCTAGTTTTTAAATTCTTGAAAACGTGTTTCATATATTAGGTCACTATATTTTACAAAAATAATTTTCCACGAAACAAATAGTATGTCACAATGAGCATGGTATTTAGGCGTGTAAATAAAGACCAATATTAATGTTTATGGTTACGATATGTACTATTCCATATTGCATACAATTAGGTGTCAAAACAAATAATAATGCACATATAGGAATCACAAACATATAAGCATAAACATCGACATAAATAACCACATATTGTTCCGAGTCCTCTTGCGAGTCTTCCCCAAACGGAGAACCATAAGACCGTCACTAGGATACAATACCTAGATCGCCCCATACATCGCAAAAGCAATTGAGTGGGTCTTGTGGCCGGAAGACACGTAAAACGCATGGCAATCTCAATTAACAAGTAATTACGCAATTTTATGTATTTAATAAACAATATGTAATTCTAATTAACAATTAATAAATTCAAATTAACTTTTAATTCTAATTAGCAAGTAATTTTAATTAACATGTAATTCTTAAATAACAATTTAATTTCAATTAACAAAGTAATTTATAATTAACATGTAAATTAAATTCTAATTAACAAATTAATTCCAATTAACAATTAATTCTAATTATCAATATAATTTTAATTTGTGTGTGACTAGTTATTATTTATTAAAAATTGACAAGTATTGCATGTAATTGTCAAAATTAAAATAAAACAAATAACTAAACTAGGTTTCATGCAGCCTTTTAAAACATGTTTATTAATTCAGAAATGTGTAACCTATAATCGCAAAAATGAGTTGACTCGTGATGCCACTGTTGGGATTTTAGAACTAGTTAACCATTAACCTCTACGAGTACGCAGTGGATATTGGATCTAGTTAATGCAATTATGTTAAGCACGTATTTAATAAACAAATAATTAATACAATATTAATTAATTAAAAGGGATATAGAAAAGCTAACCTTGCTTGGCAATTGATCTCTAGTAACGGAACAATAAACCAATACAAAACCTTAAGTATCTAAAATAGATACCTCGAAGAGTATCACACACAAACCCGATTAACATATACGTTCGATTAAAACGCTAGTCGAGAACGTAACCAATAAAACCAACAACCCTTGTTAACTTGAATAAAGTCATAAGCAGAATATTACTAAGAAACAAGTCTAATTATGCCCTATAGCTTCTGCCCGAGAACATTAACTAACCAAAGAAGCTGAGTGCTTCACACCCGATATCGGATATCGCTTATCCGATATATACAAGCTCCTTTTTCCGAGAATAATCAAAGACCAGGAACCAAACAATACCTCACTTGTAGCTTCTGTTATGTGTCGACCAGGAAACAAAGAAACAACCTGTCACCAATTTTTATCTAAACACTTGTACCAAAACAAGTTTAGATTTAATCTAAACTAAAACCCCTTGATTGAACTTGTAAGTGAATTCGACCAAGAGATGATTAGGAGATAAAACTGGTCCAGCTTTTAGGTATTCAAGAATAATGGTAAATCGTATGTTTTGAGGATAGGTTGCGTTTGTATATATAATGATACAAACCGACTCCTAGTAGGATACAATTCCTTGGTCGACAAGTTCCAACCCAAACACAAAACCCATTGTCCCTTTTCCTGCATGTACGACTAGTGGATTCAAAAGCCCAAGGCATTCCACATTTTAACCCAACTTAGACCTCATAAAAGCCCATGAATCAAAACAGCTAACGGGTCAAGATTACATGCAAATCGGGTGTGTAATTCAAGTATTAAAACCGTTCATCACGTATACTCGTGTTTATCGCGTGTGCCCCCATCGGCTCACACACTTCTAGTCATTTACGTGTGTTTATAACTCCCATAAACCAACACTTACATGTATCACACCTTGGGGGCTACCACTCATATTCTACTTGTATCGCTTCCTTCCTAAAACCTGGACTATCAAGTAGTGGAATAGCCACTACCAAGGACTACAAAGGAGTACATTCAGAAGTGATATCAATAAGGGCTCTAGCAAAACTGTTACTTCCTCACGATTCCAAGCACATGGTGCTTGTATAGGCATCAAGCATAATAGGAAGTCCTATTTTTGTTGCCATCAAACTTAACCCAACTTTAGTAAAAGCGACCAAAGGAACATTGTGAAATTTAACCTAAACAGGCACACTCGTGAGTTCTTTGTTCATCAAATTTTCCAATCGGTGACAATACATTCAAAATAATAGGAATATTTCGAATGAGCGAAGGTCCATTCTCTAAAACTTGTTCCAAATCCCTTTGTGTCGAGAATTTAAAAAGGAAGTAGCTAGCTGATTTCATCATAACACGAGCTAAACCATATTTCGCCTACGTAATTTTCTTGTAATTCTCCACAATTAGAAACTTAAGGCTTTTTCCAATGAAATAATCATACAAAGTGTTTACAAACCTGTTGTTAACCTTTTCAACCGACTTCATAGGCATGGTAAAATCAGCATGTTCGACAGTCTGATTGTTGAGAGGACGAAAGTTAACCTTTCGCTTGGGTTGATCTTCATTAAGTGTTGTAGCGTACGAAACTGGTTTCGTATGTGTGTCCCCTTTATCCTGGTTCTTGTTACTAGCCATGCTTTGCATCTTAGAAGTAAAGAGTTTAAAATTGAGTTAATATCCTCCTATCTCTCACTCTTGTCTATCAACCAATTTATTTTAGACAGCTCGAAAATAAAAAGACGGACAATATCACAATAATATTTGGGGGGAGAAGATAGATATTGTTAATACAAATCGTCTTAAAAACTTATTTATATTTCATGATCTTTACCTCGTTTTGTTAACGACAAAAGTAAATTTCATTTTTATAAAGTATAAAGCTTGTCAAGATTAATAGACATTAAAACAAGGTTTTCTTAAATAAATTCTTCATCACTTAAGCATTTACATATTATCACATTTTGATTAGCTATGTATCAATTAACATTGATATCCTCCTAAACTATAATGTGCTTTAAATTTTCTAGAACAAGTATGTTTAGTTTCTTAAACATAACATTACATAAGTATTTACTTATATAACATATTAATTCTAAAAATGGAAAACAACATATTACATCATGACTTGCATCACATTGGAAATATTTAGGAGATTTCATAGAATATTTTGTTTAGATATTCACTCATCATATCTTGCATAATCTTGGAGAGATTTGGGTGATCTTGGAAAGATTTTTGTGATCTTTACTGTTAGACTGGTGGAACCAAAAATTAACAAGGGCGGAACCCTTTTTTTTTGGTTATGTCCAGTTCGTGGTCTTGCTGAACAATTGGCCTATAAATAGCAAGCCAACCCAAGTTGTTTTCTCATCCCTCATTAGCATAAAAGACATACATTCTCTCATTCTATTACGTCTAACTCATTTTCATTTCATTATAGTGATCATCTTTTGTAGCAAAGAAGATCAAGGCATAATCAAGCTTCAACAATTAGTTGGAAGGCTTGTTTGTTTTGTGGTTGTGTGATCTATTACTGTTCATACATCATTGTTGTAACAAACCATCTTAAGCCTCTGAGTGTGAGTGGTTAGTATTTTAGTCCTCAAAATACATAGTGTGTTGGGAGTGGTTGTGCCCTTATAAAAGAACTCGACATCTAGCTTTGTGTCGGAAATATTGTGTAAGCGACGTGTAAAGGATTTCTCCGCCAGTTAAGGGAGCTTGTTGATTAGTGAATATACCTCTTGATTTGGAGACTCGGGGAGTGGAGTAGGACAAGGAAAAAGAGTCCTTGTAGACCGAACCACTATAAACAACTTTGTCGTGGTTTGATTGTTCTTTTCCTTACTTACTATCTATTTCTTGCATATTATTCATTCTTCACTAACATATCATTTATCTATATTGATTGATCTCACAATAAAGTTTCAAATAAAGATTTTAAACAGTAAAACTATTCAACCCCCTTCTAGTTTTCCACAATTGGTATCAGGGCCTCGTTGCTCAAGTATTTCTAAATTATATTGTATTTTATAAACTTGAAACGATCCATGGATTTCGAAAACTTTAAAGAAGGGCAATATATGCAAAGACCACCACTTTTTGAAACCAATAGATTTATCTATTGGAAAACCGTTTTGAAACATATGTGAAATCAAAATATATAGATCTTTGGTTTGTTATCATTAAAGGTGACTTTAATCCTACAAAAAAAGATATTTCAAATGATGAACAAAAATAATTAATAGCTAAAAATTATGAAGCTAAAATGATGCTTTATAATGCTTTGCCTAGAAAAGAATATGAAAGAATTTTTATGTGTGAAACCGCCAAAGATATTTGGAAATCTTTAATAATTACACATCAAGGGAGTTCACAAGTCAAGGATAACGAAATTGATCTTCTTGTTCAACAATATGAACAATTTGTTATCAATGAAAATGAAACCATTGATTGTGGATTTGCTCGCTTTAATACTATTGTTACTTCTCTTAAAGCACTTGATGAATCTTTTCGTAGCAAGAACTTTGTCAGGAAATTTCTTAGAGCACTCCATCCGAAGTGGTGAGCAAAAGTAACGGCTATTGAGGAATCAAAAGATCTCTCAATAATGTTACTTGACGAGCTAATTGGAATACTCAAAGTACACGAAATGGTGATGGAGAAAGATTCGGAAATCATCAAAGGCAAAAGAGAGAAATTCAAATCCGTTGCTCTAAAGGAAAGAACGGAATCTAGTGATGATGAAGAATCTTGATCGGATAGTGAAGACGAGGAGTATGCCATGGCCGTAAAAGATTTCAAAAATTTCTTTAGAAAAAGAGGAAAGTTCGTTAGGCAACCCCGAGATGAAAAGAAGTCATTCCGGAAAGACCGAGATGACGAAAAGGGAAAAAGTGAAAGGAACTGCTTTAGATGCAGTGATACAAGTGATCTAATAGGAGATTGCCCCAAGCAACCTAAAATCAAAACTCAACGAGCTTTTGTAAGCGGTGCTTGGAGTGAAAGTGATGATGACGAAGAACCATGTAAGGATGAGATCGCTCTCATGGCACATGAATCAAACGAGGTACATTCCAACTCATCTTACTCCTATATTGATGATTACACTTTGCAAAAACAATATAATCAATTATGTGAGCTTAGCCTAAAAATCATAACTAAAAACAAGTTTTTAAAAACTAAAAAGGAATTTTTAGAAAACGAAATTTATGAGCTAAAAGAAAAGGCAAAACACTTAGAAAAAGGCAAGGCTAATGACGATGGTTGCAAATCATGTCAAGAGCTTGGTCTTGAAATAGAAAAGCTAAAGCTCACACAGGAAGTTCTCATCGAACATAACTGTAAGTTTAAAAGATTTAACAAAAACATTTCTTATGCCGATGAAATAGTAAGAATTCAAAAAGTACCAGGAAATACAAGTGGATTAGGTTTTAATGAAGTAATGATTCCAAGTGGTCAAACCAAAACGGCCAGAAAAGACAAACAAAATGTCCCAACTACAACTGTTCACCACGAACCAGACGGAACCAAAATTTTGGGTCCGTCAATTGTAAAAGTTGGTTCCGTGGTGTCTGCAGAAGGACAGCAAGTTTGCAAAATGGACCGTAGTGAATTTGTCAATGTAACTAAGAAATCCAAAGATGTTATTAAACAAAAACCTGCTATGACAATAGGAACAGGACTTGCTAAAAATGAATTTAGATCTAAAACTACTCAACAACGGCCTAAAACACCTATTGCCAAACGCCCCTTTCCCAAAAGCAACTACAACATACAATCCAACTATCAACATACCGGTTGGAATCACAACTACCCTAGACCATATCAAACTCCTAATTACATGCCATGGAACCCATACCCATCATTTCCATACATGAACCAAGTAAATGGTATGTTTAACCCAAACGGACCCATGAGATATTGGGGACCAAACGCTTAAGTTATTTGTGTCATAGGTATGATTGAAAGTTGGCTTGGAACCTGATGAATGGATTAAAGATAGCGGATGCTCAAGACACATGACGGGAAACAAAAGCCTCTTCTCAACATACCAAGAATATGACGGAGGTAATGTTACTTTTGGTAGCAATCTCAAAAGCAAAATCATTGGCAAAGGTACGATCGCTCATAACTCTTTACTATTGAAAATGTGGCACATGTTGATAGATTAGGTTTTAATTTACTTAGTATTAGCCAACTATGTGATAAAAAGTATAAAGTATCATTTGAAGAAAATGGTAGTAAAATACTAAAAGATGGTATCACCATAGCGAAAGGAGTTAGGAAAAATAACATATACGACATGAAAATAGATAGAACATCTAAAGATAAACTTTTCCTAACAACCTTAGATGATAACTCTACCCTTTGGCATAGACCCTTAGGTCACGCTAATATGAGACTCATCCAATCCCTATCCTCAAAAGAGCTAGTTAGAAACTTACCCAAATTGAAATATGACCAACACTTTTGTGATTCTTGCAAAATTGGAAACAAGTTCATAGTAGCCATAAGGCTAAAAACATCGTTTCCACATCTAAGTGTTTAGAGCTTTTGCACATGGACTTGTTTGGTCCATCCGCTATAAAAGGTTATGGAGGCAACTTCTACACTTTGATCATAGTAGATGATTACTCAAGGTTCACTTGGACAATGTTTTTGAAAACAAAAAACAAAGCCTTTGATAAATTTGAAATACTTAGTAAGAAAAGTTAAAATCAACTAGGTGTTAACATTGTGTCGATCCGAACAGATCATGGTCGCGAGTTCGATAATGAAACACAATTTGGAAACTTTTGTGATACAAATGGTATAACACATAACTTTACGGCTCCTCGAACACCCCAATCTAATGGTGTTTGATGTGCCAGGTGTGTACAAGTTTTTAATTTATAAAAGATGAATTACCAATTTTACGAATAACACATACGAGCAAGTGCACTCGTCCGATATAGCAAGATTATGAAGGTAAGTCGGGATCGTTCGCAGAGATTTGAGTGAATCTGATTAACAAGTTTGAATCAACTAAGACAATCCAAAACATATAACAACGCAAATAAGTATAATAAAATTCAGATGATTAGAAACTACACTTGCTTAAACTAGTTTCTTATCCTTGATTAGTGTGATTGTGTTAACCTCTTAACATGTTGGTTGTGATAATTAGTTGGTGTTCTAATCTATTGTTCTTACAAGTTAAACCTTCGTCAAGATTTTAGTTCATAAAAACAAGCATTAAGTTTAACCAATCAATTCAAGATTAATTCAAGTTTCATAAGTTTACTTTCATAAACTTAAACATAAAAACATCCACTTTCTTTATCAAATTGCTTAAGAAATGGTCAATACAAAAGGTAACCGATTATAGACAAAAGGCTACAATTGATTGTCAACAACTAATCTTACGACCTTTTAGATGTTTCCAATCAATCCAACTTGATAATCAAAAAGCGTTTTTATTACAACCACACCTTAGTTCCTTTGTTAAATCAAGAATAATGGGTAAAAACAATCATCCATAGACAAAATGATTATAACTAGTTGAATAACAATAAATTCTTTCGACCTCTACGATTACTATCAACTAGTCAAACTTGATTAACAAATGTCACTATGAAACTTAGCACAATTGGATCTTAGAATCAACTTGAAATTGAATTAAAAAATGTTAACACAATAACTAACTAATCATATGATAATCAACATCATTTAAGCAAGTGTATAAAGAAGCTAGCCACTCATAGTAAACATAAACATAAACTCAGAACTTTGAACATTAGAAAACATGATTAAGAGTCTTACAGTGCTTGGAATAAGATTACAAATGGTGAAGTAATGATTCCCAAAGTATTGGGGTAGACTCCTTGGGATTTTGGCCTCCAAATGTGGAACTTCTGGTACTCCAAACTTTCCTGGACTTCTAAGGACGAATTTGAGAGCTTAAGAGCTTTGTTTGATGAGTAGAGAGAGTTGTATTGAAGTGTGTGTCTCATATGCTCACAAGAGGTCTCTATTTATACTAGTTCCAAGGCCTAGGGTATTAATTACTGAACTTGGCCTCCAAGGAGTTAGGAAAGGAGTAGAATACACCAAGAGAAGGATTAAAATCGTTTGGATGCAAAGGGGAAACTTAGTGATAAAGATTTGGCAGAAACAGGCACTCTAACCGGATCGGTCACATGACCAACCGATCTGGTTGGTCTTCTACAAGGGCTCCAACGGTTGGGTTGGCGGCTTGGGCACTTTTTGATCATCTTCCAACCGATCCGGTTGGTCTACCTGAGTGACAAAAAGTCGATCTTTACTTTATTAGAACTTGTAGAACTTGGTTCTTCAATCATCTTGGTCTTCTATGGTACTAGAAATACTGATTTGTGCTTGACATGCTTCACTGAAACGTGAATCTTCCATTTGCTGAACATTCCTTTACTTTTCCTTCCGTTTCCCTGCACTTGGTTATAAACACTAGACAAACATCTTTTGATGCGTTTAAGCACTGAAATCATACAAATATAACCAAATAACATATAAAAAATCACACATAATGCTACTAGAAACATGTACAATCTGAGCATTATCAAATTCCCCCACACTTAAACTTTGCTTGCCCTCAAGCAAATCTAGCAAAAACATCCACTGGTACAAAAATTATGATTACAAAAAATGTGATGCAAATCTACCAAGTACAAGTACGAGAGAAGATTCATCCATTATGATTTTAAGAACGAAACTTTTAAGATGTTTGACAATATCCAATGATTTTCTTGCATGATTAACATTTCAAAACACCTCACGAAAAAGGAACGAAATATAATTCACTCAATCACTCAATTTTAGTGAAGTAACAAGATAAATCACACTCATTGCTCAGTCATGATTAGATTATTACCATAAGCTTGTACAAGAAACAAAACTCCACCGACGTGGCGTGAGCACCAAGCAAAAACATCTAAAGAGGAATTTTATTTGAGTTATAATGTTATGGCTTAGGGTTAAGGGTATGGATAAGGCATGGGAATGTTAGTGAAATTGGTGTTAAAATAAAAATAGAATCAAGTCTAATACCCGTGTTGCTAGCTACCAAACAATCCGCAAACCAATAAATGATTATAGCTTCATTTTCTTTTCTTCGGATTTCCACAACTCTTCGCTTTGCTTCGCCATGATAATTTTTTTATTCGAACATAGCACATTGGCTAATACATTCATACTTTCAACATTTTTTTTATAAACATAAACTCATCCATGAAATGGCTCACTCAACTAACAAGGTGCGATAACTCATAATCATTTGAACAATCTTCTCTTTCCGGGTGACTAGCAACCAACCGTTTAGACATTGACAAGCGTTAGGCTAAGGTTTAAAGTGTAAAATCTTTTTGTATTTTTCTGGATGAAACAAAAACAAAAAGGATGGCTCAGAGTGTGTAACTAGGGGTATCTAGTGCTAAAGATGAGCAATACAAATGGGTCCATGTAGGTGGTTAACTAACCGATGTGGTTAGCTAATATAGCATGGTATGAAAAATGGAAGGCTATTTGAGTTAAATCCTAAGGTGCCTCTTTATCACACGAATTTACTTATATCGCACGAATGCAATCTTACTACGGTCTGGTAATGATTTACAAGCACAAGTTCTAGAAATAATAAAATCACCGGCACACTCATAGCAAAAGATCAAAGCATAAAAGATGTATGCTTCTTATAGAACAGACTCAAATCCTTACAGTTTTAGTGGTAAGGGCTATAATTTGTGCTAGCAAATGTTTATCAATCCCAGAATGGATTGCAATATTAATCGGAACACATCTCAAAGTTTCAAATATTACCAGTTTTACTAGTGGTTTGATCCAGTTATTCTAATATATTATCCTAAAAGCGTGAAAAATAACTAGATCACAAGGGCAAACAAAATTTTAATTTTAAGCTTGAAAACTATAATTTTCCTATTCACCCCCCCCACAGTTAAGTTAAACATTGTCCCCAATGTGAAAAACGAACTTCAACGTATAGAAATAAGGAAAATAAAGATGAAACCAATTATTCCAATGAGGCTTAATTTTCTTCTTTCTTTACAAGCGTACACTGGAGTAATCATTACCTGCACAAAATCTTATATACAAACAAAAGAGTTTTATTAAGTTGTGGCACCCCCCCACACTTAAGTTCAACCAAAGGTTTAAAATTTGGGGCGTGACCACATAAAATCAAATTGGAAACACACGGGTTGCCTCCCGAGAAGCGCTTGTTTTGTTAACGAGTCATCAGCCAAACTCGAATCTTCCCGAATTTACTTGGCCACAGATGCAGCCTTGAACATTTTGAAAAGTTCGGGGATATACATGAATTCTTCACCAGTAGCATCAATATCGTTCCAAATGAACTCAGCAGATGGTTTCCAAGGAACAATTTGTGGGATTCTTCCTGGAAAGGGTGCTACAAAGTTGATGGTTTCGAATTCATTTTCAGGGGAAACTGTCTCAACTGATATTTCATTCATTTGCTCCTTATCATAGTATAACTTGATTCGGTGCCCATTAACAATGAAACTTCCACCCTGTTTGTCATAGAGTTCGACATAACCGGATGGGTATCCATGTTTAACGATATATGGTCCAAACCCTCTTGGTTGTAATTTAGGAGCTTTGAATTTGAATTTCATGTTGAAAAGCATAACTTTATCTCCGGCTTTGAATTCTTTTCGAACTCTTAGCTTTTTGTCGTGATAAGCTTTTGTTCTAGCTTTATACAATTTGTAATTTTCATAAGCTCGGAATCTTAATTCGTCGAGTTCGTGCAATTGCAAGAATCTCTTTTCTCCAGATATTTTGAGATCGGTGTTACAGTTTCTGAGAGCCCAGTAAGCACGATGTTCAACTTCGAACGGCAAATGACAAGTTTTTCCATACAGGAGTCTGTAAGGAGTTGTGCCAATATGAGTTTTATAAGCCGTACGAAACGCCCACAGAGCATCGTCAAGTTTCTTCGACCACACTGAAGGATTGTCCTTCACTATTTTTTCGAGTATTCTTTTAAGAGCTTTGTTGGTATTTTCATCTTGCCCACTAGTTTGTGGATGGTAAGCTGTCGCGAATCGATGATGAACTCCATATCTCTTCATGGTTTTATCCATTTGTTGGTTACAGAAATGGGTTCCTTGATCGCTTATCAAGGCTTTGGGGATTCCATAACGAGCAAAAAGCTTTTTGAGAATATTAACGACGACGCGAGCATCGTTCGTTGGTAAAGCTTCAGCTTCTGCCCATTTGGACACGTAATCTATAGCAACGAGAATCTATTCGTATTTGTGGGATTTAGGAAATGGTCCCATGAAATCAATTCCCCAAATATTGAATATTTCACACACTTGGAAGCTTGTCAATGGCATTTTGTCTCTGCGTGAAAGATTGGTGGTTCTTTGGCAAGCATCACAGTTCTGAACAAGTGTATGTGCTTCTTTGAATATTGTTGGCCAATAGATCCAGTATCAAAAACTTTTTTAGCTGTGATGGAAGGACCATAATGTCCCCTAGTTGGGCCATGATGACATTCGTCAAGAATCTTGCGGGTTTCGGAACCAGAAACACATCTTCGGATCATTCCGTCAGGACACATTTTGAAAAGATATGGTTCTTCCCAAAAGTAGTATTTAAGTTCCGAAAAGAATTTGCTCCTTTGAGCGTAGGTTAAACCTTTTCATAGAATTCCTCTAGCGAGATAGTTCACAATGTCAGCAAACCAAGGATCATCATTTCTGTCGATGGTCATGAGGGTTTCATCGGGGAAGTAATCATCGATTTCTTTTTCCTTTAACTCCTCAAGATCTGGATTTTCAAGACGTGATAAATGATCAACGGCTAGATTCTCTGCTCCTTTCTTATCTTTGATTTCGATGTCAAATTCTTGGAGTATCAGAATCCATCGGATAAGACGCGGTTTAGCATCTTGTTTGGTGAACAGATATTTGAGTGTTGAGTGATCGGTGAATATGACTGTTTTTGAGAGCACAAGGTAGGATTGGAATTTGTCGAACGCGAAAACTACGGCCAGTAATTCCTTTTCTGTGACAGTATAATTTTGCTGAGCACTATTCAGTGTCTTGCTAGCAAAATATATGGGCTAAAAGTGTTTTCCTTCTCGTTGGCCTAAGACGGCTCCAACAGCAAAATCGTTGGCATCGCACATAAGCTCGAAGGGTAGTGACCAATTAGGTGAAACCATGATCGGAGGACTAGTCAGTTGAGATTTCAACGTTTCGAAAGCTTTTATGCAATCAGTATTGAAGTCAAAGATAGATTCCTTCTCAAGAAGTTTTGTCGTCGGACGGGATATTTTTGAAAAATCTTTAATAAAGCGGCGGTAGAAACCAGCATGTCCTAAAAAACTTCTAACGGCTTTAACATTAGTTGGTGGTGGTAGTTTTGTGATAATGTTGATTTTTGCTTTATCTACTTCCATGCCTGCACTGGAGATCTTGTGGCCAAGCACAATTCCTTCGGTCACCATGAAGTGACATTTTTCCCAGTTAAGGACTAGATGTGCAGCTTCGCATCTTTCGATCATTTTATCAAGATTGGAAAGACAAGCTTCAAATGAGTTTCTGAAGACTGAAAAGTCATCCATGAAAACTTCCATGGAGGTTTCGAGCATGTCTTGGAATATGGCTATCATACACCTTTGAAAAGTCGCAGGTGTATTACAAAGACCAAAAGGCATACGCCGATATGCGTAGGTTCCAAAAGGACAACTGAAAGTAGTCTTTTCTTGGTCATTAGGATCGATTGGAATTTGGAAATATCCTGAAAATCCATCGAGGAAACACAAGAATTTATTTCCTGCTAGTCTTTCAAGCATTTGATCCATGAACGGGAGTGGAAAGTGATCTTTTCTGGTGGCTTTGTTTAATTTCCGATAGTCAATACAAACGCGCCAACCAGTGACAGTTCTAGTCGGAACTAGTTCATTTCGTTCATTGGTCACAACCGTCATTCCGCCTTTCTTGGGAACACAGTGAACGGGACTCACCCAAGGACTATCCTCGATTGGGTAAATTATACTGGCATCGAGAAGTTTTATGATTTCCTTTTTGACAACTTCTTTCATGTTGGGATTGAGTCGACGTTGACGTTCTACAATAGGTTTGACTCCATCTTCGAAATTGATTTTGTGTTTGCAGAAATTGGGACTAATTCCTGGGGTGTCAGATGTTTTCCTAGCAAAAGCTTGTTTGTGATTTTTGAGGACAGAAACTATAATTTCTTTCTCATAAGCCTCGAGTAATGAAGATATGACTACTGGAAGAAGTGAGTTTTCCTCCAAGTAAGCATATTCAAGATGATCAGGCAGAGGTTTGAGTACGAGATCAGTTGGTGGTTCTTCGATAGAGGATTTTATTCTCATCTCGTCACCGAAAGTTATTTCATCAAAGTTTTCTTCCTCCATTTCTTCCACCTCCGTGTTATCTCCTTTAAACTCTACTTTCATGAAATCATCAAACTCTTTGTCAAAGTCTGTTTCATTGATTTTTTCAGAAGTAGTCATGAATGGATCGGATTCGTTAAGTAATGCATCCAATTCTTCGTCAGTGACTTCATCGATGTTGAAACAAGTGTCATCACTGGAACGTGGATAGCGCATCGCTTTATCGATTAGAAAGGTGATTCGATCTTCTCCAAATCCAAGGTTGAGTTCTTTGCCTTTCACTTTGATGATTGCATCAGCGGTATTTAGGAAAGGTATTCCTAAGAAGAGTGGGACTTTACTATCTTCTTCCATTTCTAAGATTACAAAGTCCACGGGAAAAATGAATTTACCGACTTGAACAAGCATATTCTCGGCAATACCAACAGGATATTGGTAAGAATGATTTGCTAATCGAATGCTCATTTTTGTTGGTTTAAGGCTGTTGTTGCATAACTTGGAATACAACGAATAAGGCATCAAATTGATACTTGCACCCAGGTCGGCTAAAGCATCGCATTGAATATTATTCCCAAAAGTACATGGAATAAGAAAGCTCCCAGGATCTCCTAGCTTTGGTGGGATTTTGTTTTGAACAATGGCTGGGCATTCTTCGTTAAGGAAAGTAGCTGATATTTGTTCTAGCTTGATTTTGTTATTAAGAAGTTCTTTTAAGAATTTCCCGTAATTGGGCATTCCGACTAAGACATCAACAAGAGGAACATTGAGTCTAACCTCTTTGATTATTTCAATGAAGTTCTTATAATGCTCTTCCATTTTTTCTTTCTTAAGGCGTTGAGGATATGGAATTTTTGGTGTGTACGCCTTGACAGATGGGGTGGGTTTCTTTTTGGTGGTTTGAGGTGTGTTGGTTTCCTCGGCTTCATCCTCACTATCTTGGGTGATAGGAGTATTTTCATTAGGATTTGGTGGTGGATCGTACGAGAGACCACTTCTTGTGAAGACAGCATTGATATGCTCATTTCTTGTTTGTGGTGGACGGTACGTTTTATCATTTGATGGTTTTGGGTTGGATTGGGTGTTACTTGGTAAGGAACCATTTGGTCGAGAGGAATGTTGGTCAAAAAATCTGCCAAACTTATTTTCAAGATCTTGGATAGATGCTTGATGATTTTTCTGTCCCAGCTTGACTTTGGCTTTGAGATTGAAAAATTGATTTTTGATAAAATCATTTGCAGATTTTTGAGCAGCCACGAATTCTCTAATGGTTTTTTTGAATTCGGATTCTTCCATCTTTTTGTCGGAGTTTTGTGGTGGCGGATTGTCAGTTCGAGGTTGAGAATCACGGTTGTCATCCCTTGGTCGGCGGTCTTGCCAATTTCCAGAATTTTGACCGTAATAATTACTATGATATCCTCCTCCACGATATCCTCCTTGGACATAATTCGCTTCTCCTTCGTTAGGTCCACCCATAGGCTTATCGTCGCACTCAGACAATGGGTGATTTCCTCCACAATTGTTGCATCCGTCTCGCATTTCCTTCATTTCTTCTTTGATATCTTTGTATTGTGAGTCGATTTTTGAAGTTAAGGCTTCCATTTTCTCCATGAGTTTTGAGGTATCAGTGTTTTCGACAAAAGCAACAGTTTTTCGAAGAGGTTTGGTTTTGGAATCTTTAGACCAATCGAGTTTGAGAAGTACTCGATCTTCGAGTAATTGGTGTGCATCGTTAGGAGTCTTATAGAGAAAAATTCCTCCAGCATCAAGGATGCCTTGAGAGATTTCATCTAGTCCATGGTAAAAGATTTGGATAATGATAATCCATGTCCATGACAACTACGAAGCAAATCTTTCATCCGAAGCCAAGCTTCGACAAGTGATTCATTGGGATTTTGTGTGAAAGCATGAATTTCTCCCATTAATCGATCAAACATGGCAGGTGGAAAGAATCGGCTTACAAAGGCTTGCCTCATCTCCTCCCAAGTGTTGATAATTCCTGGGGTTAATTCGTTGTACCATACTTTAGCATCTCCGGCGAGTGATGACGGAAAAAGTTTGAGTATGATGGCATTGACATCGGTGTCACCATAACGGAACATGCCGCAAATTTCGATGAATTCGGCAATGTGCTTATGCGGATCGGCCCGCGCACGGCCATCGAATTGAAGGTCTTTGCTCATGGAAAGATGATGACCCTTCACGGTGAAGTTGTCACCAAGGTTGACAGCAACAATTGCACTCCCAGGGGTTGGTGCTGCGGCTCGGTTGGTTCCCCACATGGGTTGATCGTCCGCCATGGGAAAAGGTAAATTGGTGAAAGGGTTGTAAACGACTTTGGCTTCTACGAGGTTATCAAATGGTGGGTTTGGTGTTCTAGGTACACGATTTCCTAAAGGTATGAAAGGTGTTCTTCTTTTTCTTCGAATCAAACGTTCGAAGTAGGTAAGACGTGAAATTGGTTCTATTCCTGCTGTACGAGTGTTCATATAATGACCTAGAGAACCCAGGCAATATATAAACACACGGAAAAACAACGAAAACAGTTTTCTGGACAGAAAAGGGTAACCGGATCGGTTGCGAGGAGCGACCGATCGGTTAGATCAATTTGGTATGCTTTTTGGGGCAACTGGATCGGTTGTGAGGCAATCGGATCGGTTGAAGCTTCTGAGAAAAAAAATTGGAATAAATCGACTGAGGTGGATTCAAAAATTGCTGAAACACAATCAAATCCCCGGCAGTGGCGCCAAAAACTTGATGTGCCAGGTGTGTACAAGTTTTAAATTTATAAAAGATGAATTACCAATTTTACCAATAACACATACGAGCAAGTGCACTCGTCCGTTATAGCAAGATTATGAAGGTAAGTCAGAATCGTTCGCAGAGATTTGAGTGAATCTGATTAACAAGTTTGAATCAACTAAGACAATCCAAAACATATAACAACGCAAATAAGTATAATGAAATTCAGATGATTAAAAACTACACTTGCTTAAACTAGTTTCTTATCCTTGATTAGTGTGATTGTCTTAACCTCTTAACATGTTGGTTGTGATAATTAGTTGGTGTTCTAATCTATTGTTCTTACAAGTTAAACCTTCGTCAATATTTTAGTTCATAAAAACAAGCATTAAGTTTAACCAATCAATTCAAGATTAATTCAAGTTTCATAAGTTTACTTTCATAAACTTTAACACAAAAACATCCACTTGCTTTATCAAATTGCTTAAGAAATGGTCAATACAAAAGGTAACCGATTATAGACAAAAGGCTACAATTGATTGTCAACAACTAATCTTACGACCTTTTAGATGTTTCCAATCAATCCAACTTGATAATCAAAAAGCGTTTTTATTACAACCACACCTTAGTTCCTTTGTTTAATCAAGAATAAAAGGTAAAAACAATCATCCATAGACAAAATGATTATAACTAGTTGAATAACAATAAGTTCTTTCGACCTCTACGATTACTATCAACTAGTCAAACTTGATTAACAAATGTCACTATGAAACTTTAGCACAATTGGATCTTAGAATCAACTTGAAATTGAATTAAAACATCTTAAGACAATAACTAACTAATCATATGATAATCAATATCATTTAAGCAAGTGTATAAAGAAACTAGCCACTCATAGCAAACATAAACATAAACTCAGAACTGTGAACATTAGAAAACATGATTAAGAGTCTTACAATGCTTGGAATAAGATTACAAATGGTGAAGTAATGATTCCCAAAGTATTGGGGTAGACTCCTTGGGATTTTGGCCTCCAAATGTGGAACTTCTGGAACTCCAAACTTTCCTGGATTTCTAAGTATGAATTTGAGAGCTTAAGAGCTTTGTTTGATGAGTAAAGAGAGTTGTATTGAAGTTTGTGTCTCATATGCTCACAAGAGGTCTCTATTTATACTAGTTCCAAGGCCTAGGGTATTAATTGCTGAACTTGGCCTCCAAGGAGTTAGGAAGGGACTAGAATACACTAAGGGAAGGACCTAGAATCATTTGGATGCAAAGGGGAAATTTAGTGATGAAGATTTGGCAGAAACAGGCACTCTAACCGGATCGGTCACATGACCAACCGATCCGGTTGGTCTTCTACAAGGGTTCCAACCGTACTTTTTGATCATCTTCCAACCGATCCAGTTGCATTTGCAACCGATCCGGTTGGTCTTCCTGAGTGATGGAAAGTCGATCTTTACTTTAATAGAACTTGTAGAACTTGGTTCTTCAATCATCTTGGTCTTCTATGGTACTAGAAATACTGATTTGTGCTTGACATGCTTCACTGAAACGGGAATCTTCCATTTGCTGAACATTCCTTTACTTTTCCTTCCGTTTCCCTGCACTTGGTTATAAACACTAGACAAACATCTTTTGATGCGTTTAAGCACTGAAATCATACAAATATAACCAAATAACATATACAAAAGCACACATAACGCTACTAGAAACATATACAATCTGAGCGTTATCAGTGTTGTAGAACGTAAGAATAGAACTATTCAAAAAATTAGTAGAACAATGCTTAATGAACAAAACATACCTCAAAAGTTTTGGTGTAACGCCGTTGACACTTCCAAATACATTTTAAATAGAGTCTTAATACGTCCTTTCTTGAACAAAATACCTTATGAAATCTATAAAGGCAAAAAGCCTACTTTAGGATAATTTAGAGTGTTTGGATGTAAATGTTTCATTTTAAATACCAAAGAATATCTCACCAAATTTGACCCAAAGTCTTATGAGGGTGTGTTTCTTGGTTACTCACAAACTAGCAAAGCATACATAGTTTTAAACAAAGAAACAATGAGAGTCGAGGAATCGTTGAACATAACATTTGATGAAAGTTCACCTCCCTCTAAGACATCACCTTTGGTAGATGATGACTTAGTTGAAACTCAACTTATTGAAAGTCAAGAAAACAATGATAATAACAAGGGAGATGAACCATTAAATAAAGATATTATAAATATCAAAGAATCCAAAAGTTATCTTTTAGAAAAGGTCATAGGACAATTAAATCAAAGAACATTAAGATCACAAGCCCAAAATCAAAGTAACTACTTTTGTTTTGTGTCATCCATTGAACCTGTAACACCCCCAAAATCACAATGTGACAGCGGAAGACTATTTGGGGTATTACTTAGAGGATCATAGTCACAAGTTATAGAAAACGACTCTAAAGAGACGTTTTTAAATAAGAAGTTGTTACCATTTCACAAAACTCAGTGTTTTGGAAACCCAAAAGGAAATACCACATGTTTGAAATTACATAAAAGATTGTTTAAACGTTTACGAAATGATAACTTTAATTGAAATATAACACCACTTCAAGCGTCCCATGACGTCCACTCCACGCCTTCATGATATTCTAATTTGTACCTGAGATGAGCATGCTTAAAAAGATCAACAAAAATGTTGAGTGGTATTCATAGGTTTAAATAATTAACGAGTCGGGGTCGTTAATTCCCATAGTACTATCCACAATATTCGCGTTCACTCGCAAGTGATTAATGGTTCATGATGTAAGGGACTTATGGCAGGCAACTTAGGCTATAATAATAATGATCAGGCAAGCATACAGTTTAAGAAAAGACTTGTGTTCTAGTTTATAGCATGCATCTCCCTCGCGGGGTTTGAAATAAATAAGTAAAGGCGAGGCTATGAACTCACCTTAGCAAACAAAATCCGAGTAGTAAAATCAAGTAGTGGAAGCGCAAAGTACCGTCACGCGACCTATAATTAGTATATCAATACTTTAATTAATACGTTTGCGTTTGACTCGATAATGTTTAAAATATATCAAAAGTTAAGTTGTTGATGCTTGTGTGGCGGTATTTAAGTTCGAAATGGTTTGGTAAATATTGGCTAGTATTTGCTTTTGGAAGTGCTTAAGTATACATGTACAAATAATAAAAAAAAAGTATAAAAAAAACGAATACGTCTTTGGTTCGTCAGTAACCGAAAGACGATGTACGGGACGTAATCACATATAAATAGTAGGCGAAAGGATTATAAGGATGTCGTTAAATAGTTGACGCGTGTAAAAACTATATTTCAAAGTGTTGGCTTTATCTAAAGAGTTTGTATTTAAAAATACACTTATAAGTTCTAGTATAAGTGTAGGACTATTAGAAAATCGGGCATGCCCCACGTATAGGTTTTAGTTATGCGTGGTGACTAAGCGTCACGAAGAATAATATATTGTTGTTATTCAAATAAGTTTCGTTTAGCTTGAAATATATCATTATATGAGATATGGACTAATGGTTTTGAAAAAAAAATAAGTTTTGATTATATTTATAGTTTATAATGTGTTTATAAAATATGTCTAGTAGATTTAAAGTATGTCAGAGTTAATGTTGGGAATAAATAAGTCGAGTGAGTCGTGAACGAGGCGTGAGATAGGTGACGAAAACAAGCAACTTGACTCGATTCGTATAATAATTCGAGTATACATTATACTACACTATTTGACTCACACTTGTATGTTTTAACTAACATTTTTCTATGAAAGTAAAATGGCTTGATAAAAGTCAGTTTTGAATAACTTGTACCCACACACCCATTTTGTTATTTTGTATTACAAGTATTAAATCTGTTATGCTCCATTCAAACGCACCACCTAATATTTTGTATACATGTCTCGTTTACTTTAAACGCACCCTTTTTATGTAAAACCAATGTTTTATCCAAACCCAAATGTGCCCTAGTTGTGGCCTGCTGGGCTCGACACATACATAGGCCCAGCGAGTTGTTACAATAAATCTTTGCAGCCCATAGTAAAAATCAGTTTCAGACTTTCAGTTACTAAAAAGAAGGATTTAGTATCTCATCTACTTGTGTCGTGCTTAACAAAGAAAAATAAACACAAGAAAAGAAAACGTAACCTGGTATACCAAGGCTATCAAAAAGGAACACAAACATTAAAGACTAAACTTGGTCACACCGAGGCTCGAACCTGAGACCTCTCGGTGTGGTGTCGCGAAGATGGGTACTCAAACAGGGAGCAAACCGACACATTTCAATAAGTGGTTTCAACATCTTATTAGTTTTGCATTAGGAGGTGTCACTGCTAGCCTAGCCTAGCCTAACCTTCCTAGCAACTAGAAGACCATAACCAAGGCTTAAGTGATTTGCTTCCACTGTGGTACGACCACAGTGGGTCTCGACTTAGGCTCCAAAACACAAACATAATGCAACAACTTAATCAAAAATCACCACAAGATGAGCTATTAGCAAACACATAAACACTACTTCAAGCCAATCGATTTTTAAAAAAAATCATACCACACAAGCTTCAATTTATAATAACAAAAAATTAAATTTCCCAAAGATTATATATCATTCGACACACATAATTCACAGAATACATTCATATTAGAAAGTGACCAAGTAGGGTAACAAAGGGAACCTTGTTGAAGACCACAAGCCGCCCTTTCTTCCGATTCGTCCAACAAGTCCACACCAACAGATTTACCAAGAACAAAGTAGTGTTTTTGTGATGGTTTTAGAAGAGAGATGTATGGACTTATTGGAGTCATCGAAGGCCTTAAATAGGCTCGGCTGTGGAAGGTCTCCAAAGTACTTTTGGTCATAGAAGATGTTGTAGCAAACCATTCAGGAAAGGTCTCTTTCTTCCACATCTCCTAGGCATCCATGTGACCCTTTCTTGGATTAAGAAAATGGAGATTGTGATAGGTTGACTTGGTCATCTTTCTTCCCTCTACTTGAACTGCCCAAGGATGGGGATGGGTGATAAGTGGCGTTTTCCTGGTGATTCATAATAAGGGTTTGGAGATTGATTCAAGGGGTGAAAGAGGTGTGTGATTTTACCAGAAGAAGAGAGGCGTGAGTTTTGAGGGAGGCAGGGAAATTGTATCATTTTGTCTAGGGAATCAGATGGGGGCTTTTAGGGATAAGGGTAATTTATTTAAGTTTTTATTATTTTGTGAAATGTATATTGTTAGGTATATTATGTATTAATTGGCATTTCGTGTCCCGCTGTTTGGATTGTAGACGTATCATCCCAAACAGGAAAAATATAATACTTATGTTTTTAAACACGTTTTAAATAAACTGACATGATGATGCAATTTCTGATTTTATTAATTCGTTTTTATTTTTCATGTTTTCTTTTATTGTACTGGTACGCGTGCGGACTCCTAAGACAAGAAAATTTCTTGTGAGACTGATTTGGCTATCAGTAAATATTGGGTACAATCAATAAGACTCCTCGGATATACCAATTACTTATGCAAGAAAAGTTGAAATGTACATGCTAAACGCTTAACTTAGATCAAATAATTTTTGATAAACATTCTAGTTCATAAATATAAAGGTTTAAAATAGTGAAATTTTTCAGGTGGCTACAGAACCGAAAAGCATAAACGAAGCAATAAAAGACGAATCTTGGGTAATTGCTATGCAAGAGGAGCTAAACCAATTTGTTAGAAATGATGTATGGAAATTAGTTCCAAAACCTAGAAATCAAACTATAATTGGAACGAAATGGGTTTTTCGAAATAAAATGGACAAAAATGGTGTGGTGTCTAGAAACAAGGCTAGGCTTGTGGCACAAGGCTATAATCAACAAGAAGGAATTGATTATGATGAAACTTATGCACCGGTAGCTAGGCTCGAGTCTATTAGAATCTTACTTGCATATGCATGTGCTCACAACTTCAAACTTTTTCAAATGGATGTTAAAAGTGCATTCTTAAACGGGTTCATTAATGAAGAAGTCTATGTTGCACAACCTCCCGGATTCACCGATTTTGAAAAACCTAATCCTGTTTTCAAACTTAAAAAGGCATTATACGGAATTAAGCAAGCACCAAAAGCTTGGTACGATCGACTTAAGACTTTCTTAGTTGAACACAAATACACCATGGGATTAGTAGATAATACTCTCTTTACCAAGAAAAAGGAATCACACATTATCATAGTTCAAATATACGTTGATGACATCATATTTGGATCAAATTGTCAAGAGCTATGTGATGATTTCTCTAAAATTATGCACGACGAGTTTGAGATGAGTATGATGGGTGAGTGAAACTTCCTTTTTAGGACTTCAAATTAAACAAGTGGAAGATGGCATATTCTTTAACCAATCTAAATACATAAATGATATGCTTAAGAAACTTGGTCTTGAAGACTCAAAACCCACTAAAACACCTATGTCCTCGGAAATGAAACTCACCAAGGATGAGGAAGGTGAATCCGTAGATAACACTAAATATAGAGGAATGATTGGTAGCCTACTTTATCTCACGGCTAGTAGACCCGACATTATGTTTAGTGTTTATCTATGTGCTCGCTTTCAAGAAGATCCAAAAACATCACACCTCGAAGCCTTAAAACGAATATTTAGATACATTAAAGGCACTACATGTTTAGGATTATGGTATCTCAAAGGAACGGGTGTAGAAACCATAATGTATGCCGAATTGGACCATGCCGGTGACTATGTCGATAGAAAGAGTACAAGTGGTATTTGTACTTTTGTTGGACAATGTCTCACCTCATGGTCTGCAAAGAAACAAACGGCCCTCGCTATCTCAACTACCGAAGCCGAGTACGTCTCAGCCGGAAAGGCATGTCAACAAGCTCTTTGGATGAAGCAAGCTCTCGTGGGCTACGAAATTCATCTCAACGACATCTCTATACTTTGTGACAACAAAGGAGCCATTGATATCAGCAAAAATCTTGTCCAACATGCCCGAACGAAACATATTGAAATTCGCCATCACTTCCTTCGCAACAATGTTAAAAAAGGAAACATCTCAATCGAGAAAGTCTCCTCCGAAGATAACATTGTCGACATCCTAACTAAACCTCTTAAACGAGAACCATTTAATCTTCTTAGACTTGGTTTAGGATTAATGGAACCAAACATATAATCAAAAACATAGCTTAAAACTTAGAATGACCAAAACACAAAAAATTTAGCAAATTTTGCTGAGGTTCCCACGGAATCAAAATCCAACAAAGACGGAACCATAAATTTGGGTCCGTCTGGTCCGTGGCCTTCACAGTAGCAAAAGTTTTAAATACAAAACACCTTCTTCTTCACAACCCACAAAACCAAACGACCTACAAACACACCTAACTCATAATTAAGGTTTCTTCTTCAACTAATCACAACCAAAATCATCATTGTAAGTATCCCAACTACATTACTTCTCTTAATTCTGAGTATAGGGTTCTAAATCATGTACAAAACCAAAACCTGGGGATTATGCACATTCTTGCACAAATCATGAACTACATTGTTAAAATTACATAACTAATCATGCTTCCCTTAGTTAGGAGTTACATATCATAAGACATTATCATAATTAACTAAAAACCCCATGTCAAAATTTTCAAAAATTTCTCACTTGTAGGAAAAACAATTTCTCATTGTTCATACAAATAAAAACGTTATTTTCATCACTTGCATAATGTCTTTTGAATACTAAAGGTAATGCCTAACTAATATGCATTCCCGGGTATATTCAAACGAAGCCACATTGAATTAGGAGCGTTTGGGTTATCTCTTGCATTTTGCCAAAAAATATTAATAAAAACTATTTTATGCATAAAAAATGAGTCGAGATAACCACAAATCCACATTGTTTGCATATAGGCACACACTAGAACAAAAATGCTAATTTAGTTTTCGCTTTTACTAAAACATGTAACTTCTTGCTCCTAGGAACAAACATGGTAGCTGCAAAGTTTTACGATCACAAAGACACCCTAGGCTACATCCCACAACACCACAAAACTAAGGGTCTTAGCAAAGAACAAGTTGAGGTTTTCAAGGGTTTAGAGAAACGCTACTTCCATGAGGGTAGGACTATCCACCCATCCTTTCTTGAGAGAACAAACCTTCATCAAGAGTTAGCCACCATCCACTTCGATGGTCTTCTAGACATTGACAAGCCCATTTGCCCTAAATTTGTCCTTGAGTTCTATGATAGTGTAATTTTCGTAACAAATGATGATGGTATTATGTCTCTTAGCTTCAAAATCAACCAAAATGACTACAACATTTCCCTCACTCAATTCGCCCAAGTGTTAGGAGTTCCTTGTGTTGGAACTTGTGTATACCCAAATAAGTGGTCACTCACAATTCTTGATTCAATTCATGACCGTTCTCCACCTTACCAAACTCCATTGGTCAACAAATATGTCATCCGTGAGCACCTCTTCTTTGATAGGGTAGAACCAACTCGTGTCACTAGAGCCGCAAAGGAAATCAAACAAGATCCATACAGAATGGAACTCAATGAGCTTAAGCCTCACTTCAAGAAATGGGAAGAACTTCTTAGAGCCAATGTCATAAGCACTATAGGAAACCGCGACCATATCAATGTTTGCCTTTGCTACATGCTCTATAGCTTGTCTACTCGTCAACCATTCAACTTGGCATACTACATTGCTAGGAGGATGGTCGACATTCCCACTCAAGGCTCCGTTGCTCTTCCCTATGGGATGCTTCTTACCCGTCTTTTTAGAGCTTTTGCACCCATTCGACCAAGTCCTAGAGGGTTAAAACTTGACTATCCTTTTATCCCTTACATCTTTGTGCCATTGAGTGATGAAAGGGTATCCAAGACTAAGACCAAAGGAAAAAGGCCACAACCTCCTACTCCTTCATCCTCATCAAATAGCTCGGAAGACGGTCTCCCCAACTCTAGGCTTCCACCTCATGAGTACTACGCCTCACTTCCAGAGATTGAGAACCCCAACGGAGGAGTTCAAGCAAACCAAAGGGATGTTCAAATGTCTTGGTAGGATGATGTCCAAGATATACAAGAAGTTGGACAAGTGAGATGAGGTTTTAAGAGGGTGTTTGGTACAAGGACAAAAACAATGTTGTATGATAATTTATGTGTTCTCGCTTTCTAGGACAATAACTAAAATTAAAACAATGATGTGAACTAACTTTCTTATGCAGGGGGATAACATTCGGATGTTACCAAATTTTCACCGTTTTCACTTTTTAGTGAAAATCACTAGCACCTATTGGAAATACATGCTCCCGTATGTTTATATGTGTGTTATTGCTTGTTCCTAACTAGAAATAATTATCTCCGTATGTTTTAAGAAAAATTTCAGGATTCGGAAAAGTCCCCAAGGGTTAAAAAAAAAACCCCTCTGTCAACATTTATGCACAGCACGGATCAGACAGACCCAAAAAAATGGTTATGTCCGTGTAAAAATTTGGTGCCGCCATTTCTCAGTGCCGGACCAGACGGAACCAAAATGTGGGTTCCATCCGTGTATATTTTGGTATCGTGGGAAGTGCAGGTAAGTTGCTGAATTTTACTCATTCCCGCAATCTAATTTACCAAATTTTGTTTCTAGGATAGTTTTTATTGCTTTTTATTTATACTAGGACTAGTTTAACATACTTAGACCAATAGGATTTCTATTTCCCACCAAAATTCAAAAATTCTCAACATCCACCCAAGGAACCCTTTTCTATAAAGGAAGGAACCATATTTTTGGTTCCTTGAAATCCGTGGATGATCCGATCTTCATGATTTTGCAATGATTGAAACCCATTTATTGCATATCTTGGTCATTTTACTCAACACTACTGTATGGATTGACTTAGGTAGATTTGGCATGCATTTAAACTCTTCTAAATCATTAGGAACCACTTCACTTGTATGGCTCAACATCAAATCAAACACAATTCTCCATAATCTCATGATCCTATAAATTAAGACATCAAAAATGATCATCTTCACACCTCAACAATTTATTCCTTCTTCTCTTAGAATAAGCTTAATCACAAATGACAAAGTCATCTACATCATCACCATCAACTAAACCGCTCAAGAAAACCGCAAGAATAAGTGTAAGACCTTGTTGCTTTGTAAACCTTAGCTCCTCCTCCGAATCATCACCACTAAACATTTCATCCCCAATAAGAGATGAAAACTTCCTTACTCTAAGTACTCCAAATCCACCACCAAAATCACCCATTATCATCCCCACTCCACCACCTACTAAAACACCAATTGTCACCTCTCCACCACCAGCTCTAATACAATCATCAAAATCACCATCACCACCAAAATCTCCAAATCTTGTACCTATAGAACTCTTCTCAAATCCACCAACATCTCCAAATCCATTCTTAGATGACTTAGGAGACCTACCTCCTAGGCCCGCAAATCCACCACCACTTCCGTCATTCGGAACCATTTAGCGCATCGCTCATGAACCACCAAGACCATTGTGACAACCCGTACTTTCAGGTCATTTCTCGACACAATTCATGCCTTACAATTTCAACATTTATAGTAAACTTGGTTTACTTGTTTCAAATTCGCGTAACTTTAAAGGTTTAGCGGCGAATTCATGATCATAACATCACGTACATTTCATATGGACTAAGATTAGTCTACATTTCATTGACATCATGTGCATCTCATTAATTCATTCATGACATTTCATTTCGCATTTATCGCGTAATTTTTATATTTAATAAACGTTATCGCGTGAGTTATTATTTTGTATATTTAATCCGTTACTTTCAAAAATGATCCCGAGGTATTTTTATATTTACGTTTAGTTTATAAAAACTATATTTTTAGTTTACCTAGTGTTTTAAATTTATTTGGTATGTTAATCGTTAAAATTATATTATTACGTCGTTTTTCTTAAAAATTATACGATAATTATTTTATCACTCAATTTTCACAAGGAATGTATTTTTACAATTTTTATTATCTCAATACAATCTATTTTGACCTATCAAAAAACTTACTTGTACCAAAATCTACCATTTACATTACTTACATTTTCTACATTTACTTGTACATTTTATCAAATTTCTACTCAATTACTTACAAGTTAAAGTTTATAAAAAAAAAAAAATACAAAATATCTAAGTCCCTCCCCCCTTGGCCGACCTAGGGGGAGGTGACAATTAATGAGGTTGGTTTGTGATTTTTAACTTATAAGGCATACTTAACAACTTTTTATCTCATTCATTCTCAAAATATTCACAAGTGTTAAGAAAAAATTCTCTCCTTTGTTTCTCTCCTCTCCTAACCGGCCACATACAAGATCACCAAGGGATCAAGATTTTCAAGTTCTAGTGTTTTTAACAATCTAGTGTATACTCTTTCTAAGATTTTGAAATAAAAATCTAGAGTATTTAGGTTATCCTTGTTACTTTCACCTCATCATTTTCACTAGTAAGCTTGTTTTTATCATTTTCATGTTTCCTTTTCATTTTCATATGTTTCTTTTCATTTTTGGAGCAAGCATGCATGATATGTGATTTATACCATTTTTCATGAATTATTGAGTTATATATATACATATTGGTCATCCTATAAATATTCCCATGGTATTCTTTGGTCTTGATGGTGACTAGGAACCCATGACACCCTAAGAAGGTGTATGGTAGTATTAGATTAGTTTTGGAGTTGATTTGAAGGGATTAGAATAGGTTTTGTCCGAGAAAAACTATTTTCGATAACTATATATTTATGTTCTGTCCTTATTTCGAATTTCTGGAAAAACCTACTGTTGGTACGAAACTTTGGCCTTGATATTTAGAAAATATACTTTAAAACGAATCCGTGGCCTTTTGAACGGATAAAAACGGACTTATAACAAAGAAGTTATGGATTTTTAAAGTTTGGCGACGAAACGAATATTTTTCAGAAAATTCAGCATACAGTTTTTAGTTTGTTCGGGTCAAAAACGAGCCTTAAGCTTCACAAATTATTTCGACTAGTCAAAAATATATTAGTTTACTTCGATACGAAGCTAAGGACATATTATACGTAGAAAACGGATTTGAAACGACAAAGATATGCACGTTTTTATAAAGTTGCCGTAACTATTATTTTCTGAAAATCTATATTATTTTTACGATACAAGTATTTTAGTAGCTGTAACGTCCATGTTTGCGGCTGTTTTTAACCATGATGTGAAACTTTTTGGAACGAATTGTCTTCTAGTAAAATCAAGTTCATCGGCCATATTTTTCAAAACGACAAGCCGTTTGTATAGCGGAGTTATAGTAAATTAATTACGGATGTTCAAACTTGGCCGAAACTCATTTTCTGCACACAATTAGCAAAAATCACTATCTTTAGCCCTTAATATCTTTATGATCGAGACCTTTTGGACGAAAACTCCTGAACTGAAACTTCTAGATATCGATACAAACTTTCCAAAACAGTCGAGTTCGTTCTCTAACGATCGACGTACACGATTTTACGACTACTTTTCCGAAGCCATTTTTGTTAATTTCAATAAAATTCCGACGACATTGTTTTGCGACGAAAAGTGGTAATTTCACCAAAAATCATTATAAAACCATTGTAGGATGACATTTTGACGTAAAAACTTGTAAAGTCATTTTTGAAGGGTCAAGACGTCAAAAGAATATTTTTTCGACGAAAAGTATATTTTCAAAACTCGCAAATGGTATAAATGACATACGTGGTGCATGCATATCATAACATTACATTGCAACTCATTACATGTCATATCATTCGTAATAGGTCCCGGTTGACGCATTACATTATACCTCGGTGTACTCACTTTTGCCATTATTCCAGTTTACCAAGTGAGTTTTCATAGCCCCGTTGCATGCTTTTAATTATTTTCAAACCTACGGGGGAGAATACATTGCACAACATTTTTATTACGATACCAAGTACATTAAATTCATTACATTGCTTAAGTTACCGTATTTGCCAATTGAAAGTCCCCATTCCCATTACCTGAACATGAACCGTTAATCTTTGAAGCGAGGATGAGTGGATAGATCTATCGAGGGTGACGCCTCCATCCGGGTTGGTGAATCCCAACTAGTCATACGGATGCATTTCATTTTATAACATTACGGAGTTGTCTGGCAAACACTCTGCAGGGGCATACATTATGATTTGTCTAGTTTCGGTGTCATGGACTTATTGCAATTGTAACATTTTTTACGTGACTTGATTGTCATGCCTGATCTATACTTGTGTAGTCGTATAAAACATTTACATAAACCTATGATTTCTCACCAACATTATTTGTTGACCTTTTTAGCAATGTATTTTCAGGTAACTGAGGCACTATCATCATGACATGGTTTAGGGACCTACATTTTGAGTCGCGGCGTCGACTTACATTATTGTACATTATGGTACTTTATTTCAAAAACATCGTTCGGATTTGTAATATAATTGTATTTCCGCAAACTTTGTAAACCTTTTGGGACCGATGTTGTACTCTGAATGTTTTTATGAAATATCCAACGATGTGTTTTTTTAAAACGACACTTTAGGTCGTTCAATATAACTGTGATTGTGGTGCTATGACAGTCAATCCCCAGGAATTCCATTCCGCTGCAAAACAGGTAAATTGGGGGTGTGACAGATTGGTACCAGAGCTACAGTTATAGAGAACTAGGTTGCATCATTGACCCTAGACTATAGCTACATTATCATAGCATCTCATCATTTCATCATGGTACATATTCACTTTTCATACGGATTCACTTACACTTTATTCGAGATTATTTACTTTTGTTTCACATCGGTTGTCACAGACATGTCTTCAGATTCTCACCCTATCACCATATCATCGGACTCTAGCTCGGATGATGTTCCAGCTAACCCCATCATGGATGATGTTGCATCACATTCCACTGAGATCGTATCTTCCATTGGTTCTACTGCAGCCTTCCCACTAGTCATGACCGACACTGAGACTGAACCCTTCGAGGAGGGCGAAGTCGCACCCACTCCTCACGTTAGCCCTGCTCCTTACCAGATGCACCCACCATCACCACTGCCAGCACCATCATCATCACATTTTCTTAGGGATCCTTTGCCTACGACAGACTTGCCGCCCAAAAAGCGTGCTCGTTTTGATATCCCTACACCACCATCTACTGAGCCCGAGCCACCTGCTAGGTTCGAGTTAGGAGAGAGTTCTAGGGCCGCAGTTGCACGACAGCCTTCTACCGAGGCATTAGGAGCCCGTATTGATGCTCAGCAGATCCAGATTGATAGTTTGACGCGACAGTTGGAGGAACTATCGGTAGATAGGATTGAGCCCATTGCTGAGGAGGTCGAGGGTTTAGTGTTAGGCAGGGTTTCGATTGACTTAGCTTATCAGAGTATTCAGCATAGACAGATAGAGGATAGAGAGCATATCACGGAGTTGAGGCAGGAGATGCCCAAGTTGTTCGACAGAGCCGATATGGCACGAGATGAGTTACAGAGTCAGTCACAGGAGTTGTCTTTAGCCCGTGAGCGTATTGTTACATTGCAGGGTCAGATGGATGAGTTGAGGAATTTGGTGGATAGTTTGGTTACTCAGGTTCGCGATCTTCAGGATAGGGCCGGCGGAGCACCATGAGGTGCCTTATGTAGACTTTTGTCATGTATAGTTTTGACCATTATTATCCTAGTCACAAGGTGTGTGACGTAGTTTAAAGAACTTGTTGTCTTTTGATTGTTGTACAAACAAATATATCAAGTATTGACTCTACTATGTAGGAATGGTTTTTATTATGTATGATATCGGTCCATGTAGGCCGAAATTTTCATGTATATTATCCACGTGTGTTGTGATTATATTTGTGATATTTCGTTATTGTTCCGTTGTGATTCCATTTATCTTTATGCATGTTGTGGTTGTGGATATATTTGTATGATGGTTGTTTCTATTTACGAGTTCTCATGATTGTTTCATCTTGTGATTTTGAAGAGTTATGGCACCGAAGAAAGCTACAGTTGAAATGAACCAAGCAGCAATTCAAAAGTTGGTGAATGATAGTATTGCTAATGCTTTAAGAGTTGAACGGGAAACAGTGGCTGCTGCTGCTGCTGAGGCCGCGGCTGCTGCTGAAGCCGCTAGGCTAGCTGCTGCTACTGGTAATGCCGGAGGATCCGGAGTTAAGAAATGTTCGTACAAAGATTTCAAAAGTGGTGAACCCACCAAGTTTCGAGGTACCGAGGGAGCTACAGCCATGGTGCGATGGTTTGAAAAGTTGGAGTCAGTGTTTTTGCTTTGTAACTGTCCGGATGATAGTAAGGTAAAATTTGCTACGAGTACTTTACTCGATGGAGCTTTGTCATGGTGGAATTCATACGCTCAACCGATTGGAATGGAGAATGCCTTCAAGCTTACTTGGGAGAAATTCAAGGGTTTGGTGACTAAGAAGTTTTGTCCTCGAACGGAAATCAAAAAGTTGGAGACGGAGTTCTATGAATTAGTAACCATTGGGTACGATATTGACACTTACATTCGGAGATTCCAAGAATTGGCTGTGTTATGCCCGTCCATGGTTTCTGATAATGAAAAGTTGCTAGAGGCTTTTATCGGGGGACTTCCCGAAGTGATTCAAGGAGATGTGACTTCATTTGATCCACAAACAATGGAGGAAGCTATTCGAGTGACTCAGAAGTTGATGGCGCAAGTGGTGAAGAGAGGTAAATACACCAATACCAACCGAAACAACAACAACAACCCCAACAACCGTTTCAACAATAACCGAGCCAACTACAACAACAACAATAGCAACAATAACAAGCGCAAGTGGGACAACACCAGGGGTAGAAATGCTACTCAACAACCGCCCAAGAGGCAGGAGGTTGCTAAGGTTTATGCTGCGGGTCAAAAGGAAGGAAAAAGGTATACGGGGGTTTTGCCGAAGTGTAATAGGTGTTTGAGTCATCACAATCCAGGTCGATGTCCTGATCCATGTGAAAATTGCAAGAAAGTTGGTCACCGAACTATGGATTGCAAGTCGCCACAAGTTACATGTTTTGGTTGCGGGGAACGTGGACACTACAAATCTGATTGTAAGAAGGGAAAGAATCAAGGAAATCCGAATCAAGGAGGTATGGCACAAGGAAGGGTTTACGTCATTGGAGGCGGAGAAAATAGGGAGGACCCGAATGTCATTACGGGTACGTTCCTTCTCAATAATCGTTACGCTTCAGTTTTATTTGATTCGGGTGCCGATAAAAGTTTTGTGTCCAATGCATTTGCACCTTTGCTCAACATTAAACCAACCACCTTAGATACATCATACATTGTCGAATTAGCTAATGGTAATTTAGTTAGCACCAACACCATTGTCCGCGGTTGCACGTTCAATTTTCTTAATCATCCCTTCAACATAGACCTCATGCCCGTAGAACTTGGTAGTTTTGACGTCGTCATCGGCATGGATTGGTTATCTAAGCATCGTGCAAAGATCATTTGTGATGAGAAAGTTGTTCATCTTCCCTACAACGGCGAAACTTTAATTATTCGTGGGGAACGAAGTGGAACTAGACTTAGTATCATATCGTGCATCAAAACGGAAAAGTACATTAAGAAAGGTTGTCTTGTTTTCTTAGCCCATGTAACCGAGAAAAAGTCGGAGGAGAAGCGACTTGAAGATGTACCTATTGTCTGTGAATTTTCTGAAGTTTTTCCCGAGGATTTACCGGGACTTCCACCGGCACGTCAAGTGGAATTTCAAATTGACTTAGTGCCCGGAGCTGCACCGATTGCGCGAGCACCGTACCGTCTAGCACCATCCGAAATGCAAGAGTTGTCTAATCAATTGCAAGAACTTCTAGACAAAGGATTCATTAGGCCGAGTTCCTCGCCTTGGGGAGCACCGGTCTTGTTTGTAAAGAAGAAGGATGGATCCTTCCAAATGTGCATAGATTATCGAGAATTGAACAAGTTAACGGTGAAGAATCGTTATCCACTCCCCAGAATTGACGACTTATTCGATCAGTTGCAAGGTTCAAGTATTTATTCCAAGATTGATCTCCGGTCGGGTTATCATCAGCTACGAGTTCGGGAAGAGGATATTCCGAAAACAGCGTTTAGAACACGCTACGGTCATTACGAGTTTCAAGTGATGCCGTTTGGAGTGACTAATGCACCGGCGGTATTCATGGATCTCATGAATAGAGTTTGTAAGCCGTATTTGGACAAGTTTGTGATAGTGTTCATCGACGACATCTTGATCTACTCAAAGAGCAAAGAGGAGCACGAAGAGCATTTAAGGACGATTTTAAGGCTACTCAAGAATGAGAAGTTGTATGCCAAGTATTCGAAGTGTGATTTTTGGAACCACAAAGTGCAATTTCTTGGTCACGTCATTGATAAACAAGGACTACAAGTTGATCCCGCAAAGATTGATGCCGTGAAAGATTGGGCTACTCCAACAACCGGAAATTCCTCAATGGAAATGGGAACGCATTACTATGGACTTTGTTACGAAACTTCCTAAGACATCGGGAGGTTACGACGCTATTTGGGTTATTGTTGATCGCCTTACCAAGTCAGCCCATTTCATACCGATTAGAGAGACTTATTCCATGGAGCAACTCACTAGACTTTATGTCAAAGAAATAGTCTCGAGGCACGGAGCACCAATTTCTATCATTTCCGACAGAGATAGTAGATTCACTTCAAATTTTTGGAATTCATTGCAAGATTCGTTCGGAACCAGATTAGAGATGAGCACAACATATCACCCACAAACCGATGGTCAAAGTGAAAGGACTATTCAAACATTAGAAGATATGCTGAGAGCATGTGTAATTGATTTTGGAAATGGTTGGGCTAACCATTTGCCATTGATTGAATTCTCGTACAACAATAGTTATCACACCAGTATAAAGATGGCACCATTCGAGGCACTTTATGGTCGAAAGTGCCGATCACCTGTTTGTTGGGCCGAGGTAGGAGACGCACAACTTACTGGTCCAGAAATGGTACGGGAAACCACGGAAAAGATCGTTCAAATTCGTGATAGACTCAGAACTGCCAGGAGTCGACAGAAAAGTTATGCGGATGTTAGACGCAAGGATTTGGAATTTCAAGTGGGTGACAAAGTTATGTTGAAAGTATCGCCTTGGAAGGGCGTGGTACGTTTTGGAAAGCGTGGAAAGTTGAACCCGAGATACATTGGACCATTCAAGATTTTGAGCCGAGTTGGTCCGGTAGCTTATCGACTTGATCTTCCACCAGAACTTAGCCATGTGCACAACACGTTTCACGTTTCAAATCTGAAGAAGTGTCTATCGGACGAATCGCTCGTTATTCCATTAGACGAAGTTCAGCTTGACGACAAACTCAATTTTGTGGAGGAACCTGTAGAAATTATGGACCGCGAGGTTAAGCAGTTGAAACAGAGTCGTATTCCTATTGTGAAAATTCGTTGGAATTCTCGACGAGGTCCTGAGTTTACTTGGGAACGGGAAGACCAGATGCGACGCAAGTATCCTCATCTTTTTACCGACACCGTTAGACCTAACAACGATTGAATTCAGGGACTGAATTCCTTTTTGGATGGGCGAATGTGATAACCCGTACTTTCAGGTCATTTCTCGACACAATTCATGCCTTACAATTTCAACATTTATAGTAAACTTGGTTTACTTGTTTCAAATTCGCGTAACTTTAAAGGTTTAGCGGCGAATTCATGATCATAACATCACGTACATTTCATATGGACTAAGATTAGTCTACATTTCATTGACATCATGTGCATCTCATTAATTCATTCATGACATTTCATTTCGCATTTATCGCGTAATTTTTATATTTAATAAACGTTATCGCGTGAGTTATTATTTTGTATATTTAATCCGTTACTTTCAAAAATGATCCCGAGGTATTTTTATATTTACGTTTAGTTTATAAAAACTATATTTTTAGTTTACCTAGTGTTTTAAATTTATTTGGTATGTTAATCGTTAAAATTATATTATTACGTCGTTTTTCTTAAAAATTATACGATAATTATTTTATCACTCAATTTTCACAAGGAATGTATTTTTACAATTTTTATTATCTCAATACAATCTATTTTGACCTATCAAAAAACTTACTTGTACCAAAATCTACCATTTACATTACTTACATTTTCTACATTTACTTGTACATTTTATCAAATTTCTACTCAATTACTTACAAGTTAAAGTTTATAAAAAAAAAAAAATACAAAATATCTAAGTCCCTCCCCCCTTGGCCGACCTAGGGGGAGGTGACAATTAATGAGGTTGGTTTGTGATTTTTAACTTATAAGGCATACTTAACAACTTTTTATCTCATTCATTCTCAAAATATTCACAAGTGTTAAGCAAAAATTCTCTCCTTTGTTTCTCTCCTCTCCTAACCGGCCACATACAAGATCACCAAGGGATCAAGATTTTCAAGTTCTAGTGTTTTTAACAATCTAGTGTATACTCTTTCTAAGATTTTGAAATAAAAATCTAGAGTATTTAGGTTATCCTTGTTACTTTCACCTCATCATTTTCACTAGTAAGCTTGTTTTTATCATTTTCATGTTTCCTTTTCATTTTCATATGTTTCTTTTCATTTTTGGAGCAAGCATGCATGATATGTGATTTATACCATTTTTCATGAATTATTGAGTTATATATATACATATTGGTCATCCTATAAATATTCCCATGGTATTCTTTGGTCTTGATGGTGACTAGGAACCCATGACACCCTAAGAAGGTGTATGGTAGGATTAGATTAGTTTTGGAGTTGATTTGAAGGGATTAGAATAGGTTTTGTCCGAGAAAAACTATTTTCGATAACTATATATTTATGTTCTGTCCTTATTTCGAATTTCTGGAAAAACCTACTGTTGGTACGAAACTTTGGCCTTGATATTTAGAAAATATACTTTAAAACGAATCCGTGGCCTTTTGAACGGATAAAAACGGACTTATAACGAAGAAGTTATGGATTTTTAAAGTTTGGCGACGAAACGAATATTTTTCAGAAAATTCAGCATACAGTTTTTAGTTTGTTCGGGTCAAAAACGAGCCTTAAGCTTCACAAATTATTTCGACTAGTCAAAAATATATTAGTTTACTTCGATACGAAGCTAAGGACATATTATACGTAGAAAACGGATTTGAAACGACAAAGATATGCACGTTTTTATAAAGTTGCCGTAACTATTATTTTCTGAAAATCTATATTATTTTTACGATACAAGTATTTTAGTAGCTGTAACGTCCATGTTTGCGGCTGTTTTTAACCATGATGTGAAACTTTTTGGAACGAATTGTCTTCTAGTAAAATCAAGTTCATCGGCCATATTTTTCAAAACGACAAGCCGTTTGTATAGCGGAGTTATAGTAAATTAATTACGGATGTTCAAACTTGGCCGAAACTCATTTTCTGCACACAATTAGCAAAAATCACTATCTTTAGCCCTTAATATCTTTATGATCGAAACCTTTTGGACGAAAACTCCTGAACTGAAACTTCTAGATATCGATACAAACTTTCCAAAACAGTCGAGTTTGTTCTTTAACGATCGACGTACACCATTTTACGACTACTTTTCCGGAGCCATTTTTGTTAATTTCAATAAAATTCCGACGACATTGTTTTGCGACGAAAAGTGGTAATTTCACCAAAAATCATTATAAAACCATTGTAGGATGACATTTTGACGTAAAAACTTGTAAAGTCATTTTTGAAGGGTCAAGACGTCAAAAGAATATTTTTTCGACGAAAAGTATATTTTCAAAACTCGCAAATGGTATAAATGACATACGTAGTGCATGCATATCATAACATTACATTGCAACTCATTACATGTCATATCATTCGTAATAGGTCCCGGTTGACGCATTACATTATACCTCGGTGTACTCACTTTTGCCATTATTCCAGTTTACCAAGTGAGTTTTCATAGCCCCGTTGCATGCTTTTAATTATTTTCAAACCTACGGGGGAGAATACATTGCACAACATTTTTATTACGATACCAAGTACATTAAATTCATTACATTGCTTAAGTTACCGTATTTGCCAATTGAAAGTCCCCATTCCCATTACCTGAACATGAACCGTTAATCTTTGAAGCGAGGATGAGTGGATAGATCTATCGAGGGTGACGCCTCCATCCGGGTTGGTGAATCCCAACTAGTCATACGGATGCATTTCATTTTATAACATTACGGAGTTGTCTGGCAAACACTCTGCAGGGGCATACATTATGATTTGTCTAGTTTCGGTGTCATGGACTTATTGCAATTGTAACATTTTTTACGTGACTTGATTGTCATGCCTGATCTATACTTGTGTAGTCGTATAAAACATTTACATAAACCTATGATTTCTCACCAACATTATTTGTTGACCTTTTTAGCAATGTATTTTCAGGTAACTGAGGCACTATCATCATGACATGGTTTAGGGACCTACATTTTGAGTCGCGGCGTCGACTTACATTATTGTACATTATGGTACTTTATTTCAAAAACATCGTTCGGATTTGTAATATAATTGTATTTCCGCAAACTTTGTAAACCTTTTGGGACCGATGTTGTACTCTGAATGTTTTTATGAAATATCCAACGATGTGTTTTTTTAAAATGACACTTTAGGTCGTTCAATATAACTGTGATTGTGGTGCTATGACAGTCAATCCCCAGGAATTCCATTCCGCTGCAAAACAGGTAAATTGGGGGTGTGACAACCATCATTTGAACCAAACGCTCCTTTGGAACCTAGACCTCGTCTCTTTCACCCAATCCATAATGAAATTAATGGGCCATTATATGGAGACCATGCTCTACCACCTACATCCTTGTCTCCTCATATTGATGACATTGATGAGTCAATGTGGGAAGACCACCCATAATCTCAAGTAGAAATATGGTGGATTCTCATCTAAATGAGGCTTTGCATTCCTCCCTCAACACTCCATCAACTACCAACAACACTTCCACCAATATTCCACCACCTAATAATGATCCTACTCTCCTACCTCGACATGGTTGCTCCCATTGTGAGCGCACTGCCCATCTTAGTGAAAGGACCCGAATCATGGTCCACGAATTACAAGATGAGACGAGGTTCATCCTCAATCATATCCTTGAGCGTATTTACACTCTTTCTCATCCTCCTCCTCCTCCTCAATAGGATGGTTCTTGCTTTATTTTTAGGACTTTTTAATTATTAAGTTATTTTTCTAATTTTTAGGATTTCTTTTATGTATCAACATCCCCATTATGTTCCATTTTATGACTTCTAAGTCATAAATTTTTTTAACTAATGAATGATGTTTATTATATTGTTGTTGGTAATTACTTGTTGGTTGGAAATACTTGTATACTTGTGATGATGAATGTTACTAACCTTTCATTTGTAGCTTTTCAAAATCCATGTATCTTTCTCTTGGCACCCAATTAAAGGGGAGCATTGGCCAAGGGGGAGAATTTGGCTAGGGCTCATTGCATTTTCCGCCTCGCCTCTTCTTTTTGTTTCGACAAAAAGGGGGAGAATATTATTGAACTTGACCATTGACTTTCAAAAAGTCAACAACATGCCTTGACTTTCAAAAATCAAAATTGAAGAAGACCAAATATTAGATAAAATAGTCATAAGATAAAATAATCTTTTGATTGTCAACTTTATCTAACTAACTAGTTCTTTCAAGTTCAAATTAATTTCATATTTTTATAATTCTTGTACACATTTACATCTTTGATAAATATAAAATTTATGTGATTGTTAATACAACTATCATCCTAAAAACGTTATTTATATTTCATGATCTTTACCTTGTTTTGTTAACGACAAAAGTAAATTCTATTTTTATAAAGTATAAAGCTTGTCAAGATTAATAGACATTAAAACAAGCTTTTCTTAAATAAAGTCTTCATCACTTAAGCATTTACATATTATCATATTTTGATTAGCTATGTATCAATTAACATTGATATCCTTCTAAACTATAATGTGCTTCAACATTTCTAGAACAAGTATGTTTAGTTTCTTAAACATAACATTACATAAGTATTTACTTATATAACATATTAATTCTAAAAATGGAAAACAACATATCACATCATGGCTTGCATCACATTGAAAATCTTTAGGAGATTTCATAGAATATTTTGTTTGGATATTCACTCATCATATCTTGCATAATCTTGGAGAGATTTGGGTGATCTTGGAAATATTTTTGTGATATTTACTGTTAGACTAGCGGAACCAAAAATTAACAAGGGCGAAACCCTTTTTTTGGTTCTGTCAAGTCCGTGGTCTTACTGAACAATTGGCCTATAAATAGCAAGCCAACCCAAGTTATTTTCTCATCCCTCATTAGCATAAAAAATATACATTCTCTCATTCTATTACATCTAACTCAGTTTCATTTCATTCTAGTGATCATCTTTTGTAGCAAAGAATATCAAGGCATAATCAAGCTTCAACAATTAGTTTGAAGGCTTGTTTGTTTTGTTGTTTTGTGATCTATTATTGTTCATACATCATTGTTGTACCAAACCATATTAAACCTCTAAGTGTAAGTGGTTAGTATTTTATTCCTCAAAATACATAGTGTGTTGGGAGTGGTTGTACCCTTGTAAAAGAACTCGACATCTAGCTTTGTGTCAGAAATATTGTGTAAGCGACGTGTAAAGGTTTTCTCCGCCTGTTAAAGGAGCTTGTTGATTCGTGAAGATAACTCTCGAGTTGGAGACTCGGGGAGTAGAGTAGGACAAGGAAAAAGAGTCCTTGTAGATCAAACCACTATAAACAACTTTGTCGTGGTTTAATTGTTCCTTTCCTTACTTACTATCTATTGCTTGCATATTATTCATTCTTCATTAACATATCATTTATCTATATTGATTGATCTCACAATAAAGTTTCAAATAAAGATTTTAGACAGTAAAACTATTCAACCCCCGTCTAGTTTTTCACAGATATTTAGCAAGTCAAACAACATATTCATCTCACTTGTGTCAAAATTAGCGAGTTTCTTAATGCGACCATTTTTAATAGCGATTTGGTCAAAGTTAGCTCAATTTCGTTTTTGAAAATAAAATGACAAACACAACCACAAAAACAGAAACACATATGTTTAACTTACGAAAATAAAAACTTTGAAAAAAGGGTCATTCATAAAACCTTAAGCGTTGCATGTGTAAAATCACCTATAATATTACTGGCCAGATTTTGGTTTTCAACTTAACGCGTTGGGAATTTAGCAAGACAGTTTGTACTACCAAGGTTAAGTGTTAGTACTATTAGACTTACCTGTTAGACTGCGAGAATGTTAGGTTCCCATATTTGTAACACAAGCATCAATATAAGAAATAGAGATAAGAGATGATCGGATGAACAAAGCACACAATACGCGTAGGAATATATGAAAGGATATGCGTGTGTATTGAAGTGAAATGAACAACCAACCTTTTAAGGAAGGTTTACAAGATTATTTATAGGGCAAGGAGCTAGGGCAACACTACTAACCTCCTTCCCTTCTTATGTGCTTGGGCTAAGGCTCATGGGCTTTCTACATAAGCCTTGGCATGATAACTAACATAAAAGCCATAATTAAGCTAACTATTACATATCAATTACTAACACTTGAATTCTAGTTTAGGAGTGATTCCAACAATCTCCCCCTAAGTGTTAGTGATTGATGATTTGATATTTAAACATTGAAGGTGCTGATGTAATAGTAGCTTTGACGTCTACTGACATTCTTCTTTCTTGTGAGAAGAAGTGGCTGGATTCGAACAATCTCCCCAGTATAGAGAAATTGTTTCCTTTGAAGTATTCTGCTTTGACGTCATCATTTTCTTTATTCTTTGATCTTTGTTCTTTGTGGTGGTAGTGATAGTATGTTGTGGTTGTCTGCATCAGGTCCGCTTCGTTGCTCCAGTGTCTCCACGTCTTTCTCCAACATGCTCACACGCTCTTTAACATTGGATTTCAGCTTTGATGAAGTTCTTTTAGTCTTTAAACTTTGTAGATTCTTTGTTGATGAAAAATCATTAAGACTTTGTGTTGCCTTTGAATATGAGAGAACTTCTTTGATGATGAAGTTGGTATGAGCATGTGGAGAATCTGCACGATCTCTTTCTCCCGCGAGCATCCATAAGAAGAAAACATAAAACATGGGTTAGAACGAATCCAGCGCTTACAAGTTTGAACTTCGAGTGTGTTAACAGCATAGTGTGAAAACACGTCTCTAATTCTCACAAAGGCTGTTCCTGAACTGGAGTCCCACAAGTGAGATAACGCGATGTACCGAAGTACACCTACAGTTCAGGTAAGTCGCGGAGGTACACCGAAGCATCACCCCACGACTGTAGACCGTTTGAGACACACTAAGCGTAATCCACGGGGAGTTACCGAAGTGACCTGCTGTCAGGGCTATTTGATGTTGACCCTGGCAGGAGTTTCCATTCAATCACTGAGGATCACAGTTGTGAACCTCTCATAAATGTTCTTGACAAATTGCTAAGATCTGTGAGGGACTCTTGATTGTATCACTTGTGTCCTTATTGTTGAACGAAAAGTGATGAGATGTCAAGTGTACCTAAGAGATCTTTTGATGAATCTCTTGGCTCTACACTTAATAGTGCGCTTTGCTTTTCCTGAGCGGAGACTAGGGAGAGGGTCTCCTTCTTCAATACCAGCAATCTCTAAGAGAAAGCCGATAGTTTACGTAGGGTTCCCTGTGAGAATGAAACAAGCTTCTGTTGAGAGAAACTTGAGTGGCTAAGAAGGTTTAGTGCATGTGTCACTGGGTCCATGACGACTTTGATCTTCAATACCGGTGTCATATAGTGACAACCAGTAGCATATGAATTGAACCCGGTGTCTGCCCTAAGTTGAAAAATCTGGAGGGCTATTTGTTTTCACCCTTTTCTTTACTTTTCTTTTTAATTCTTCAACTCCTTATTTCTTCCATTCTCATTTTCTCCCATTTATAATCATACCTAAGGACTTCTAGATTCTAACTATTTGTGGTGTCCTTGGGTAGATCCCTCCGGATCTGGCGGATCATAGGACGGTTATTCCTAACCTTAATCATCTTATAACTCCATTGCCACAAAACCAATTTCTTGAAAATCTCTCAAAGTAGTTATGAGTAAATGCATTTAATACAACTGTTGAGAGTTTAAGATTTTGCAGAAATACTCCCCCTCCACACGTTCTTAAGTATTTTGACAGAAATTTGCACGGTGAGAGTAGAGCGCGCACTTTTGAATTGATCAACTCAAGATAGACAATCCCCCGCGAGACACGGTTACGTTGCATAGTTAAAGAGTTACATTGTCAGCTTTTAGGTGACAACTAGCTCTAATAACTACCTTGAAGGTGTGGACAAACCTCGAAAGGTTGTCAAACCCGTCAAAGTTCATGTCTACCAAGAGTTTCTCGAATGGTACATTCTACTCGGACAAGTGCTTTGCGAGACACGTTTACATCACTAGCGAACTAGCTTGAAATTATTACCCGTCCCGGACAAGTCTTTTTGAGTTACTAACATTTAAGATCTCGTCAATTCATTGGTTAAGTCTGTAGTACGACGATTCATTTGCAATTCACAATATATTTCTTATCACATAATTTTTCTCCCCCTCAAAAATGGCATATAAATGTTATTTTGATGAAATTTTGATATCGAATATGACCATTTCGAGTTTTGGGGGAAGATTACCACGAAGAACAATTTTCGAAAAAAGTTTTTAGTCAAATACTCCCTCTCAACAAGTGATATTAACTTTTGAGGTTTTGAAAATCATAAGGGGAATACTTGTTCTTTTGAGCAAAACTTTGAAAAATGAAAGTTTTGATAAGTTTTACTCAAAAGTAAGAAGCTTTCGCTCCTTTTATAAGGATTGTGGCACTGAAGGGTACCGCAAGGTCCTTTCAATACAAGAACGGGTTGTACACTGTTATGTGTGCACAAGCCATGGCCAGATTAAAAACACACATCCAAATAAGTATTGAAGGAAACAAATCAAGGGTTACCAGGAGAATCAGGTAGTCCAGCAATAACTTCGGGAATGCGTTCTGGACGTTGATAGCCTGTGAGAGATATGATGGGACGACCACCTATGAAACTCTCCAAAGTTCTAAACTGATCCCTTCTGAACAACCTTTCATCAATCCGCGTGATGGTTCTCTTTACATCCCTCTTCTCCTTTGAATTCCATCTCTTCGGTGACCCAATGCCTTCTTGTATCGCCTTTAACCGATAAGCTAAACCATCCCTGACTTTCTTCAGTGTATGATCCCCAAACTTATGAAGCTCTTTGCACGCCATTAAGCAATTTCGGTGTAGTTCACTACGGTAGACTACTTCAAATGGTTTGCTGATGAGGGTGTACTGTGGAAGATGGTTAATGTCGGGAAGGTCGAGCTGTGGTTTAGTGAGGACAACACGCATCTGATACGATTCCACGGCAAGCTGAATGTATTATACACGTTCCTGGATCACTATGCTTCTGATGAAGATTAACAAGGACTTGATGTACTCACGTTGGATTTCTGTAGAGAAATGTCGCATTCGTCCCTGTACCTTGGCAAGATACATATCTTCAATGTCGTTGAGAGACAATCTCTGAAATTCTGCTTCACAGAAGTCATAGTCCTCTTCGTCTTGTCATTTGACCACTATTTTCTTGAGAAATGTGTAGTCCCATTTTGACGAAAGAGTAACATGCTTAATAGCAACTATCCCTTTATCACTAAACACTTCCTTCTTTGATGTAAGTACCTGGAAGCTCTTGTAGTAGATTCTTCGGCGTTTAGGCTAGTGATGAATCCCATACATTGCATCAAGATCATACTTTTCCACTTTGTCAGAGAACATGTGGGTAGCATCTTCCTCGATTGCTATGCTGTTGGAGTATATTGCTGCCAGGAACGGAAGTGTAAGTGATGTAGCGTATTTCTTGGAGACATCGCTACCGTGTAGAAGAAATTCTAGGTCTTTGTTGATGAAGTAGCGGAATGGAATCTTTGGTTGATCCGGTCGGCCAATTGTGGGTAGAGGTCTGGTTCAATCTGTGTAGTATGGAGCTTTGTCTTGTCGAGTGAAGTCTATGTTAGCTTCGAGATTGAGCCAATCGATGTTGTTCGACATGGTTCGTGCAATGTTGTCGAGGTGGTATTCCACTTCAATTGCACTTTCAGAGCTCTCTTTGAGCAGTTGGAAGGCATCATTCTTGATTCACTTGAGCTCAGCCGTCGTCATTTTCTTCTCTTTAAATTTTTCTTGTAATAGCTTGACATGCTCCATGGTACGGCCATCTACCATTTCTTGACCTTCAGGTAGTGAGGGAGTAGCATCACAAAGTTGAGAAAACCAGTCGTATTCAGCGGTTGTATCGTCATCTAGCCATGAGACAACATCAGTCTTAGTCGTCTTCTTCTTCTTCTTTGGCTTTGATGAAGATGCTGGTTTCTTTGTTGTGTCGGGAGAGGTGGGTTGTTGTTGGGGCTCATGGAACTCTTCATCGTCACCACCAGTGTATTCGAAATGATCACCGGTTTTCTCTGTGGATGGTAGTAACTCAGAGTCCTGAGGTTTATCAGCAGCAGCAGAACGTGGAGGAGATCGTCTTACGGTTGGAGTCCTTTGGGATGGTGGTGGCATAGAGGAAGATTCACCAGACTTCTTTGGACGTTTAGGTGCAGAATCCTTGTCCTTATCATCGTCATCTCTTGGTCGTTTAGGTTGACCTGCTGACTCTTTGCATGATGATTTGAGTTGATATTCTAGAAGGGCCTCAAAGAATTTAGCTTCATATGAGTCAAAGGTTGCAGACCGATTAGACATTTGTATCACCAATTTCGAGATCAACTCAGCTTCAGAGAGTTCAAGTGAGTTGGCCAATGTATGTTTAACCAATGCGACGATATTTGGAGTAAGTTGTCTGGCGAACATATCCCTTGTCAATCTAGGAACAGAGTCAAGAAGGAACTTGTGAGTATATTCCTTAATCATCTTGTTCATTTCCCCATGGACATCACGTTTCATAAACTTCTGGATATACTCCCTTTCACTCGACATCTCGTCTATCTCGTCTTGCATAAGATTGATCCTGTCAACGAGTTGATTCAGCTTTTTGTTGGTCACGTTTTTCTTCCTGACTTGCTTGACAGCTTTAACAATATTTGTCTTAGCCCGGGATATCCAAGAGTCGGTTGGTTTCTTTACTGACTTGGATGCAGATCTGGTTGTGTCTTTAGATGGTGGAGGTGAAGAGTGAGAAGATGAGTCTGATGATGATGAGACATGAGGAGGCTCAGGGTCCTTTGGTGGCTCAGAACTTTCTTCCTTGGAGCGTATTGGACTATCTAGAAGAAAATCATCATAATCAACTTCGTCATCTTGTCCAGATTTAGCCATTTATTCAGCCTTAATCCTGGCTTCTTCATCTTCTTTAGCTTGCACTTCTTTTTCTACATTTACTTTAGCTGCAGCCTCTTCATTAGCTTTTTCGTTCTCAGACTTCTCCTTTTCTAGTTCCTCAAAGTCATAGTTGATTGAATCCTCCAGTTGCTTTTGTTGTTGTTCGTGGGTGGTGGTACTAGTTCCCTTATCGGGTTGATTAACCGCATCGGAAACTGGTGTAGATAGTGCACCACCACTTGACCCTCCGGGGCCACGAGTTTGTTGTTGTTCAAACTCTTTGGCAACTTGTCGGAGTCTGAGGTTCTTGAGCGTCTTTCTGTTGTCTTTATCCAGTGGCTCTTCTTCTGAGCTCTCTTCTTCTTGCTCAAGCACTGGAGTTTTCCTTTGTCACCCTTAGGACTAAGAGGTTTTGCAACTGTTTGAGTGTCATTGATTGGAGTTTCAGAGTAGATGACCTCTTCGTCCGTTTCAGTGTCCTCTGAGTCTTCATCCATTAGCTTTTGTTGCGGTTCAGGCTTGGGAATAGGGATGGCACTCGGTGATAGAATTCTTCTTTTGTTAGTGTGAGTCCTCTTTAGATACTTACGAGTACTCTCAGTGCTTGCGATACTTCCTGTACTGCCTCTTCTGGTTTTCCTAGTAAGTGTACCAGAGGACTTTTCATCAAGGAAACCTACTTTGCCTGCTTCAACTGCTACCAGATATCGTTTGTACGAATAGAGTAATTTGATATCATAAGTAAGAAGATGATCTAGCAACAATGCACCTTGTTTCTTCGTTGTTGAGTCCTTAAATCTGACAGTGAGTGTGGGCTAATACAGCACGGAGTGTTAATTGGGGTCATCGAGTCTCAAGGGAATATCAGGATTATACCCTAGAGCTCTTTGGATCAACAGTTTGGTGTATCTGATATACGGGATCTTGGTGCCAAACTTTTTAAGGTAAGACATCATGTCATCCCATATCAAAGCTTCAACTTCTATGTGTTTCATGTAGACCATAGCCCAAAATATTTGTAGTTCCATGAGCTTGGGATGCTCATGACCACTATCACGTCCGGAAATGGATTTGGCAATCATTATGTAGAGGGTTCTCCATGGCTGGGGAATGTTCTTGAGATCCACAGATGAGTGATTTGTTATTACCCCGGTAGCTTCATCATAGCCGATGTCGACCACGAACTGGAGAACGACCTATTCCGTTGGAGTAGCATTGTATTCAGTAGGCTCGATGACAGGAATAAGAAGAATAGCCCTTAAATCTGCTGGCGTGATGGTGCCTTGTTTGTTGTTAAGCGTCACCGTCATAGCATTTTGACCTTTGACCTTACCTATAGTGTGCCAGAATTGATGAATGTCGATCTCAGGTACATTAGCAGAGTTTGTGAGCATGTTCTGATAAGGGTGAGTCTTCAGAATATCCACTGCAATCTGACACGAAGACTCAGAACAAGAGAAGTTATCAAAATCAACTCTGAGGTTGTTCTTTCCGATCTTCATCGGGTAACCATTAAGGAAGATATCTTCAACAGTGAGAACATTTGGTGCATCCATATTTTGCATTTGAACGTCCATATCGTGATCTGAAAGATATTTAGCCAAAAGAACCAACATATCAAAAGACATTACGTTAGTCAACAGTTGATTTTATTGTCTATTTATTGAACGAGATATGTCAATGATTGTTACGAGTCCAATGTCACTTGTTAGTCCAATAGTCCAAAGACGTCGTGATATGTTTCGTGAGTAGATTAACTTTGAGTTTTAAAGTCCAAGTTTTCACTTATTTTCACAACTTATTAAACATTTAAGCTTATTAGTGACATTTTGGTTTCGTGACGTTATGATTTATTTATTCACAAGTTTTCACGCGTAAAAATTCATAATTTTGGATGATCTAAGGCTTAGGCGTAAAATTCCAAGCTTATGCGTAAACAGGGGTGGTTATACGCGTAAGCATAAGCTTATGCGTAGGATCTCGACTTACGCGTAAGAAATGTTACGCGTAGGAAAAGAGAGCCTTAGGCATAGAGCTTACGCATAAGCGTCTATGGAACCTTACGCGTAAGGCTTACTCGTAAGAGTGAACCTTATGCGTAAAGGTTACTGTTTATGCATATCCTTCACAGGATACGCGTAGTCCCCATTGTAGAACCTTACGCGTAAAGGTTATGCGTAAGATTTCTCTTACGCATAACATTCTATGCGTAAGGTGATCCTTATGCGTAGAAGCTCAATTAACCTTAATTCTGAATTTTCACGCGTAATAATCCTGAAATAAATTCATCATAACACATCCATTAACATGACATTCAACCTCTTTTAGTTCAAACATGAAATATTCAATCAAAACAGTTACGTGTAGAATAGCTTATGCGTAAAACTTAAACCCTAAATATTCAAGAATTACGGATAAGAGATTTAGCCATAGGAAATGCACCAAATCTTTTCTGGGTTATCTTAGAGGCCTTGTGAGTTGTCCTAAACAAGTTCTAACACAAAAAGACTTGTGAATCAAAAGTACCTAATTCTTATGAACATAAACCCTAGGTCTTAGTTTTCACAAAATTGATGTTTCTGGGAATGTTTTAAGCCTAGATACGATCAATTAAACATGTAAACAACAACACACAACCATCCTTTTAACCATAAACACTCCTAAAAGAAAACACCCAAATTTACGCATGAACCCTAAATTCGAAAAATGATTAATAACGATTTCAGGGTTAATTTTGTTGATAGAAATGGATTAAGAATGATCTTTTAAGCATTTTAACATATCCATTTTATCAATAAACACCCAAACAAGATTTCATGTTCATACGCTTATGCGTAGAACACAAAATCAAGCCTAGGGATAAAACGAACCATTGGATTTTAAAACAAATCAAAACCAATGTTTGTTTTACCACAAGGATCATGAAATCACTTACAAATTAGGATTACAAAGCACGGATTTGAAGATGGGTTCTTAGGCGTAGGATTTGGGTAGATGAGTAATAAATGTGGTGAAGTAAATGATATGAAAAATTAGGTGAAGGTTTTGTTAAAAAATACTTTAAGCTTTTGACAATTTCAGTCCCTCCACCTTAACCATTTTCATCCAACGCCCATAACTTCTATTTTGGTTACCAAACGAATGATATTTGGAAAGAAACTTGACGACACTCCCCCTCGACTTAAGAAATAATTAAATTTTATAAAATTTGAGCCCGGGGAGTGTCAGTATACCAGAAATATGACCACCGTTATCAAAGAAACAACCGAGATGAGGTAACATGCAAGTACAAGGTTTTATGAAACCGAAAAATATTTACTTCTCCCCCTCAACACTTGACCAAGAAAATACTGAATTTTGAAAGATTAAAGTGTTGACGAAAGATTTGTACTTGCCATGTTGAAAGAATTTTCAGATAGAAGAATATTTTTGAATTTTATTAGATTTTATATTTTTGTATTTTGTTTTTGAAAGTATATACAAAAGAGGTTTTGGTGTTTGACTGATTTTTAAGAATGTTTTAAAAGTTCATCCAGTTCCTCTGGAGTCAAACACCGCATACCAATCCAGTGGAACAACTCATTAAACCTAGCAGGATCTAAGGCTTTGGTGAGAAGATCTGCCAGTTGGTATTTAGTACCCACAAAGTATAATTCAACGGTACCCTTTTCCACGTGCTCCTTGATGAAATGATATCGAAGATCGATGTGCTTTGATTTTGAATGTTGAACAGAGTTGCACGAGATCGCAATAGCACTTCGATTGTCGCAGTACATCGGGATTCTGTCAAATACTTAACCATAGTCTTTGAGTTGTGTTCTCATCCAAATGACTTGAGCACAACACGCCGACATGGCTACATATTCTGCTTCTGTTGAGGATAACGATGTACAATCCTGCTTCTTCGATTGCCATGACACCAGTTTATCACCAAGAAATTGTAATGCTCCTGAAGTACTTTTCCGTGAATCTAAGCATCCTGCGTGATCAACGTCTGAAAAAGCTATTAGTTCAAAACCAGAATCCTTCGGATACCAGATCCCCAAGTTAATGGTTCCCTTGATGTATCGGAGGATTCTTTTAGCCTCAGAGAGGTGGGTTTCAGTTGGTCTCGACTGATAACGGGAGCAAAAATATACAGCAAAGACAATATCAGGTATGCTAGCTGTTAGATACATGAGAGACCCAATGATACTACGGTATTTGGTAGGGTCCACCAATTTCCCATGTAAATCAGCGTCTAGCTTCTTGGTATGTGCCATTGGAGTGGCATAGGTGTCACAGTTTTGCATTCCATTTTTGTTCAAAATTTCAAGGGCATATTTGGACTGACTCAAGAAAATACCACGGGGTGATTGATGAACTTGCAATCCAAGAAATAATGTAAGTTCACCCATCATTGACATTTCAAAATGTTTTGTCATAAGTTTTGCAAAAGCATTTGAGTATTTTAAATGTGTTGACCCAAAAATGATGTCATCCACATAGATTTGAACGATTAAAATGTGAGCCCCGTTATATTGTATGAAAAGTGTAGGGTCGACCGAACCTTTGGTGAAATTATTGGCAATGAGGAAGGATGATAGCTTATCGTACCATGCCCGAGGAGCTTGTTTGAGTCCGTAAAGAGCCTTGTTCAGTTTGTATACGTGGTTCAGGAACTCTGGATCAACGAATCCTTCTGGCTGGCTGACATAGACCGTTTCTTTCAGTTTAAAATTCAGAAAAGCAGTTTTGACATCCATCTAAAAGACCGTGATATTCATGTGAGCCGCGAACGCCAGAAATATCCGAACAGCCTCAAGACGAGCAACCGGAGTGAATGATTCTTCAAAGTCAATACCCTCTTCCTGTCTATAACCCTTAGCCACCAGACGTGACTTATTTCTGATTACGGTTCCTTCAGCATCCAATTTGTTTTTCCAAATCCATTTGAGACCAATGACGAAGACCCCTGTTGGTCTTTCAACCAATTCCTATACTTCAAGACGTTTAAACTGATTGAGTTATTCTTGCATGGATTCAATCCAGTTATCTTTGGTCATTGCGTCTTTAATGTTTTTAGGTTCAGATTGGCAGACAGTGAGTGCATAAATGCAATGTTCACCATCTGTGTGAAGACGTTGTCTCGTTACGACTGGTTGATTCGGGTTACCAATAATATTCTCAAGAGGATGGTATTTTGTCCAACGATGTGTGGAAGGTTGATGTTGATATACATTATGCAGATTGGGAGGATTCAAATGGCTTGTAGATGATTCCGCAACATCTGGTGCAGCAATTTCATTAGCAAACGGGTTGAAGAACGCATTTGGATCAAAATCTGCAGGTGGGGGTACTTCATTGTTGAGAACATCATCAGCTGGAACAGCGTCATTGGATGCGGTTTGTTCGGCTGTTGTTGTGGAATCAGTTGGTGGTGCTTCCTCAACAGTAGTTGTTGTGACAGGTGTATCAGGTATTTGATGTTGATCAGATTGAGCAGCGGAAACATTTGATACATCTGTAGCACGTTCATCAAGATCATCACTAAACAGAGGAGCAAACAACTTTTCCATTTGTTGACGTGTAAGCTGGGGGCTTGGTTCATATGATGATGGGGTTTGAGGGAAGTTTAAACGGTTATAACCGGGTTCCAAGCTGTTATGCTCATAAGCCATTTCAGTAAGCTCATCGAAATTTGCATGAATCGTTTCCATAACCTGCTTTGTATGACGATTCCAGATCCGGTAACCTTTAGAATTCTCACAGTATCCAATAAAGACTCCAATGTCAGCTTTGGCTTTGAGCTTTCCAAAATCATCACGATCATTATTCGGGTTGCAAAGGGATCCAAATACATGAAAGTGTTTGAGATTCGGTTTTCGGTTGTGGATAAGCTCAAAAGGTGTTTTGTTGTGGCGTTTAGTAATCATTGAGCGATTCTGAGTGTAGCATGCAGTTGACACAGCTTCACCCCACAAGTAATCTGGAAGTTTAGCATTGATTAACATCGTTCTGGCAGCTTCCACTAACGTACGGTTTCGTCTTTCAACAACTCTGTTTTATTCTGGTGTTCGTGCAATGGATGTTTGATGCTCAATTCCCACTTTATCATAAAATGCTCGAAGAGTTTGATTCACAAATTTTGTTCCTTTATCTGTTCTGATTTGTCTGACGGTGTTCCGGAGCTGAACTTGAATTTTCGTGAGAAAGGTGATGATCATCTGTAGAGCTTGATCTTTAATTCGAAGAAAATAAACCCAAGTCCATCTTGAGTAGTCATCTACAATTACCAAGATGTAGCGTTTGCCATTAATCGTCTGCACGCGCATCGGGCTACACAAATCCATGTGAAGAAGATGAAGCACATGCTGAGAGTTGTGTTCCACCTTTGAAGGAAAATAAGCACGAGTGCTTTTTCCTTGTTCACAAGCTGAACATAGCTGATCTTTAGAATACCAGAATCTCGGGAGACCTTCAACAAGTTTGTATCGAGCAAGGTTGGTTATGGTTTGAAAGTTTAAATGTGAGAGACGTCGGTGCCATAGCCAAGATTTTGTAGATGTTGTCTTTGAAAGGAGACAGATGGGAGATGAAGCAATCATGTCTTGCATTGAGATTGTGTATAGACTTGAGTTGCGGGTGCCAGAAATAAGATCGTTTCCTTGTAGATCACGAATGAAACAAGTTTTCTCCCGAAAAGCAACTTCCAAATCTCCATCACAGAACTGACCTACTGAGAAGAGATTGTGACCGAGGCCTTCCACATAATAAACCCTGCTAATTTCGATGTTGCCATTGATGTAATCTCCGTAGCCCATGATAGCTGCGAAGTGATCATTCCCGAATCTGACAGTGCCAATGAACTTTGCAATAAAGTTTGATAACAGTTTGAGATTGCCTGTCATGTGTCGGGAAAATCCGCTATCAACAATCCAAAGGATGATCTGTATCACCTGCATTACACACAGACGACACAGATGGAATAGAAGTAGATGTGGTACCCGAACAGTTAGAGGGTTCCGAAGCAGTTATAGTAGAAACACACATGTCTATAATTTTAGGTATCCATTGAAATCCAAGTGTATTATGTAACCATTTCTGCCATCTCCAACTAGTCTTAGCTTTAGCCTTAGTGAATGCACTAGGTGGTACTACGTTCCTTGGAGGTGATAATGGAGTTATAGGGACATCAATGCTTATCTTAGAATCTAAAAAGGGCGGTTTACCAAGCACATACTTAGAAGCTTTAGTGGGCCTAGTGGTATTCCATTTCTTACGATTCCGTAAACGAGACAAGATAGTTTTAGCAACACATTTATCATGACAATCATAAAGCATACTTTTACGACATATAACACAAGAAGCTTCAGAATAAACATCAAAAGTACTTAAAGGTTCAGCATTTGTTACATCACTTTTCCATTACATTTGTCAGACGCAATATCTAAAGTGGGTGCAACTTGAGTTTTATTCAAAGTCCTAGGGTGTTCTTCTACTTCAGCATTCTTTATTGTTCTTTTCTTACGTTGCAACTTCCTATTCTTCCTTGATGTGCTCTTAAGCTGTGAAGTGCTAGCGTTGGGAAAAGAAGAAACAAGTCCTGTTTCAGTAGAGGGAAGCACGTTAGTATCTTGTGGTTTGTCATTAGATGTTTTAGTGTCAACTTTAGGCATTCCTGGGGCAATCACTTTAGTGTTACTAGTCCTATCCTGCTTAAGTTTTACCAACTCTGCTTTTAAGTCATGAATAGTGTGTAACAAATCAAGATTTTCGGAGCGAGTTTTTCCATCTCTTCGTAAGACATCTTTGGTATAAGCCAGATGTTCATCAAGATCTTTTGATGCCTTATCACGAGTCTTTTTTAGTAACTCAAATATGACACCATATTCCTTTTTAACTTTTGAAAGTTCTTGTTCATATTTTGAAATTTGACTTTTTAAAGACACGTTTTGATCATCCAGTTGCTCAAGTTTAGGATCAGAAGATTTTGCACGCAACTGGGCGATTTTGTTTTGAAAGGCAAGTTGTTGATCATGACAATCCTTTTGACACCATTGAAGACGACGTTTTGCATTTGAAAGCTCATTTGATAAACGCTCATTCTCAATTTTTAAAGACTCGATCTGAGGCACACTATTGGTATTCTCAACAATTTCAACAGAATCAGCATGGATATAATGAAATGAATATGCAACAGTATGTAACAACACAACATTATGGATATCAGCACAGATAACATCTTCCAAGAGTCGATCAACATCTTTTCTTAACAATTTCTTTTTACGTTTAGTATTTGAAATCGATGTTTCTGTTTTCTCGAAAACTGTTTTCATTAAACCAAGCTCCTTGTGAAAATCCCTTTCCCAATATAGTGCACAGTTTTTCAAATTTTTGACATGGGGTAAGATTCTTTTCTGAAGAATATCTCTTTGTTCTCGCGCCAGAGGCGATTGAAAATGTTCAACTTTTAATTCAGAATGAAATTCTATCTCACGTTCCAAAATTTTGAGGTCAGATAAGAAAGTTTCAAAGTATTTGATAACTCGACAACTTTCGGCTTTTGTTTTAACTTCACTAAGTGAAGGTAAAGGACCATTAATTTGTGCACCATTGTGTTGGGGATTAGCATTAGAAGACTCAGAAATTGGTGTGATAACCCAAGGTGTGTTAGAAGTATCCTGTTGTGTGACAAAAGTTACAGCTTTTGAATAGTTAAATGGTTTGTTATAAATGACATTTTCCATTTTTGACCGACTCTTGTTATCTGCATCTAATTCCTCTTGACGATTATATTCAACAACACTCATAATGGAATCATCAATTCGATGTTCTGCACTGTAAACTTCAGGAGTTGGTTTGAATGCTCTATTTGAAAACTTAGGTTTGTAATCAGCAAGATTCGGTCCATATCCATTTGGATTTGGTTTGAAAGTAAACTTTTGAATCATTGTGATTGATTCACCATGTTTATAAACAACTGTTCAAAACTCTTTGATTTTGTTTTGTAAGTCGACAATTTCCTCAAGATAGTCATCTATTCGTTTCGTGGAATGCTTTTTGTACTCAAAGAACTGTTTTTGACAAGTTAACAACTCAGACTTGGCTTTTTGAGTTTCCAAGGTAAGAGGGTTAAGTTGTTGGTTATGTTCATGTTTCAGTTGTTCTATTTGAGACAACAAAGCATTCTTGGATGCGACTAGATCACGTATCTGTCGTTCTAATGATTTTTCGTTTTGATGAGATTTAGCAAAAGCGACTTCAAAACCTTGTTCACCTTTTTTCTTGAGTTTTAAAAACATTGAGTTGTCTTATTAAGCATTCATTATCCCTAGTTAACAGTGCATTTTTGTCCTTTAATTGCTTGCAAATTTCCAGTCGAGATTCTTGGTCTTTAATTAAGGTCATGAGCTCAACTTCTAGATTAGACGAAGGTTCATCTTGTTCAACGTGAGTCTCAACATAAGTATTAGTCAGATCCTCAAGTATAACCACGGAGTCAACTTGATTATCAATGGTAACCATAAGGTCATCTTGATCATCAAATATAACTGCGGGGTCTATTTGATTATCTTCAGAATGAGATGTAGATGGCGCATGTTGAACACTCTGATCCTTGTCAGATGTAGATGTTGGCTGAGATATCAGATCATTAATGAGTATAGTTTGATCCGGTACCTGAGACAAGCCGTCAGTGTCATACACTAGGCCTGTGTCACTCATTTGGAGAGCTTGCATGTGTGCCATCAACATCACTGCTGCATTAGCCTGCAAGTCCTCCATGTCATCATCAGAATCTGCATTTGCCATGAAGCTCTGTTCCTTGTTAGTAAATGTTCTACCATCTTCATCCTTAACAGCCAAGAGTAAAGCTTCCTTGTGATAAGCGCTGCCTCTTGTTCTCAGCTTTGGGCATGCATTAGCTAGATGACCCTTCTCATTACAGTTATAACAACGAAGACCATTAATCCCATTCTGAGCATTACCCTGTTCAACCACTTGAGCCCTTTGTTGTTATGGAGCACCCATGTTATTCCTTCCCATTGGATTAAATCCTTGACCACCGCCCATATGACGAACATTACCATGATTCTGAACTTCAACACGTCCATTGTTAACCACAGTCTAATTCCTTGTGTTTGATGAGGTACGGATGCGATTGTTGGATTTGTTTGAATATCGGCCGAAGGCTCTAGCAATCATGACAAACCCTTGCTGCAATGCATCAAAAGCTTCAGTATCCTCATTTGATTCACTGTAAAGTACTTGATCAGTGTTGTTGTTGTATGGAACCAATTGAGTTTCTTGAGATTGGTGTTCTGACTGATCATATGGTGTAATTGTTGCAGTTGGTTGAGCAGCGGGTTTTGGAGGATTTGTGAACACAGTTTGTAAGGTCGGGAATTGAGCATAACAAGTTTGAGCCCACAAAGCTAATTGTTGATTATCCGGAAGTGAAGGTGAAACCGGGAGTCCACGGATAACCCTTTCTTTGTCAACTTCTTTTTGGTGGGGCTTCAAATAGTCTTACAACAATCCGTATGATGCATGATGAAGATTCTTTGCTTGACGGAAGAAAATGACATACTTTTCCCATTCAGGACCAAGACTACTCAGGAACTTAGTGTTGACTGCAATTCTTAGCATAATGATGTTGTGTTTGTCCGAGTCATTGATGATGTCTGAAAAGCGATGATGATATGACTCTAATGTCTCTCCTGGTTCAATCATGAAGTGTTCATAAGCCAAGTAGATTTTTGATTCCATGTCTTCTTGATTGAGTGCTGTGCCTTCCATGAGAAGATGAATATGTTCCCACATTGCTTTAGCAGTCTTTTGAGCATCAACACTTCGAAGAATCGGATTGGGTAATCCTAAAAGGATGTATTGCATTGCTAGTTCATCGGCTTCAAAATGTTGAAGTTCATCAGCAGTGAGGTCTGAAAGAGTTGTAATGTTGGTGACATCACCTCTTGGTGGATTGGCATTTTGATCTACTGGTGTAACGACAGTAGGCATCTGAAATGGACCTTCCATAATGACCTTCTTTAAGAACTTTCCATGTGGCTTCTTTAGATCACAAAACCTAAAGAACCTTATCACCCATTGATCATAATTTCCGAGAGTGAGCATTGGAGGTCTATCAAGTGAGCCAGCTTCATGAATTGATTGTTGGCTACTTAATGCTTCACACATCTTGCCAAACCATGACGGTTCCTTCATAGTATTCCTGGATGGATTCTGATTGTAAAAGTGTGTGTAAGGTTGTACTTGAAGACTAGGTGGTGGTTGAACCATTTGTGGTGGAATTGCTCCTTGTTGTGGAAAGTGTTGTTGTTGAAATTGTTGTTGATAAACTTGTTGTTGTAGATTGAATTGTTGTTGTTGTTGTTGACTAAGTTGTTGTTGTTGTTGTTGTTGAGGATACACATGAGGAAAGTAGTTAGAGTATGGTGGTTGAGACATCTTGAAACTTGTGTTGATGATGGATCTTTGTATTCGAATGAAACTTTGTTGATGAAGAGTCCTTAGGCGTAGAAACCAAGCTTAGGCAAAGAAAACCTTAGGCGTAAAAACACCAAACTTACGCGTAAGAAGAATACTTACGCGTAGGAGTAGCTTACGCGTAGGGTTAGTTAAACCTTAGGTTATGCATAAACTAAATACTTAGAAGTAAGAAACTTATGCGTAATTTTTTTCTTAGGCGTAAGACGTGCTTATGCGTAGGAATATCTTAGGCGTAAGATATTTTACTGGTAAGATTTTATGCTTAGGCGTAAAACTAGGGTTTTGCCCAAAAAATCCTTTACACTTATACCAATGTAAAAGATATCCAAAGTCGAAGTATTTTCAGGCTTATCCAAGCAAGAAAACACTGAGTAAACCAAGAACGCTGAAGATCAAACCACGGATAACTTACGCGTAAGATTAGGGTTTACTTACGCGTAGGATTTTCCAAAACTGAGTTTTCTGCCCAAAGTTGTTTCTAAACCAGATTTTTGTGATGAAACAGCTTCAATATCACCAAAATAGCACAAAAGTGTGAAACTTGATGATCCAAAACTTTTAAACACGTTACGCGTAGAAATATCCGCACGTTTAAAACCAAGTTTAAAAACAATGATCTACACGTAAAGTTTGAAACTTTTTGCCAAAAACTTAATCTTTAACACCTAATAACCTTGAAAGTACAAGAATCTTGGATTTGAAAGTGTAAAAAATGAGTTTTTATGCGTGTGAAAGTTTGCAAACCGAGAGTTACGCGTAACACACAAAACTTCAAAAAAACACAAAATCGTTTCACCCAACTATTTGGCGATTGATACCACTGTTAGGTTCCCATATTTGTAACACAAGCATCAATATAAGAAATAGAGATAAGAGATGATCGGATGAACAAAGCACACAATACGCATATGAAAGGATATGCGTGTGTATTGAAGTGAAATGAACAACCAACCTTCTAAGGAAGGTTTACAATATTATTTATAGGGCAAGGAGCTAGGGCAACACTACTAACCTCCTTCCCTTCTTATGGGCTTGGGCCAAGGCTCATGGGCTTTCTACATAAGCCTTGGCATGATAACTAACATAAAAGCCATAATTAAGCTAACTATTACATATTAATTACTAACACTTGAATTCTAGTTTAGGAGTGATTCCAACAGAGAAGAATATACTAGCAGTACAAAATGCCATTACAAATAGTTAGTACTACTTATGTGATATTGTATAGTCGGTTAGATAAATATAGAAAAGATTCTATAAGATGTATCTTGTATAGAAAGTTATTGTAAACCAATTAGGACTCCTTAGCCTATAAAAGGAGGTTCTAGGTTAGACTTAGAGTATGAGTTATTCTAGAGTCGATCAATTCAAGGTTTTGTAACCCTAATACTTTTGAGTATTCGTATTAATATATTGAAGTGTTTTGTGAGAAAAACAAATTGTGTTAAGTATTCTCTTTGTAATTAAACATTAAATTCCGCACAGTGTTTAAGCTTTGTTCTAAGACAGCTTGCTATACTTTGTTTGTGTTAGATTTATCTAGCTCAATCAATAAGATCAATTGCTCAACTGGGATCAACAAGTGGTATCAGAGCTTGTGATTTAGAAGCTGTGATAAAAGATAATTTGTGTCCAAAAAACTACTGAAGTCATGGAGGCTGATTCAACACACATGGTAACTGCATCAAAGGTACCTATATTGAAGATTGGAGAGTATGAGCTTTGGAGGTTAAGAATGCAACAGTATCTCAAGATGTTGGACTACTCTATGTGGGAAATCATCTTGAATGGTGATTCTCTACCTGCTAAGAGTGCTGATGAGAAGGATATATCTATCAAGACTAATGAAGACAAAGCTCAGAGAAGACTGGAGATCAAGACTCATAGTATCCTTCTGATGGGGCTACCTAATGAGTATCAATTGAGCTTCTATGAAATTGAAGATGCCAAATCTTTGTGGGATGCTATTGAACTAAGGTTTGGTGGGAATGATGCAACAAAGAATTATAGGAAGAATATTTTGAAGCATTAGTTTGAAAACTTTGCTGCTTTGAGTTCTGAAGGTATTGATCAGACTCGTGACAGACTGCAGAGAATTGTGAGCCAACTTGCACTAATGAAAGCTGCAATCTCTCAAGAAGACATTAATCTCAAGTTTCTGAGAAGTCTAGCACCTGAATGGAGCATGCATACTGTGGTCTGGAGAAATAAAGCAGATCTTGATACAATGACCTTGGATGATTTATACAATAATCTCAAAGTGTATGAATCTGAAGTTAAGGGGACATCCAGTTCAACCTCTAGCACACAAAACCTAGCTTTTGTGTCCTCAAAAGGGTCAGATAGTCATCAGGAAACTCCTTCTACTGCTTATGGAGTTTCTACTGGTAGCACAAAAGTTTCTACTGCTAGTGATAACATAAGTAATGCTGCTATTTGTGCTTTCTTGGCTGACCTTACTAACAGTACACATGTAGTAAATCAGGATTTGGAACAAATAGATCCTGATGATCTGGAAGAAATTGACATTAAGTGGCAGATGGCTATGTTGACTATGAGGGCAAGAAGGTTCTTGAAGATGACAAGAAGGGAGCTTAAGTTCAAGGCACAGAGCAATGCAGGGTTTGACAAATCCAAGATTGAGTGCTACAACTATCAGAGGAAAGGACACTTTGCCAGAGAATGTAGGGCTCCTAAGAAGAATGGAGATACTCCAAGGAGGATTCCTATTGAAGATACAAAGACCACTGTAGCTTTGGTGTCCTGTGATGGTCTAGAGGAATACGACTGGAGTGATCAGATTGAAGATGGACCCAACTTTGCTCTAATGGCCTATTCTTCTTCATCATCTGGTTCTAATTCAGAGGTATCTAATGATTCTGGTTGTTCATATAAATCTTGTTTAGATTCTTTAGAAGAGCTTAAGGCTAGGAATGAGAGTTTAAGGGAAAGTTGAGAAACTGAAATTAGATAACCTAGGATATAAAGTTGGTCTAAAATCAGTTAAACAAAAACTAGAATACCTTAAACAAAATGAGCTAGAGTATGTGGATAAGATAACTATTCTAGAAGGTCATACTTTTAAAAAAACTATGAAATAAATGTTCTCAATCAAAAACTAGAAGAAGCTTCACAAGAAAAAGATGATGCTTTAGCTGAAAAGGAGAAACACATAGTTAGAGTTGAGAAACAACAATATGCATCTGATCTTGTGAATAAGTCAATTGAGAGTCATTTAATGAGAAAAGGAAATGTCTTAGGATATACTGAAGTAGGTCCTCCACTTTTAAGTGCTTATGCCCCGCCCCCCTAAGAAAGAAATGTCCTTCATATGAGAAGTGGGAAGCACAACTGTAGGAGTGTCTAGTGAAATCAGTAATGACCCACCTAATGTTGAAAAGCAGTCATCTGATGCTCCAACTATTGAAGATTGGACATCAGATAGTGGTGAGGAAAAGGTTGAGTCAACACCTAAGCATGTTAAGGAAGAAAGACCTAAAACTGTTAAATATGTTAGGTTCTGAAACCTGAGTTTGGTAAAAATATCTCTAGGAAGATAGTTGAATATAATGAGAAACCTAGAGAGATGCCTAGAAGGTACAATAATAGGCCAAGAGGTAACCAAAGAAACTGGAACAACCTAATAACACAAAAATTAGGCAGTGATTGGAAATTAGTTAATAAGGCTTTTTATAATTCTGGTAGTTTTAAGCATTTACAGGAAAAGTGTTTTTACTACAAGAAAACTGCAAGGAACCATCATAGCAGGGTGAATCACACAAAGTTTTATAAAAAAACTCACCCTAATGATAACAAGAAAATGGTTCCAAGGACAGTATTGATGAGATATGGTGCAACTAGATCCATTACAACTGTTCTTCCAAATAAGCAAAGGTCTTTTAAAAAACGTATAGATGTTTGTACTGCTAAGGCAAAAGCAGTTTCTACTGCTGAGCCAAAAGTGATAAGTGACATTGTAATGGGCAATCATTTTTATGTTGTAAAGGCCTCAGCTTGCTGGGTCTGGAAATGATGCGTGTGTTCGGGGTCGAGAGAACCTCCTTTTCTACGAGCAAGCTTTTCTACCTTCTAGGCAGTGAACCTAATCGTTGTAGTGTAGTATGGGGTAAGCCTCGGGGACTGATATCATTCTCTAGGGGAACAGGAATGCTAGAAAGAAATTTATGATGAGAAGGTGGGGTTAAGGATGATTCCTTTTTTTTATCTTTTTTTATGTTTTTTAGAAAGCAAGAGTAAAATCCCGGGGCAAATGATTAGGGGTGGTACTTCTACCGATTCTGTACTTCTACTAATTATCTAATTTATCTAATTATCTACAGATAGCTATGTTTAGTTGAAGTGTGCTCATATGGTGATTAAAGATGTGTTCACTTAGATACTATTACTCCCTAGTTATCTTTTATTGGTCGATTGAATTGTCACGTCCTTTATCTTAACACGTTGTATTCCTATAAGTCGTAGGGGGTGTGCATTCCCTAGTTCTATGAGGTTATCTCTCCTATAGGATTCACGGGATCGGCAAGTACAAGACTATTTCCTCCGAGCACCTTATCGTCTTCAAGCATACTCATGCAATAAATACAACGAAAGCCTAGTTTCACTCCTAAGCCTATATCAATTAAGACAAGAGACAACCTAACAACAATCAATAACTAGGTTTCATAGATCTAAGGAAACACACAAGTAATTTAGCTAGACATGTTAGACAAGCAAGCATACACACAATCAATTGAACATGGGTTAGACATAATGATAAATTGGAATAACAAACTTATCTTGATGTGTAAAATAGGGTATGGGGCCCTAGAATACTGTCCAAATCGGACTACAACTAAGTTAGGGGTTGCTCTCCAATATTTTACCTATTAAAATACAGAAAAATCGAATTCTATATATAGATTTACAATCGTGACGGCTTCGCCTTTTTCTAGCGACGCCGTCAGGTCGCCATCATTAGGGTTTTGTCTTGGCCAAGTCATCGATGGGACGGCGTCACTTGAGAGTTGTGACGCTGTTGGTCTTTAGTTGTGACGTCATCTGAATCTTGGATCTGGGTCGTCTGGAGTGAAAAGTGTGTGTGACGTCCTCCATATATTAAGCGTGACGCCGTCAGGCTTTAGGACCAGAAATTGCGATGAGCCATCGCGTGCAATTTTTGATCAAGTCTTCATAGAGGGACGGCATCGCCTTGTTGATGGGACGCCGTCAGGTTCTGCTGAGCAGCTTTGAGTGTCTTCGATCTTGACTTTGCCATTATCTTCATGTTTTTGCTCCTTTTCGTCCAAATATGCTTCATTCTAGCATTTTGCTTCCAAAAGACCTAAAAAGTGAAAAGGAACGATTTTAAGTAGTAACGGATATAAAATGTGTCGAATTAGGGCTTAAAGGACCCCCTAAAAGCGTACGTTTTAAATCCTTATCAGGAAACCAAAAATAAAGGTTTTAGATCATGTTTCCAGATACAGCAGTGCATTAATGGATTCAAAACGATCTGACTATGTTGATGCACAAGGCAGACCCAAGTCAGTGATGGCTTGGGTCCCCAAGAGAAACAGATTCTCTTTTTTTATGTGCAGGGCAACTTACAGGTGGAACTAAAGGACAAAGCTATCTTTGACAGTGGTTGCTCTGGACATATGACTGGTGACATGTCCAATCTGGAAGATTTTGAAGCTATAGATGCTGGATATGTTGCATTTGGGAATGACGCCAAAGGAGGGAAGATTGTTGGCAGAGGTACAATTAAAACAGGAAAATTGGATTTTGAAAAAGTGTATCTTGTAAATGGACTTAAGTTTAACCTCTTTAGTGTCTCTGATAAGGATTTAAAACGTACACTTTTAAGGGGTCATTTAAGCCCTTAATTGCCCACTTTTATATCCGTTACTGCTTAATTTCGTTCCTTTTCACTTTTTAGGTCTCTTGAAGGCAAAATGCTGGAATGATGCTTATTTGGACGAAAAGGAGTGAATATGTGAAGAAAATGGCTAAAGTGAAGATCAAGACACTCAAGCTGCTGGAAATGCACCTGAAGGCGTCTCACACAAAAGGCGACGCCGTCCCTATATTTGTGACGACTGAGGAGTAAAATTGCTATTTTACACCTGACGGCGTCAGGCTTTGAAGAGTAGGGCGTCACGAAGACTTTTCATCCCAGACGGCCTAGATCCAGATTCAGACGACGTCAGAAGCTGAAGCTGACGGCGTCACAACCACAACGTGACGCCTTCCCAAAGTTGACTTGGCCAAGACAAAACCCTAATGACGGCGATCTGACGGCGTCACAATTAAAAGGTGACGCCGTCGCAGTTGTAACTCTATATATATAATGCGAATTTTCAGACTTTTAGAGAGGTAGACTTGTGGAGTAAAAACCTAAAACGATTGTAGTCCGTCTTGGACAGTATTTTAGCATTCTAATACCCTATTTTATATCGAGATAAGTTATTTATTCCCTTGATTTCATTGTGTCTTCGATTGAATGTGTGTATGCTTGCATGTTTAACATGTCCGGCTAATTTACTTGTGTGTTTGCTTAGATCTATGAAACCTAGTTATTAAATATTAATTGGTTGTCTCTTATCTTAATTGTAATTGGCTTAGGAGTGCTTAAAGCCATCGTTGTGTTTTTAATGCTTGATTAATCTTTGTGAACATTAGTTTATAATTACTAGTGGAATTGTAGGCTAAAAATCCAAAGAAAACCTTAGTGTTATGTTTATGAATCCTAGAGATTTCGTAGTCATTAACCTTAGGTAGCTTCAAAGAGTTAGGGATAAAAGAACACTCTACGACCTTAGAAAACACAACGCGTTAAGAATAAGGACGTGATAATTCAACCATCAATAAAAGATAACTAGGGAGTAATAGTATATAGGTAGACACATTTTTAATCATCATACGAGCACACTTCAATAGACATAGACTACCCCTTAGATTAGATAATTAGATAGTAGAAGTAATTGATAGAAGTACCAAACCCCCAAATCCAAACCCCGAGATCGTACCTTTAATTTTATAAAAAATATAAAAAAGATAAAAGATAATCTTTCTCAACCCCAACCTTAGCGTAGTAATTTCTCACTAACATTCCTATTCCCCTATAAAACGATATCAATCCCGAGGCTTACCCTAATACTACACTACAACGATTAGGTTCATTGCCTAGGTGGTTGAAAAACTTGCTCGAAGAAAAGGAAGTTTCCTTTGACCCCGAACGCGCGTTGTACGCGTATCAAGTTTTTGGCACCGCTGCCGGGGAATAGAATAGCTAGTTATATATCTATCTCGTTTAGGTTCCCTTGCTTGATTCCTATCAAGTGAGATTTTTTCTCATTCTTAGCTTCCTCGTAGTCTATCCCCCTGCTTCATGAATGTGTTAGTAATCCCATCACTTTTCATCATGGAAGGTGATAATCAACCACCACTCATCAACCTACCACCAAATCCCATCACTTTTCATCATGGAAGGTGATAATCAACCACCACTCATCAACCTACCACCAAATGACCCGCCATTGAGCTCCCCGATCAAGCTCAAACTACGGCCCTGCGATCCGACACCATCCGGTTGGTGCAAAACGGATGTGCATTCCATGAACTTCGTTCCGAAGATCCAAATCAGCATCTTAAGGATTTCCTTAAAATAGTCGATTCCATAGACCTTGATGCTACTACTCGGGAGACCACGCGCTTGCGTCTCTTCCAATTCTCTTTACGGGACCAAGCTAGTAATTGGCTTAATCGACTTCCCGCCGGCTCCATCTCAAGTTGGGATGATCTCACCACTCGTTTCCTTGCCTAATTTTTCCCACCGGGGAGAACTACTAAGCTTAAGAATGAAATCTTTATGTTCCAACAACGTCAAGGTGAATCTCTCTACGAAGCATGGACTCGATTCAAGGACTTACTCTATAAAGTCCCTCATCACGGCATTGATCTTTGGCTTCAAGTCCAAATCTTTTACGATCATGTCAACTTCTCAACTAAGCAATCCATCGACCAAGCGGCCAGTAGCAAACTTAGTGATCTTACCGCGGAAGAATCGTGGGGTACAATAGAGGACCTTGCTCTCTATGACAACAAAAGTTGGAATGACCCCCGTGAGTTGCCCAAAACCGTCAAGGCAATCTCCTTGCCTCCTATTGGCTCACAAACTTCCGATCGTAGGATGCTTGAACTTGAAGATCAAGTCAAATTCCTAATGAGCTCTTACGAAAATCCTAAGTCTTCGCATCAAGTGAAAAAAATCACTCTACCTTGTGAGTTGTGTAGTGGTCCCCACGACACTCGTGATTGCACAAGACTCCCCGAACAAGCTTTTGCGGACTACGCCTCCACGCGTACCGAAGGAGCGGGAGAGAAGTGGTACTCTTTCAAGCCCGAACAAAACAACTTAGGAAACTCCTACAACCCTTCATGGAGGAATCACCCTAACCTTAAGTGGAACCAAAACTCAAACCCACCCCAAAGCTCATCTAGTCTACCTAATAGGTTCAACCCTCCAAATATCGGGAACTTCGCTAGTCTTGAGGCAATTGTGTCTAGATTCATGTCATCTCAAGAAAATCGATTGAGTAAGCTTGAAGCCGATTTCAAGCAACGAAAAGGCGAGATGACAAACAAGCTCGACGCCCTCTTAAAAGCCTTCAATGACAGGGAAATTGGGGCACTACCAAGTGACACTATAAAGAACCCAAAAATGAATTTGATTTCATCGACTTCATGTTCTTTCTCACCTTGGGAGAGTGCATATCCATGCCCTTCACACCCGAAGTTCATCCGGTTAACGCCATCAACACAGGTTCCAAGCGATCCCTCATGAAGTACCAAGGACCCGAACCATTGGTCCAACTAAATCTTGAAAAAACAGTCAACCAAGAACCCAAACCTAATCTAGAGGAGGAGTACAAGGAACTCCACGAAGAAAAACCAGTTCTTGAAGTATTGGCTCATGCGCCTTATTACAATGCTTTAAAAGAAAAATATGAGCAAGAACTAAAGCTAGGAGAACGTGGGTCCGCATTTGTGCAAAATAAGTTACCTAAGAAGTTTGATGATCCCAGGCTATTCATTCTTCCGTGTAGGCTTGGAAACTCCAAACCTTTCGACACTTTAGCCGACTTAGGATCGAGCATCAATCTTCTTCCGTTGTCCCTCCATAGAAGCCTTAACCTAGGCAATATAGAACCAACAAAAACCATCTTAGGTCTAGCGGACGGTAGTATTGCATATCTGGTAGGGATAATAAAAGATATGGTAGTGCACGTAGGTGAATTGACTCTTTTGGCGGATTTCCATGTGCTAGACATGAACAAAGACCCGACATGCCCATTGTTGGTAGGAAGAGGATTCTTAGCTACTGCTAGTGCTATAATTGATTGTAAGATGTCTAAAATAGTGGTAGGAGAAGGGAATGCTAGGTCGGTTTATGATGTTAAAAAGCATATCTACTACAAGGAGGAAGAAATCCCCCATGAGTTCATATTAGATAGAACACCATCTAGATATGGGCCTTGGATTAATAAAGATTTTATAGGTCCTCTACGACCTTTCTGTCTACAAGAGGCCTTTGTTAGTAATTCAACTTACCATGAAAAATAATTGGCTAGGGAAATGGAGGTGAACCCGTTCGAGGATGCCTTCGTGTTTAGGAAGATGATCGAGTTCCTAGGAAGCTTGCCCGTCAATCTTGTCATGAATAAGTGGAAAGTTGAGAGTGAGAAACCTAAGCATAATTTGTTAGGATCTTAATATTATTGTGTTTGATGATTCGGGTGGTCTTGGATGATCAAAATACATGATAGCCATTTTAGAGAGAGAGAGTAGAGAGATGGGTGTTCTTGCTAGAGAGTTGCTTTGTAAATTATGGAATGTTAGATTGAGAAGCACCACCCCTTCCATGGATGGAAGGGATATTTATACTTACAGACATAATGACCTCCTATCGGCCTGTGGATCAGGTATACAGTAGGTAAAGACCCGTCCTTCCTCCACGGTGTTACACTACGCTAAACTAAACTAATAAACTGATAAATAACATAACTAACGACATGTCTACGAGCTAACATATGCTAGACCATAATTGGGGTGACCGATACTTTAACATGGAATTTTCAATTCCCAACAATCTCCCCCTAAGGGAGGTCACCCCATGAAATACATTTTGCATCCTAGCATTCTATCTTTGTCTTCTGTTCTGAGCTCGTAGACTTCAATTCTTCAATGTCCGCAATCTTTGTGCTTTTGTAGCGATTCTACAAAGTCCGCATTGATTTGTACTTTCAGTGGGCGCCTTTGAACTGATCCACATCTTTGATGATCTTCTAGCTTTCATTGAGATCATCAGCCACAACAAATCTCTGGATCACCCTTTATTGTGTTGCCATCATATGATGTTGTGACTTTCGGACCGACATGCTCACACTTTCTGGATCATGACATCTTTTCATCAGAGTAGCGGAAGCTTTTACTGGTTCAAGATATTTGCAGTAGCGCAGCAGGAACATAGTATAAGAAATATCTGAGCCAGGTTCTGTAGATATGCACCAGTCATGATTTCTTCAATTAAGTGTGAATGCTGTGAGCATGCGGCTTTGGATTGACTGCTCAATTCTGATCAGCTGCAACCGTCCAAATGTACTTGCAAACAACAGTTAGCAATAAAACACACGAAAGTGTCTTTGATCACTTTCGCTGAATTGCGGTACATGGCCCACGGTTGCCCATTGATCAGTACAAGTACTGCCTGTGATCAGGTATAATTCTGAAGAATCTCCTTGACATGGTTTCGCAGCTGTTCTAGTTTTTATCAAACCGGAACGTCTCAAAGAAGCCAACATGGAGTGAGTGAACCAGCAAATTGAGATTCACTGATTGATGAAAAATGATTTGAAAAACAATCGCGTATTGCTTAGAAGAAAGAGTTTTGCAATACGACGAAGGTTTTATGAGAAAGATCAATTTTCAATCATAAATACTTTTTATATTTGAAAGAGTACACATTCGATGTGCTAGATAAAAGAAGAGATTCGCACATCGAATGGTTTTTCTAAAAGCATTTTTTCAATCAGAGATACTTTTTGTGTTTGAAAACATGAGTACACATTCGACGTGCTAGAGAAAAGAAGGTTTGCACATCGAACGGTTTTTCCAAAAGTATTCGTCAATTCCAATCCTGGACCAAGGTTGATTCACGAGTGAATCGCCCCATCGTTTCTATCCAGTTGTCACAAGCTTGATCTTTAGAAAAGATCTCACATGTCACCCACCAAGAGCTTGTTTGATGTTGGCCCTATAAGGATTTCCATCTTCATCATGAATATTTTCATATCACTCGGATGTTCTGGCAATACCACAAGGATAATGCGTAGGACTCTTAATATATTCTTACTTTCCACATTGTGTGAAACAGCAAGTCTTCATTAATTTAGTGTCCTAATGAGATATTGTGGGTGATCTCTTGGCTCTAGACTCAATTTTGCTCATTTGGTTCCTATGCCGGAGACTAGGGAGAGGGTCTCCTTCTACAATATCAACAATCTCTAAGAGAAAGTCGATAGATTGTGTAGGTTCCCCGTGAGAATGAAACAAGTTCTTTTAAGAGGAACTTGAGTAGCTTGGGAAGTTTAGTGCAGTGCGTCATTGGGTCCATGACGTCTTGTCTTCAATACCAGTGTTACCTTAGTAACCACCAGTAGCATATGTATTGAACCCGGTTTCTGCCCTAAGGTTGAATTATTGGAGGGCTATTTCTTTTCACCCTTTTTCACATTCAATTCTTTTTAATTCTTCAACCCCTTCAGTGCTTACCGAGACTTCATTACTAGAACCTTGTTGGATTTATTCCAGTACTAGCTCAGACTCAGTCGGCACTCTTCCCATTTCTCATTTTTCTCCTTTTTTTCAATATACCTAAGGACTCTACACTATCTAGTGGATTGTCCCTGGGTAGACCCCTCCGATTCTGGCGGATCATGGGAACTAATACCTAACCTCACCATCCTTATAACTCCATACATAAAGTAAAATGGTCGGTCTTTTGGTACTGTTCATTCTTCCTTGAAACCAATTGAAAAATCATTTGGAAAAACAATCAAGGTACTTGTGATACGAGATCAAAACATTTTGTACCTTAATAGTTTTGACCATTTAGAAAACCTCCCCCTCAACATGTGCATATGATTTAGAAATTGTTTAGCAAATAGAGGCAAGAGGACTTTGAAATATTTTCTTTGATCACAATTTTCATAGAAAAAGCCATTTGATTTTCTTGGTAAATTCTCCCCCTCAATATGTGCATAGGATATTTGAAATCATTTTATCACATAGAGGCAAGAGTTCTTTTGAAGTACATCCACGATCACAAAAGCCATTAAGAAACCATTCGCTCTCCCTCAATATGTGCATCAATATATGAAAGAGTTTAGCACATATTAGAGAGAGCCAGCACATTGAATCAAATGATCACCTTTTATCAAATTTCATATTAAATCACAAATTCTCCCCCGATCAAAAATATCAAATTTGGATCTCAAGTGATTTAATTAGGTTTAGAAAACATGGGAGAATATGTGCCTGGTTTAAATACTCATCTTGTTTTTGGATAAATGCTCCTCCTCAACATGTGCATTGTATATTTGAAATCGTTTGGCACATGGAGGCAGGAGTGCCTTTAAAGGACTAAAACCAATTCCATTTAAACAGATAAGAGATTTAAATCACGATCTCTCCCCCGATCAAAAATTTCAAACCATTTGAGATTTGTGATCCCAAAAGATTTAAACCAATTAGAAAATTTTGGGGAAAGACGTGGCAAGATTTGATTATGAAAAATGACAGATAAGGACCATTTTAAGACATTAAATATTGTTAGTGTCAGGTATGATTGTTTTTAAGAGATCTTTAAGTAAAATAAAACAGTTTCACAATCAAACAAGAACAGAAAAAAAATTCATTTTGACAGATCTTTGAATGTTAAAGAAAATCATACCATGACATAACATTAAATCTTTAGATCACCACATTTTAACGTACAAACGGACTCTTTTGAAGATATATTGTTTGAAAATACTTAATTTGAAATCACTAAAGATTTGACAAAATAAAGTCTGGTTGATTTCAAAACTTTAAATCCGATTTATTTTCAAAACAATATTTTTCCATTTTCAAAACAATATATTTCAAAAAAAAAATTTAAAAATTGGTTAAAAATGGTATCCTGCACAAAGATACATTAGTGGTTGAGAAGCATTTGTTGTTGTTGCTGAGGGTTGGAAGAAAAACCGTCTGCAAATGCAGTGAGACTTCTTACGTTGCATTTAAATGCCAACTGAGGTCAAATTAAGCTTCGTTTCTTCAATCACTTAGAAGAAAACCATCTGCTGATGCAGTGACACCTCTTACGTTGCATTTATGCCAACTCTCCATTGAAGTCCAATTAAGCTCCGTTTCTTCATTTGTCAACCCAAGATCTAGTTACCCTTTCCTTTCGGCATCCAATCATCTTCAATTGTGGGATCCGGATCGAAAACATTCTTATATACCAATATACCTGCATACGTTAGTGAACACACATACAGATATATGGTGGTCGACAACACCCAAACAACAGTCGACTAATAAAAGTCAATTCAACATATCAATCAGTTCATATAAGGTATGGGAATAATGTGTTTATCAAACTCTAATCATCTAATCCTAACAATATTATCCTAGGAACCTAGTCCTTCAACGTAGGTTAACAACATTTTTCAGTTAAGCATTTTGGATAATTAGATAAGTCCGATAGATGATATAAATTTGAAAACATTCTCCCCCTCAATCAATGACTCATTTTTTGAAAAATTTAAAAGCGCTGAAGTCATTGATTGAGTTTTCAATTTTAATAAAAAACACTAAAACTGATTGATTTTCAAGCAACTCAATTACCACCATTTTGTTAAAACAACAAATATTTTTCTGAAGAATTTTAGACGGAAAAACATTTGTGTAGGAACAGCAGTCCTTCGATATACTTTCCTCATTTAGATTTTAGGATAAGTGCACGAAATATTTGAAAAATTGGTTTAGCGCAGCACTTTCCTTTCTTTTGAAGATCGGGTTGCTATCTGAAATAATAGCAAACCATGGTTTAAGCGCGGGTCACAGTCAGAAGTAACTGCAAGCCATAGTTTGTGACATGTTTTGGAAAGAAATATTTACACCTTTTGCTCGAACTTCATCTATGGTCCCGTGCCATTATTGAATGACATTTCTAAGACTGCAGATGTTATCGATACCAGAAGACATGTCTTTGAAAAAAAATATTTTTGGTATTTTTCTAATTTTATAATTTTTATGGATTTTTGTTGGTTTTATATTTTTCTATTTTGTTTTGTTGGTTTTCTATTTTTGTATTTTGTTTTTAATAAGTATTTACAAAGATAGAGTAGATGATATAGTTTAAGAAGATGATGATACGAGTACCGAGATAAGGATATCGAGCAGCACGTCGTAGAAGATAGAATTAGTCATCTCTTAAACTTCCAACACCAAAGCTTCCGAGGCTCCAGAATAGAAGATAGAACACGAGCCTTTGAGAAAGAGAGACTTTGGCAGCTTCCTCCCAAACCGAAAATCCATTAGATGAGCAGATTCGAAGCTCTATTTCAAGCTTGCTTTAGCCAGGTGCACAGAGAAGTACACCATTATCATAAATCCCGCTGCTCCTTTTAAGAACGATAATCGAGATTCTTCGTTCGAGGTTATATCATCCAATAGAAGAACAGCAACGTATCATCCAACACATAAAATAATCTTCTCAAATTCCTTTTCCACTGAAGTCTGAAGCAATCCATTCCAAAAGGTGTCAAGAGACCACTTCCCCCACGTAGTTGAATTGATGCAGTCAGTCTCTTAGACTAGAGCTCACGAACCCGAATACACATACCCGAAGACAAAGAAACTTGTACCATCGAAGTAGAAGATTAAGTCCAATAGCCAAAGAATAACCCTGATGTATACTTTTCTCTCCCCCTGAAGAAAGTGTATGAAGCTCAAGAACCCGAAGTACCCGAATGCCCAAAGAGAGAATAACCGATAACATTGAAGAAGCATGCCGAATCACTGATTATCTCTGCGGGTGACAATCTCTGCGGATGTCAACACCAGAATAAGTGATTATATCTCTGAATCACTGATTAAGCCCTCAAGTAAAACAGCTGAGCATCCCCAATGTACACAATCTCTCTCCCCTGATGATTGTGATAACATCAAAATCATCACACACTTGTGTACCTCTTTCATCTTCAGAAACTAACTCTTCCATCTCTTACCCCACATAGTTGGAATAAGAACACTAAACGCCTTGATGAGTAAAACCTTGAGTTTCTCTGCGGTCATGACATTTGTTTTCCTGGGATATCTTCAATCACTTAGAAGAATTAAGTTCATCAAGTTTACTCGCCATGAGTCAAACCTTGAGTTTCTCTGCGGTAATAACATTTGTCTTCCCGGGATATCTTCAATTACTTAGAAGTATTAAGTTCACCAAGTTTACTCGCGTTTAGATGCTTGTCTCCTTCCCCCTTGCTGGTTTTGACACTTCAGAAACAGCAAAACATTATAAGCCTGTATACTAGAAATTTGTTGAGAAGAACACTTGAACTCTTGTGGGAATCAACTTGCTGAAGAATATAAGCAAGTCTAATTGGGGATTAACCCAGACATTTCACCCTCCCCCAATCAGTGCTCTCCCCTAAACCGACAATCTTTTTGATAAATGACCAGATTAAGAAGAAGTCTTTAGATCATTAAATGCAACTCGTCTTTGGTCTTCTAACATATAGCAGGAAATGTAGAACAGACTGTAGACTCGACCTTCTTCAAGATTTTCCGAATGGGGAATAGAGTGTTAACATCTTCAACTCACACCAAAAAGCATCCCACCAAAAAGCATCCCAATTTACTTACATCTTGCAAATCCCCTTAACTAAAATCCCTCCTAATCAAACAAGAACAGAAAGATATTCATCAAGGAAATCAGCAATCAGGCCGCAACGAACACACAAGATGGTAACACCAAACTACCAATCACATCAAACAAGAACAGAGAGATTGTTCGGAATCATCATGTTGATGTATACGTGAAGCATTAACCGGAAGCACTTTGTCCATAAACTCATCAATCCGAGTGAAGATGTCAACCAACGGATCTTAGAAGAAACTCCGTGTAAAGATGATTCGAAAAGAAGAAGCTCGGTTCTTACATGAGTTAGGAGTCCTATGACCATATATTCTCATAAGTCAATCAACCATGCAGAATTATCACACTTCTTCTCCCCCTCAAGAATTGCATACGAAGATGCCATTCTTGATTAAACAAGTGAACATCATCCAAATGTAGTCTATTCACACTTCTCCCCCGCAAAATTAGCACAGGATGTCGCCATCGTCATTATAGTTGAGAAAGTAGAATCAGAAAACAATCAACAGTAGCTCGGTTCACTTGATGACTGAAGCGCATGGAAAAAGTATGAAGCATGTTGATGAGAATGGTCATAATAAGAAGATTTATCTACTTCAGAAGATAATGCGCACTGAAGCGTACACATTTCTTTTCTTTAGGAACGAGGCTTGAACTGTTGTGTTCAAACGTCATAAGAAGATTTCTCTCCTTTGGAAGATAATGCGCACTGAAACGTACACATTTCTTTTCTTTAGAGAACGAGGCATGAACTGTGGTGTTCATACGTCATAAATCTCTCACTTTTCATCATCTCTTGGCAAAACATGTAATCACCCCATTATCATTCAGTAGGCTCTTTGTCGTGACAGCTGATGGAGAAAACCCAATATGATGAGTTTGACCCTGAAGTAAACTATCCCGAACTCGTGACTTAAACTTGCACATATGTAACAAAGAGCGGTGCCGAGACTTCATGCCCATTTGAATCTCTAAGTACTCTATACTCTTCAACCAACCAACCATCAAGTATAAGATGTACATCACCTCTTGAAAATCCACAATTAAATGTGACACTGAGCACTACAACGTAACTCCTTAAAGTGATAGTTATTTTTGTGGCAAAAAGAGCCCAATTCCCCCAGAAAAAATAGACTCTAAAAAATAACTAGATTTCCAAGTCTTCATTTTTGGAAAAAGCTCGAACAAGGATCATGAAGAATCTTCATCCAACCATCCCCGATACCTTCAGATACTAAGTACACTCGCCCGTGATATTTCACTTCAACCTCAAATAAATAATACTGAATTAACGCTGTTGTCACATCTTCTGAACTGCTCAAATCTAGCCTTCTTTGACATTTAAATGAACTTGATAATGGTTTCATCCCGACCATGGTTAAAAGCACGTAACCCCGTAAAACCATGTAATAACCAAACTGCCATGAAGACAACCCAAACACACACCCAATTCATGAAGTACACTCTTTTATCCCTTCTTCGAAGTAGAAACCATAGCACCAGCATCAAGTAAGATCCAGAATTACACTTTCTCTTCTCCAAGATGGTTCCATCATTACGGGATTTTACAACTCTATGGTTTAAACCGAGAAATAGTTTCTTTCGCGGGATTTTACAAAACCAAGAATAAACCATAAGATAGATCCAGAAATGTACTTTACAATTACCCGGATGTTTCCATTGTCATGGGATTTTACAAATCTATGATTTAAACCGAGAAATAGGTTCTTTCGCGGGATTTTACAAAATCAAGACAAAACCGTAAACAATGTCAGCTTGAATGTGTTATGACAACTTTGGTTTCGGTGAATATCTGTTTTAGGGGAACATGTTGCGGTTCATCAACGGTTCATTATCCAACAACAACAAAATCAACAACCATCCAATAAACACTTTGGTAAACACATCATTCACGCATTCTGTCGGCTATTGTAGTGGCAACATGGTGAAGTAAACCCGATATGCCAAACTTGATCATGAACTAAAATTCCCCAGATTTGTTACTTAAACTTGTACTGATCCTCGTGAAAAAGAAACGGTGTACCCAATGTACAAAACCTCTTGACATTCTCAACTGAGTGAGACACCGAAGTGATAGCTACGTTGTGGGTTAAGCGAGAAAGAATCACAAACGTAACTAAATAGCCAAGTCTTTATCACCCTCTATAAATGCTCAAACAAGTCATCTTCGCGGAAGGGTAGAAAAAAAAAGACAAAATAAGTAAATGTGCCCGGAAAACCTCATTTCAAATTCAAATAAGAAATACCGTTCAAACAACCCCGTAGTCAACATTTTCCAATAAACACATCAAGCCATGAAATAATATTCTTTGTGAAGACGTATAAGCCAAAGTGCCAAGCCGCATAACACAACAAATCTCATCATCAAACCTAATCTCATCATCGAATCTCATTATCACCAATAATCATCCAATCTGAAATCCATTAAGCCCAGTCCAATCCAAATCTAACATCGGCCCACTTGATTTATGTTCAGACCAGATAAATTAATTTTAAGCCCAAGTAAAATATAAACACAAGAGTCCCGTAAGAAATATCCGTACAGAAATCCCGTAGCCATCTTTATCTCAAAACTAAGCACAAGCCGTGAATATGCAGTATCTTTTGTGAAAATATGACCATACCCAAAATATCACTCTTAACCATTATAATAAAAGTATCCCAAATTTCGTAACCAAACAAAATTGGATAACCAATTCATTTCAATGTAAGTCCATTTCAGCATGCTGCACATTAATGAGAGTCCAATAAGCAAATCAAGGAGCAATTTCGACCCATATATGGATGACAAGCCCACTATTCGGATCAAAGCCCATAAACGTTAGTATTTCCTGATCCATTCACAAACCATCTTATCCGGTTATAAAAAAAATGAGATACCTAAATATTAGGTCATTTTCTCCTAAACCTAATCTCACCCAAAAAAATACGCCTCCCAACTATACTCTCATCACCAAAATAGATTATCACAGATGCAATCTCATCAAATAGCACAAAACAATTCACCATGATGAATGAATAAGCACGTACACTACTCCTATGTCTTTATTTGCGGCACAATCCGAATCAAGAACACGTTTTAAAGGCTTCAAGATCTAATGATGGGTCTCGGGTAGGTATTTATACATGTTTCCGATTGGTTTTTGGTCAATGAATCGAAACAAAGGAAGAGAGTGGCACTCTTGTCATGCTTTTTCTTTATATTCGAAAAGGTTACATCTAATATAGATCTATGATGAGACTTGACTTTCGTTAGCATGACCTTCTAGTCTTGTAATCTCATAAGAGATATCAACGAAAGCATTTCTGAGATCTTACATCTATTAACTTTTTATTTTCGAGTCTAGGTTAAGGAAAGATGTAGGTGATGGGATTGAATGAGTGTAGGTAATATAACGTGAAGATTGGATCTGTTTTTTATTTTTTTCTTGGCACTCGTTGGACCGATGATGGGCTAGTAATAACCAGAGGTCGGTTGATGTTTTTTATTGTTGGAATAAGTGGTCGTGTGTAACTTTTCTTCATCATTTCTTTGATAACAAGTCGCTACCCTTTTAGAGCAAGTCGCTAATAATTTTTCAGAGCAAGTCGCTAACATTTAGAGTCAAGAGTCAAGTCGCTAGCACCAAGTCGCTACGACTTGTAAATACAAGTCGCTAGGCAGTTTTATTACTCAACTCGCTACACAGTTGTTTTAACAAGTCGCTACATATATTCATGGCATCTGGACAGTTTTGCGACAAGTTGCTAACTTGAAATATGACTTTTTCTGATGAGTTTTCCGACCATATTCCGACCATATTCATATTTACCCAGTTTACCCAGAAAAACTGCATATGAAACTTCGTTGACCTGTTTTGACCACAGCTTGAATTTGACCATATGACCACTACTTACACTGAAATGGTACCAAAAGTCAAAAAAAAATGATATGAGATAAATCTGTTTGGATAAGTGATACAAAACAGACATATGCAACTGTATAAAAGCTTGGACTTTTGGACCAAAAAGTTTACTAGAAACATGAGTAAACTGTCAAACCACAAATGGACATGGACTAAATTAAAGGATGCAAAACTTGTGAAAACAGTTGAACACAATAAACAGAAAAAATATTTTCCGATGAAAAAGTACAAAAAAACAGTTAACACAAGGTTCAAAAACCACAAACAAATCATCAAAACACAAAAACCTTGGCTCTTGATACCAATTGTTAGGATCTTAATATTATTGTGTTTGATGATTCGGGTGGTCTTGGATGATCAAAATACATGATAGCCATTTTAGAGAGAGAAAGTATAGAGATGGGTGTTCTTGCTAGAGAGTTGCTTTGTAAATTATGGAATGTTAGATTGAGAAGCACCACCCCTTCCATGGATGGAAGGGGTATTTATAGTTACAGACATAATGACCTCCTATCGGCCTGTGGATCAGGTATAAAGTGGGTAAAGACCCGTCCTTCCTCCACGGTGTTACACTACGCTAAACTAAACTAATAACTAACTAATAAACTGATAAATAACGTAACTAACGACATGTCTACGAGCTAACATATGCTAGACCATAATTGGGGTGACCGACACTTTAACATGGAATTTCTAATTCCTAACATAATTGGAATTGGGATAGACCACCTAGTGATGATAATGGAGAATGGCATATTAGGATGACAATCTATGAACCCGATGGAGAAAAGTTTGAAAAGGCATACCAGACTAAGCGTACCACTAGGAACTTAAAGGATAAGTTTGATCCTTATGACATTCTTGAGGATAAACTTACTTATATAGGTACGTAGGGGCACGACTTCGAATCTAGCTACAAGACTCATAAATAAAGAAAAGCACTTCGTGGGAGGCAACCCATGCTTAATTGTTTGCTTGTTTGTGTGTCATATATCTTTTCATTGATAGTTTATTCTCATATTTGAATTTGTTAAAGTGCTTTATTTTGTCTTTAACCTCGTCTTAATTACATATAAAGGTATTTTACAAAAAGGATAAGTGTAGGGATGATTACACTCGTTTTCAAAAGAACGTGAACATGAGAATTACGATTATTGAAAATGATATATATGTGTGTTTGTTAGAGTCAAATGCTTGTATCGGGTCATAATGGATGTTTTGCAGGAATTTTTCCAGATTTTAAAGGTGTAATTTTTCCAGAAAATCGCAGCAGACCAGTTTCTGTCAGGATAACCTGATGGCGTCAGGAGGAGCAGAAACAGCTTATCTAACTTTCTCTCGTTTTCTGTGCTATTTACAAATTTTTGGAATTTATCAGGTCTTAATTTTCCAGAAAATCTGCAAACATCCATTCCACAAGCATTATATCCTAGTTTAGTAGAGTCATATATAGTTTAAGATGTGTGACAAAAAGAATTCTTTTCTTTTTACCAACACTGAATGTCTTGTCCTATCCCCTGACTTTAAGATTCCTGATGATAAGTTTGTGCTTTTTAGAATCCCTAGAACAGACAACATATACAGTGTTGACATAAAGGACATAATTCCCAAAAGAGCTTTAACTTATCTATCTGCAAAAGCCACCATTGTTGAATCTAAGCTTTGGCATAGGAGACTTGGTCACCTTAATTTCAAAACAATAAATAAATTGGTAAAGAAAAACCCTGTCAGAGGTTTACCTTCAAAAGTTTTTGAAAATCCTGAAACCTGTGTTGCATGTCTGATGGGGAAACAACACAGAGCTTCTTGTAAGACCAAAGTCTTAAATACTATTTCTGAGCCTCTTTATATGTTGCATATGGATCTGTTTGGGACAAAGTTTGTGAGGAGTTTGAATAAAAAGATGTATTGCTTAGTTGTCACTGATGATTACACTAGGTTCACTTGGGTTTTCTTTCTAGGAACTAAGGATAAAAATCAGAATTCCTTAAGGCATTTATAGTAAGATTAGAAAACTTAGTAACACACAAAGTAAAGATAATCAGATGTGACAATGGAACTGAATTTAAGAACAATGTGATGAATCAGTTATGTGTGGAAAAAGGAATTTTAAGATAGTTTAGTGTAGCTAGAACTCCCCAACAAAATGGTGTGACTAAGAGGAGGAATAGGACATTAATTGAGGTTGCTAGGACTATGTTGTCTGAATCTAAATTACCTACTACTTTTTGGGCTGAAGCAGTTAGTACTGCTTGTTTTATGCAAAATAGGAGTAAAGTAGTTAAGCCTCATAACAAGACCCCTTATGAACTTTTACATGGTAGAAAACCTATGATAGATTTCTTAAAACCATTTGGGTGTCCTGTTACTATCTTAAATACCATTGATCACCTAGGCAAGTTTGATGAGAAGGCAGACAAAGGTTTCTTTGTTGGATACTCCACCAATAGCAAAGCTTTTAGGGTATTCAATAGAAGGACTAGGCATGTGGAAGAGAACTTGCATGTTAGGTTTAGTTTAAACTCACCTAATGTTGGAGGAAGTAGACCTGACTGGCTGTTTGATATTGATTCACTAACCAAAAGCATGAATTATGAGCCAGTGATTACAAGAACAAATAATGAGTTTGCAGGTACAAAAGCTGATTCCAATGCAGGTACACAAGCTAAGGTGCATGAATCTGCAAAGGAGTTTGTTTTGATTGCAAAATGGAACCTTGATCAATTTTTCACAACCAAAGAGACAGAGAAAAAGAGTTCAGAAGAAGATCATGTTCATGGAGTGCCAAAAGAAGATACCGAAGGTGGGGCTAAACCTTCTGATGTTGAAATGGTGGTTAATGAAGGACCACAAATTATTGATGAATTGCAGAGCAATGCATCAGTAAATGGTGATAAGGAAGGAAATACAACTAGCAACAGTAAATCTGTTTCTACTGCTAAGCCAATAGTTACTACCGCTACGCCTAGCACTAAGCCAACAGTTACTACTGGTAAGCCTGGTGCTTCTACTTATCCAAATTTCCTACTGTTGACAAAGATGGAAGATCTTTTGATGATGATGACTAACAAGCAGTACTAACTAACCAGTCTGTAGGTACAAAATGGAAGATCTTGTTTAGTCCAAAATTTCCTATTGATGAAGTGTCTACAGGTAAAACTAACCAGGTTGCAGGTACAAAAGTAAATTCTAATGCAGATACACAAGCTAAGGTGAATGGATCTGCAAACAAATTTGTTTTGATTGAAAAATGGAAGCTAGATAAACTTCTCATGCCCAAAGAGTTGAAGAAAAAGAGCTCAGAAGATGATCCTGTGGATAGGATGGAAAAAGGTGATGCAGAAGGTGGGCCTAAACCTTCTGATATACATAAAGGTGGTTACTGAAGGACCACAAGTTGTTGATGAAGCCAGGATAGTGCATCAGCAAATTCTGCTAAGGGAGGAAGAGAAACTGGCAGTAACCCACCAGTTCTTACTGATACGTTTGTCATTAGTTCACCAGTTACTACTGAAACGCCTATTTCTAGGTCAGCAGTTACTACTGCTAAGCCTAGCAGTTCTCCATATCTAAGGTTTCCCACTGTTGATAAAGATGGGAAGTCCTATGCTGATGATGACTATCCAAATGATCTTAATATGCCTGGTTTGGAGCATATTTATGAAGACACTGATGATGAGGTATTGGATGGGTTTAGTGCAGAGGCTTACTTACACAACATGGAGTCTTCTTATTCTACCAGTCCTACACAAACCACAAGAATTCATAAAGATCATCTAAAAGATCAGATTCTAGGAGATTCTTAGTCTGCTGTTCAAACAAGGAGCAAACTTAAAGGATTAAAGAATCAAGGGTTATTTGCTCAAACCCTTCATCAGAGAAATAGCCACAAAGATCTTCAGAATTGCATGTTTGCTTGTTTTCTGTCACAGATGGAACCCAAAAATGCTTATAAGGCATTACAAGATTCAAGTTGGGTGGAGGCTATGCAAGAGAATTTGCTGCAATTTAAGCTTCAAGAAGTTTGGACCTTGGTGGATTTGTCTAGTGGGAAGAAGGCAATAGGGACAAAATGGGTTATCAAATGCAAAAGGGATGAAAGAGGCATAGTGGTCAGAAACAAGGCAAGGTTAGTGGCTCAGGGATACACTCAAGAAGAAGGCATAGATTATGATGAAGTGTTTGCACCAATGGCAATAATAGAGGCTATCGGACTGTTCTTGGCTAATGCTTCATACAAGAACTTCACAGTGTATCAAATGGATGTGAAAAGTGCTTTCCTATATGGGACAATTGAGGAGGAAGTATATGTCTCCCAACCACCTGTTTTTGAAGATCCTGACTTTCCAGATAGAGTTTACAAGGTGGAGAAAGCACTGTATGGATTACATCAGGCTCCAAAAGCTTGGTATGACACCTTATCCAAATATTTGTTGACCAATGGTTTTGTTAGTGGCACCATTGACAAAAAATTGTTCATAAAAATGACTAAAAAAGATATCTTACTGGTTCAAGTTTATGTTGATGACATTATTTTTGGTTCAACAAATAAGGTGTTATGTGATGAGTTTGAGAAGCTAATGCATAGCAGGTTCCAAATGATTTCTATGGGTGAACTCACATTCTTCTTAGGTCTTCAAGTCAAGCAGAAGCATGAAGGCATTTTCATCAGTCAGGAGAAATATGTGACTGATATCTTGAAGAAGTTTGGGTTTATGATGTGAAGCCTGCTAAGACAACTATGGATCCAAAAAAGCCTCTGGTTAAAGATGAAGATGGAGAAGAGGTTGATATACATCTCTACAGATCCATGATTGGGTCTTTGATGTATCTAACAGCTTCAAGGCCAGGTATTATGTTTGTTGTGTGTGCCTGTGCCAGATTTCAAGTGTCTCCCAAGATGTCTCACTTGAATGTTGTCAAGAGGATTTTTAGGTACTTAAGGAGTCAACCTAGGTTAGGCCTTGGGTTTCCTAAAGATTCACACTTTGATCTGGTGGCCTACTCAGATAGTGATTATGCTGGAGCATGTTTGGACAGGAAATCAACCACTGGAGGATGTCAGTATCTTGGACATAGGTTGATTTCATGGCAGTGTAAGAAACAAAAAGTGGTGGCAAATTCTACTACTGAAGCAGAGTACATAGCTGCTTCAAGTTGCTGTGGTCAAGTGCTATGGATACAAAATCAGTTACTGGACTACGGGTATAATTTTATGAACATCAAGCTTTATATTGACAATAGCAGTACAATGTGCATAATTAAAAATCCTGTGTTTCACTCAAAAACAAAACATATTGAGATAAGACACCATTTTATAAGAGATTGTTATGAAAAGAAACTTATTCAAGTTGTCAAAATTCATATTGATAACAATGTTGCAGATTTGCTCACAAAAGGCTTTGATGTGGGTAGATTTTGGTTTTTAATTGCAAGTATTGGTATGATGAATCTCTAAACAAAAATCTTATCTCTTTGTGTTTTTGTAAAGTTTTGTAAAGGATTTGTTAGTTATTGAGGTCAAATGTCTGTTTCTACTGCTACCATAAGTTTTCTCCTAAAAGTTGTTTGTACTGTCAGTATAAAATCTTTGGTACTGGTTTTATAAACCTGATAAGTTAACATGTGTAAACATCTAGATTGTATTTTTCTTGGTGTCTACTAACATTTGCAGGTTAAGAAAACTTCTTTTGCAAGCAAGTCCTTCCATCTTTTTGTAGATTTCATCTTTGGAGTGGATTTGTGCACTGTAGAGTGTAATGGTAATCAGTTCACCATGTTTCATAAAGAACTGGCTAGTCCAAAAGCTAACGGCTCTTGGTAAAGACTTCTCAAATCCGTTCATGGTTGACAGTTTACCAAAAACTATATGGTTTTTAACTCACCATACTTCACAGTGAAGAGTTAACCAGTCCAAAGCAAACGGCTATTGGTAAAGACATCTCAAATCCGTTGATAGTTGTTAGTTTGCTAAAAACTATGATAAGTGTTCTCTATTTACACTTATTTCTCTCAAAATGTGGTGGACAGTATGTTTTTTCAAAGTTAACAAGTTTGTACCGTCAGATAAATTTTTTGTCAAAAAGTTTGTACTGCTAGTATAAAGTTTGTACTGCTAGCGTAAAATATTTGTACTGCTGAATAGCCATTGGTACTTTGTGGTTAAAACCGTTTTTACTAGCCGTTGAGGATTTTCTTCTGTGTAGATATATTTATAGGGTTGTTACTTGTGATAATTATTCCCTTTTCATATTTTTATCTGATTTTATTTTAAGAAAGATTATCACATACGTAAAATTCTCAAACCCCAATAAAACCTCAATTGTCAGTACCAAGTGTTAATTAAACCTAAATCGATCAAATCCCAGCAGTCTAACAAATATTTTATCATGGATACTTTGGAGTTCGTTAAATCTAACAATCAGGTTGCATTCTTGGAAAAGCCTGAAGGTAGTGAAGAATTTCATCAGATAGTGGATTTTCTAAACCAATCATACATAAGGTATGCACTTATTACAAACCCCACTATCTATGTCTCCCATATTCAACAGTTTTGGCAGACTGCTACTGTCATAACGTTGGAACAGGGTGATAAAGAATTAAAAGCAAAGGTAGATGGTAAGAAAATTAGGATTTCTGAATCTTTTTTGAGGAGACATCTCCGATTGGAAGATGAGGAAGGAATTTTTGACTTGCCAAATAATGAAAATTTTCAACACCTTTCCAGAATGGGATATGATACAGCAAATCAAAAACTGACTTTTCAAAAAGGCTGTTTCTCCCCACAATGGAGGTTTTTAATACATACACTTCTTCACTGTATTAATCCTAAGAAAACTGCTTGGGAGCAATTCAGTAGCAATATTGCTATTGCTCTCATCTGCTTATCAACATGAAGGACTTACAATTTTTCTAAACTCATTTTTGAAAATATGGTGAAGAATTTGGATTCGAAAACAAAATTTCTTATGTACCCAAGATTTATTGAAATTATTTTGAAGAAAAGTAAGCTACTCACCCATGAAGAAATTTTTCCAACACCTTGTTTGCAACAAAAACTTTTTGAAAATATGTCTATGGCATAAAGGTTGTTCAATGGAGTGATAGTTTCTTAGTTTCCAACTATGATTGTGCAGGTACAGGGTGAAGGATCAGCAATCCCAGCTGAGTCCCAACACACACCCATTGTTGTTCCAAATATCACCTATACACCATCTGCTACACACGCATATAGAAGAAAACACAGACAGGGTACTACGGCCTCTCATCCTAGTATTCCTACTCAGACCCCTGGAGTTAATGAGACTTCCTCTTGCAGAGTGGAAGGGGCTACCACTACTGTGTCTAGCTTAGATGCAGCACAAGGCAGTGGTAACATTAATAAGACCCCAACCATGGCAACATCAGATGTGTCTAGTCCTAACATACTGGATACAACAGATGGAAACCTAAGCCAACTGGATACTATGGGTGGCTTTAGTGTTCCTCCTAGTCCAACTAGGGAGAATAATGAGTCTTTGCCCCATTATGCACCTCTCCCAGAAGGTAACACATCTGGAAGTGCTGAGGGCAGCCAATCACTCAATAAATTGACGACTTTATGTACCAAGTTGACAGCCAAGGTGGAGGTTTTGGAGCAGGACTTGAAAGCTACAAAGAAAATTTATGCAACAGTCTACTCTACCCTGGTCAAGAAGGTGAAAAGGTTAAAGCTCAAAGTTAAGGCATTGCAGGCTCCCAGGAAGGCTAATATTGCGGATTCTACCAGTTCAGATGAACCTGAAGACATTGGGGAATTTTACAAACAGGGGAGGAAAACAGATGCTGAAACTCACGGGAGGACATTAAGCTTTGAAAGTGGTGGGGATCGAGATCAAGACATGGGAGATGATGTACAAGTAACTGAAGAAATGGATCTTGAAGCTCCAACAGAAGTGGTTGAAGTTCAGGAGGATGTCACAGATACTGCTACCAGTACAAAGAAGGCAGTAGAAACTGTTAGTGAAAAAGAAGGTATTGCCAGTCCAGAAGATATTACTAGAGTTGACAAAGGCAAAGGCATCCTGCTTGAAGAAGAACCAGTTAAAAAGAAGAAAAAGAGTTCTGCACAGATGATTTTTGATTATGAATATGCAAAAGAAGTGCAAGAACAAGAGGTAGTAAGATTTCTTGAACAACAAAAGTTGAAGAAGTCTACTGAACTATCTGTTGAAGAATCAGACAGACTACTTGCTCAAATGTTGCAAGAAGAAGAAGCTGCAGCAGTTCCAGAAGAAGAGAAAGAAGATGCTATTCAAGACTTGCTAAACAAAATGAGAGAAAAGCAGAGAACAAAGAAAAGAGTCAAACCCCCAACAAAAGGACAGCTAATGAGAAATATGAAAATTTATTTGAAGCATCAAGATTACAAGAAGGATTCTCAGCTGAAGGGAAAGACTTTTGATGAAATACAAGAAATGTACGTCAGTGCTTATAGAAGATTACAAGATTTCAGACCTATTGGAACAGAAGAACCAACTGTTAGAACAAAGAGAGCAGGTTTAATACTGGAGTCTGAAGCATCAAAGAAGCAGAAGATTGAAGGAAGTTCATCTGCAACAGATAAAGACTTGGAGGATAAAGAATTGAAAGAATTGATGATTATTCAACCTGACGAGGGCATGCATGTTGAAGCTTTACAGACCAAGCATCCAATAATTGATTGGGAGATTTATAGTGATAGATTTGGAAAAGCTTGGAAGATCATCAGAGTTAGTGACAATGTGGAGATGTACAAGACATTTGCAGATATGTGCAAATCTTTTTATAGAGATGATCTGGTAAGATTATGGGAACTGGTACAACAGAAGTTAAATCATAAAGATGTTCCTGATGAAAAGGAGCAGGAGCTTTGGGTAGAGCTGGAAAGACTTTTTGAGCCTGATCCTTTTGACAGACTTTGGAGTCAAGATTCTGCAGTTCCAGAAACAACTTGGATTCTATACAGCTCATCTGGTGTACACCATGTTTATACAAGTATACATGATTGGTTTATGCTAGTGGAGAAGGTGTATCCACTTAGAATGAAGACACTCATAACTATGTTATCTTCAAGATTGAAGACTGAAGAAGATAATTAAATGGCAAAGAATTTGGTGAATAAGATCCTCATTCAAGCTCAAAGACCAAGCAAGTAGGTGTTTGCAAAATTCCCTAACATTATGAAGAACAAGAATTATTCAAGAAACTTGCTGATTTGCATAGAAATCACAAGTTTAGAGGAGGATTATTGGGAATTTAGCAAGACAGTTTGTACTGCCAAGGTTAAGTGTTAGTACTGTTAGACTTAACTGTTGGACTGCGAGAACAATATACTAGCAGTACAAACTGTCAGTACAAATAGTTAGTACTGCTTATGTGATATTGTATAGTCGGTTAGATAAATATAGAAAAGATTCGATAAGATGTATCTTGTATAAAAAGTTATTGTAAACCAATTAGGACTCCTTAGCCTATAAAAGGAGGTTCTAGGTTGGATTTAGAGTACGAGTTATTCTAGAGTCGATCACTTCAAGGTTTTGTAACCCTAATACTTTTGAGTATTCGTATTAATATATTGAAGTGTTCTGTGAGAAAAACAAATTGTGTTAAGTATTATCTTTTCATTAAACATTAAATTCCGCATAGTGTTTAAGCTTTGTTCTAAGACAGCTTGCTATACTTTGTTTGTGTTAGATTTATCTAGCTCAATCAATATGATCAATTGCTCAACTGGGATCAACATTAACCCATGTGTTGAGACAAAGTTTCTGGTGTTTAAGTTTTCATATGTTTGGATCATATTATTAAACAAAAACACAAATATTTCTCTCTTCTTTCTAGTAAAATCCCAATAGTTATAGCTCAAAGCAATTCAAATCAAGGGCAGAAACTCTATATCAGAATCTCTAAATGTTTTTATATCTATGAAAAAAAGAAATCTCCTGTAAAAAAAAGCTCTTGAACTCTCACGCTGAAGCTCAAATCTCAATTTATCTTTAAGTGAAAGTAAAAATACATTAATCATATTATAACTTAGATAATCTAAGTGTATTTGTGTGCGACCATATAGACTCACATAAACTTAGCCGTATAAATATGTAATGTGTTTTGAGCATATTTCATCAATGCTAACCATATTTTCTAGCAAGAAAAGAACACAAGAAGACAACAAAGTTTTTTGTGTTATTAGCTTTTTTATTTGCAATATTGTTGTACTATTATATTTCACTACCCTACACTAAAGTAGGGTTGAGCATGGTCCAAAAACCGGACCAGACTGATCAAAATTGGATCAGACCAAAAACCGATTTCGCCCAAAACACCAGACCGAGGACCGGATCGAAATGTTTGGTCCATGTCCGGGTTAGCCCGGTCCGGTTCGATGGTCAGTCCGGTCTAACAAAGCATAATTCCGATTGTCCGTAAGACCGAACCGGACCGAGGACCAGACTAAAATACATTTGGGCCGGTTTCTCGGTTCGGTCCGGTCCGTGGTCTATAATGCTCATCCCTACACCAAAGTTCTTAACCAAACATCATACACCAAATTAGAGAGTTAGATTAGTATTTTAGGCCTCAAAATTTATTGTGAGAAAGGTTGGTTCTACCTCAACAAGAACACGATATTTAGCTTTGTATCGGTAAAAGTATAAGCAAACATTGTATGGTTTCTTCGCTAAGTAAGGGAGCTTGCTGACATTGTGAAGTGAACTCTCGAGTCAAAAACACGGGGAGTGGAGTAGGGCGAGGAAGGAAGCTTCGTTACCGAACAACTATAAATAGTCGTGTCTTGGTTTGATCGTGTTATTATTCACTTAGGGTGTGTTTGTTATAAAAAAAAATCTTACTAGCCCTCTTACTCTTACCAGTAAGTGGTGGTCAGACATTTTGCTTGTTTGTTTTTAGCTTTTGAGTCAGACCTAGTTAAACATATAATATCTTACTCAGTAAGAGGCGGAGGACTTGTCTTACTGCCTCTTACTCGATAAGAGATTGAAGACTCGTGTTAATATAATATATTTGATGGTTTATTAACTATGTTATATTTATAATAAAAAATCTTGTTTCATATTTACATAAGTTACTTATTATCGCATTGCGTTATTTTAATAAATAAATTGCAGAAACGAGGACTTAAAATCATTCGGACAATTATACAAAAACAAACGAAATTATTTCGTTCAGATTTAGACTTTCTAGCCACTTTTTACTGGTAGGATGTGGTAGTCAAATTCAGATCTAAAACATCTTAATGAAACAAACACACCCTTATTGTCTTGCATTTACTTTTATGTATTATAATTGCTTGACTTCACAATAAGTTATTGAAACTATAATTTTAAAACAGTAAAAACTATTCAACCCACTGTTAGTTTTCCACATAATATTCGTATTGTATTATTTATTTTGTTGTAATTCATATCGTATCTGAATTTTAGTTTAATGTGTGTTAGTTTTAATATATGAAAATGAAAAAAATAATAATAATTGAGACCCACTTGTGACTATAAAACTTATAGCTGGGAAATGTGTTTATCTTAGAGCATGCACAATCGTAACACCATAACACAATAACACCGTTCACGTCAGCGTCACATCAGCTTTAACATTTCACCTTAACATCCCCAAAAAACACCCACAACAATAACATCCAATAACATCAATAACATTCCCAACAATTTACAAAAACAACCCCTCATTTAGGGCATAAATGAAAAAAAAAAAAAAAAAAAAAAAAAAAAAGCAAATAACGAGCGTTATATAGGTAACGTGCAGGGACTAACGGCGTTACGCTTTCGTGCCTCCAAAGGTGTAACGCCAATAACGGCGTTATTTGGACCATAAACGGCGTTATGCCGTTATGGTTGGGATTGCTCTTATAGTAGTGTTATCAGGTATATGCGAAATAGCGTACTCTATAAAATTTAGGACACAACTGCAACTAGCTCCCTAATCATAAATTGTCATTTTCTATTTCTTTTATTGCATAATAGAATTCATTATTTTATCCTCTCTCAATGTAAAATAACATTTAAAATTAAATGTCAATCAATACCATCTACTTGTATTTATTATTAATACCAATACGTATTTATTATTTATAGGTTAGTTTGCGCATAAATGTTTTTTGTTTATTAGTGGTTGAAAACACCTATAAATACCAAGTTCTTAAGTGACAATATAACTCCTAATAGTTTGTGTGTTCTCAAAATTAGTAGAAAACATGGTGAAAAATATTTTATCTATTATCTGTTTTTATATGTTATTTACAAGTTTCGTTAATAACATTGTTTCTCCAATCGAAGATTATTGTCACGAATTCGGTAATATATTTCAAAAATTCTATATTTTCTTATTTAAATTCCTTTTCCGGATGGAATAAGTTTTGGTATAAAAAAATATTATTCATCTAACCAATAAATAAGAATTTATACTTTATGATTTTGATTTCAATTTGACCAATATATTCTTTTTGTCATGCAGGTGATGGATTTAAATCATATGTTTTTAATTATGATCCAGTTGCTTGCGAAAAACTTGTTTGTAATCGAACATGTCTGGATCATGTGCCAAAAAAAGGCAGCATAGCATTTAATACTTGTCTTGACACATTTTGTTATTGTTGTATTAGTGATCATTGGAATGAGATATAAATATCAATAAACGATAATCAAGTTATAGTTACATATTATTAGGTTTTCTACTTTTGATAATCATGGTTTTCGACATTTTGGTCGATTAATTTATAAGGTTTGAGCTGATCGTCAAACAAACTTAAACTGGATGAAGCCTTCCTCTTTTCAAGAAGGTTGGAGTGATCTATTTAAATTTGTTTGCATCTAGTATGAATTAAACTTGAGATCTCTCACATTTTTAAAATGATGGGTTTATACTTTATACATGACAATTTGATCATTATTTAATCGATACAAATACATTAATAAGTACAGTTAGGGGTGTCAATCGGGTCGTGTTGGTCGGGTTCGGGTCATTCGGGTCGGGTCGAAGTCAGATCAAGACTAAAAAAAACATACCCGAACACGACCCTATTTGAACTCGGGTTGGTCGGGTTCGGGTCAAGTTGGGTCGGGTCAAGTCGGGTTCGGATCTGTGCCATTTATATAATCCCAAAATTTAATTTCTTAAAACTAGTAGTTAAAATCTTAAACAAGTACAAGGGACATGTATAAATCACTTAATTTTTTGTTGCATTTGTTTGTTACTTGTAGGCTTGTTGCAAATTTGCAATTTGCAAATGTATAAATATTAAAGAACCACAAATGTGATAGAAATTTATAAGTTGTAACCATGCAAATGCATGCAATCGTGCATGGTAATAAGCTAATATGCCATGAAGTGTATCTTTAACTAGTTATCAAATGAATAATTAAGTAACATTTTTGTTGGAGACTTGCAGACTACTGCAGTAGTCATTGCAGATTTGAAATTTTGCAAGATGCAACAAAATTGAAACTACTAAAACTAAACAAAAACTTTCACAAGAACTAAAGATAACAACTAACTTGTACATTTGAAACTATCACAGAAACCAAAAGTACATACTGCAACATAAATAAGTCACCCCCCAAAGAGTGACTTAAGATAAACTCCCAAGACCTGGATCACCATATTGCAACAATGCACATCCTATACTACACCAAATATAATCAATATTGCAGTAGCAACCAAAAGTGCAGTCACAGCTTACCATATGAATCCAAAACTGCATGTCCCACAAATCCAAAACTGCAAAACTTGCAGCATCACCTGGGGTTCAAACAACATCACCAAAAAGTGCAAACATTATTGCAGACACAAAAATTACTCTATCACACTGAACTTGCAGCATCACCTGGGGTTCAAGAAGCATATACAACTTGCATTGGCTCATATCAGTACCCCAAATACTAAGAGTGGTAGGCAAATAACAAGTAACAAGTCATTCATTCATATCAGTAGGAAAGTACTTACAAAGTTTCAAAGATACTTACAAAGATTTAAAGAGACTACTTATATAACTTGGAAAATAAAACAACTAACAAGCCGTACGTTAATCCATACTTGTAGGAAAATACTTACAAAGTTTCAAAATTTGACAGTAGGACCTTTTCACAACTAACAAGTCATTTATATTTTTCACAAAATAAGCTTTCAATCCACAAAATAATCTTCCATAATAATCTTATAAAGTTCTTCAATCTTCAATGATAAAAGTTTCATTTTCATTGACATTCTTTTTGGAGCTAGTACCTTCATCTTCACTCGAATCTACGTGAAAGTGATATAATTAGCAAGAAACGATACATTTAAATTAACAAATATTAAAATAAAAGCACGTACCAATTATTATTGTTTCACAATCTTCTTCTTCTTCTTCTTCTAGAATTTTATCCTTACCCTTACAAAGCCAATCTTGGGTACAAATAAGGCTTTCAATACTCTTATCACTTAAAGAACTCCTAAATGAATCCAACACCCTCCCACTAGTGATAAACACCGACTCGGAAGCCACCGTTGAAACATGAATGGCTAACAAATCTCTAGCCATTAAATATACGATTGGGAATCTTGGGCTATTTACCTTCCACCATGCCAATATATCAAGTTTTACATTAGAATCAAATGTTTCAACACTTTCACCCAAATATCTATCCAATTCACTTATTATTGAAGTAGATGTTGAACTAGTTTTCATCTTATCCTTCAACCTATCCCTTGTTGGGGGGGGGGGGGGGGGGGTTGTCGTATCATCTCGATTTGAACATTTACCTAACATTGAAGGTGAAGTAGACGTTGGAGCATGAATTCTCAAATAGTCTTCATATAATGCTTTAAATTGAGCATATATTTAGGTTTTCTTTAATTCTACCATTGCTAGTCCTTCCGTTCCATAATGGACATCGAGTATAATATGTAAAAATTCATCCTTGTTTATTGAATCAAGCAAAAGAGCAAAATATAACAACTAATTCATATTTTCTACTTCTCCATAATACTTATCAAACTTTTTTTTATCACCTTGGCAATTTTATAAAGATTTTCATCCTCAGTAAGTTTTCCTACAAGATCACAACTCATTTGTTTTCTCAAAAGTTCACGCATAGTAGACAATTCAACTACGAGTGTATGTGATGTCACGTATCTTGTCCTGTAGATCCTCAAAGTAACATCATAAAATATTTTCAGAATTCCACACAACTTTTTAGATTTTTCCCAATCTTCTGATGATGGGACCAACAAACCTTTTTTGCGACAAGCATTCCCAGAACTCACATCCTCTAAACCATATCTCTATAAAGCATCTTCATACGACTGAGCAACTTCCAGCATATTGTAGGTGGAGTTCCACCTCGTTGGAAGATCAAGTATCAAGTTCTTTGTGATATCACATTTAGAACTTTTGGCACATTTTTTAAATTTCTCAATTCTACTTCCTGATTTTTTTTATTCATTTTATCGCATATCTAATATTCTCAATCGACTTATTAACCACTCTAATACCATCCTGCACTACAAGCTTCAAAATGTGAGCCGCACATCTTATATGAATCCATTTCCCGTTCAATAAACAATTGTTTTTTTTTTTTTTTTTGCAAATGTTTTTCTTAGAAAATCAAGTGCGGTAAAATTTGCACTTGCATTATCTACCAATTTAGCCAATATACCATTAATACCCCACTCATTCTCTACTCCCTTTCCTATGACCGGTAAGAGCCATGTAACTCTTCTTTTGTAAAGATGTCCAACTATCAGTATTCAAACATACCCTACCAATGTTTTTTCGAATTACATTAAGAAGTTTATTTTTCTCCTCGTCATACAACTTGTAACAATCTTGTGTAGCACTACCTCTACCTGGAACATCAAACAAGGGTTGATTAATCCTAGAATAGTGCCTAAATCCATCACGCTCGACAAAACTAAAAGGGAGCTCATCAACTATAATCATGCTTGCCAATGCTTTCTTACTTTCTTTTTGGTCAAATTTCCATGCAAACATTTTATTCTCGTTACCATGTTCGAACATAAGTTCAGTTTGACCATCACTTTGTTTGGCTTTGTAAGGTTCGCACCTTAATAGATATCTTTGGAGATTTTTTATATCATGCTTAGTTAAATGACAAAGAAACATGTTATCACAATGCTTACACTGAGCTTTCACATCTTCCTCTGTTTCACCTCCTTTTAGCTTTTGCTCATCAAAGTCTAGCCAAACCTTTGACCTTTTTTTCACCTTGCGCTTAGTTTTTTTATTTTGTGGCTTTTTCCATTCATTTTCTTATTGTTAACTTCTATATTCTCTTCTTCATCTGCTTCCATCGAGTTGGTGTCTCATACGCTTACGAAGCGCGTTCGGGGTCAAAGGAACTTCCTTTTCGTCGAGCAAGTTTTTCAACACCCTAGGTAGTGAACCTAATCATTGTAGTGTAGTATTAGGGTAAGCCTCGGGAATTGATATCGTTCTCTAGGGGAATAGAAAGTCTAGTGAGAAATTACTGCGCTAAGGTTGGGGTTGAGGAAGATTGTTTTTTATCTTTATTATGTTTTTTAGAAAATTGAAAGGTACGAATCTCGAGGTATTGGATTTGGGGGTTTTGGTATTTCTACCGATTACTCTACTTATCTAATTATCTAAACTAAGGTGAGTGTAGTCTATGTCTATTGTTGTGGGCTCTTATGATGATTAAAAATGTATTTACTTAGATGCTATTACTCCCTAGTTATCTCCTATTGATGGTTGAATTGTCACGTCCTTATTCTTAACGCGTTGTGTCTTCTAAGGTCGTAGGGTATGCGTTTTTCCCTAACTCTTTGAGTCTACCTTAAGGTTATTGTCTACGAAATCTCTAGGATTCATAAACTAACTCTAAGGTTATCTTTGGATGTTTAGACTACAATAACTCTAGGTGATTATAAACTAATGTTCACAAAGATTACTCAAGCATTAAAAACACAACGAATGACCTATCGCAATACTAGGTCAATCACAATTAAGATAAGAGACAACCAATCAATATTCAATACCTATGTTTCATAGATCTAAGCAAACACACAAATAAATTAGCCGGACATGGAAAACATGCAAGCATACACACAAACAATTGAAGACATAATTGAATTAATGAAGTAAATCACTTATCTTGTTGTAAAATAGGGTATGGAACCCTAAGATACTACCCAAGACAGCCTATGTTCGGTTTAGGTTTTACTCCACAAAACTACCTCTCTCAAATACTGAAAATCCGAATTCTATATATAGAGTTACAATATGCGATGGTGTCACTCTTTAATTGTGACGCCGTCGGGTCGCCGCCATTAGGTTTTCGTCTTGGCCACGTCAACTCTGTGACGGCGTCACCTTATGCTTGTGACGCCGTCGGCTTCAACCTCTGACGCCGTCGGGATCCAAATCTAGGCCGTCTGAGTTGTGACGCCCTACTCTTTTAAACCTGATGTCGTCACTTGTAAAATAGAAATTTGCTCTCTGAGTCGTCTTAAGGTGTGTCGCAACGGCGTCGCTATTAAGCTGTGACGCCGTCCCCTTCGGTTCCAGCAGCTTGAGTGTCTTGATTCTTGACTTTGGCCATTTTCTTCATATATTCGCGTCTTTTCGTCCGAATAAGTGTCATTCCAGCAATTTTCCATCAAGAGACCTAAAAAGTGAAAAGGAACGAAATTAAGTAGTAACAGATATAAAAGTGATCAATTAAGGGCTTAAATGACCCCTCAAAAGTGTACCTTTTAAATCCTTATCAGTGTCTGACATCTAACAACATATAAAGTTACTAGCTAATTTACTAATATTCATAATCAAATAGCCTCTAATGCAATAAAACTTAAACAAACAAACAAGCATTAAACCCTATAAATCTGAAAAGAAACAATTTATGTTCTAAATGCAAACTTTATCCAAACACGCCTAAAACCCTAGAAACCTAATAAGAATAAAAAATTAACAACAAAATAAACCATGAATAAGTAGTACCTTTTAAATAAAAATGCTAATTCTTGAAGGAAAAAATAAAATCAGGTCATGAAGTGAAAGCTATTAGTTCTTGGTTGTTGGTTCTTGGAAATTGGAATTGTAATTTGTAAGCGTTGTGTACTAACTTGTAACTACTAACATAACATTGATAATGATATGACTATATTGTTTATATCAAATTGAATATAAATGGGCCAAGTACTACCAGTGGACTAATTGATAACTTCGGCCTATAAAAAATAAAAATTGAGTACAGACGCACACCACAGAAAGAAAAAAAAACTCGGTGTTAATACAAATAAGCCGTAAAAATGTTTATTTATATTTTACGATGTTATAATGTTTTGTCGATAACAAACGTAAAATCATTTTAACGAAACAAATAAAATACGTAAATGGTTCGAACTAATAGTTTCTAACATATTCACATTTTACTTCAAACACTAAAATAAGTATAAGTGATTTTATGATTTAATATTACATATGTACAACAACTAGTGTTTACATATTTTGGGTAGAACATACACATAACTAGTATGTAGTATATTGGGTAATATAAATGGGTAGAAACTTAAGTATCACAACCCATTGACCAAATACATTGAATGGAGTTGGGTACAACCCAAAGTCCATGCCCCATGGAGCTTGACCCATAATCCATTGCATGACATAATGCTTATATCATATATGGATAATATCCATAACCCATGGTATTGACCCATACCCATGTGACTAGGTGCATTGCACTCAAGAGATACATTGTATCTAGCTAAAGATCCATGGATCAACCCATAACCAAAAAACCCATGGGCAAAGAGGAGCGTCCCACGGATCCCTAGCTTTACACTAGCCGGATCCCTAGTGGGAGGGATCCGTGGGATCCGGGGAACAGTAGAATTTTTCCTCTATAAATAGTGAGCCATTTCTTCATTGTTGCTCACCCCTTTCTAACATACTTTCTCCCTGAGTTTAAAACTCTCTAACAATAGATCCAAGTGATCTATGTTTGTAGTTTTGTTTTTTGTGATCCTCTAGGTTCCTCTTAAAGGCGAGATCACCACCTTTGAAGTCAAGCAAACTCAAGTCCATGAGTTGCCATGCTTCCTCATCATCAAGGCTACTGAAGGCCTCTTGTTGATGATTCTTTTCTTTTCCTAAGAAGTGTTGAAGACATTTGTGAAAGGTGTCTCAAGTGTCAAGACGAAGATATTAGTGAAGGATATCTATCGTCCATATCATAAGCACTTGTGGTAGGTGCTTAGAAGTCAAGACTAGAAGCATTAGTGAAAGGTGCTTAGAAGTCAAGACACAAGACATTAGTGAAGGGTGTCTTGAAGATCTAGTTAAAGGCATTAGTGAAAGGTGCCTTAGATGTACATTCGATATGGTGTGTTTCGATGTACAAGATAGATTAGCATTAGATCCAAGGATATTGATATCCTTGACGATGTTGTAAAAAGGAGTTGATCTCCTTTTGGGATTAGTCATTGGTGTTGTGTTGGGTAGTAGTTTCTCCATTGCAATGGAACTAGGTGCTTAGCCTAGTACCTAATAAAGGGTAGGCGACGTTGTGATAGGTGTGGTTCACCTTGGTGTGAAAGAACCTGGTGGTTAGCCTAGCACCAAATAAAGGGTAGGCGATGTTGCGTAGGTGTGGTTCACCTTGGAGTGAAAGAATCCGATGGTTAGCCTAGTACCGGAAAAAGAGTAGGCAACGTTGTGAAGGCTTCTCCGCCATAAGGAGTTGGTGTAGTGATTACGAACTCTCGAGTAGGTGACTCGGGGAGTGGAGTAGGGCAAGGAAGGTGTCCTTGTAGCCGAACCACTATAAATACTTACGTTGTGGTTTTGTGCTTCTAACTCTTATCTTTTCATTACATACTTTTATATGCTTGTCTATCAACATCCAACACACATCCAAATAGATTGACATAAGTCGATCTAAATAATTAAAAGAAAGTTTTAATTGGCAAAACTATTCAACCCCCCCTTCTAGTTTTCCACAATTGGTATCAGAGCTTCGTTACCAAGTTTCTTGAAGTATATTGTACTTTAAAAACTTGATACGATCCATGGTGAATTGAAAACTACAAAGAAGGTCTTTTATAAAAACAAACACCACGTCTTTTTAAACTCTTTGTTTGGATGTTGATTAGATGACAACAATTTTTTTTTATTTTTTTTTCATTTAATTGCACTAATCCTCTTTGTCATGTTGATTAGTCAAAGCTCAAATATACCAAGTCATAGGAATCGCTTCGTAACAAGAATACCTTCCCTAAGAAGGTATCTTAAGCACAAAGGAGCTGGAATTGTCTTCTGACATTTGTTTTGTCATTTGTAAAGACATTCCTAAGTGCATTCGAGGTATGACTTTCCACTTATCTCTAAATGACATTAGCTTGATAAATAAGTATACTTACCTAGATATTTATTTGACTATCTTTTGTGCATATACATGTATTACAAATTGCTTCATTAGGAAGTTTTTCTTGCATACGTGTTTTTCTTTCGTCCGAAGTCGAGGATTATATTATTTTTGTTTTATCTCATCTAATCCAAAAATTATATCTTTCTAATAATAAAACAAAAAACACAAATATCAAAAATTCCTCCTTTCCCATAAAAACTCCCACCGTCATCCACTCCATCAAATCCCCACTTTTTCAAATCTTCTAATTTCAAAAAATTTCTCTCATTCAAAACTTCATCTTCCTCTTCATTTCATCTCAACCGAAACAAAGAAGATTCGTCATCAACATGGTTTACATCGCGCTCGTGCTCATCGCCTTAACACTCATCGCACTTGTGTTCCCTATGATGAAGTTCACATACGAAGACATTTACTTTGTTTTGTTAATCTACATTGGGGTCATATACCCAATCTTTTGTATCATTCTTAGCATTGAAATGAAATATTACTAATAGTCTAGTTATCTAGGTTATTATTATCATAATGTGTTTATCATTTCTTTTTTATTTATTTCATTCTATCGTGATACATTAGAAAGTCATGTATGCATGCTAAAAGAAAATGTAGGCTAAAACACATATCTTGGTATAAAACTATAAGATCTAAAAACCTATGTTTTTATCAAGAAATCTGTTTCAGTTTTTCCAGATCCACGGATCCCAAAAGGTAGACTAGCCGGATCCCTTATGAAAGGGAACCGTGGGATCCGTACACCTGGACAACTGTTTTTCATGCAAAATAAAACCACTTTCTTTCTAAAAGTAATATTCCACTAGAATGTCAAAACCATAAGTGAGTTAAGTGTCATTAGTGTTAAAAACCATTGTTAATAATCATCTAGTAAAAAACATTAGATAAACTGGTTGACCACAAAACATCACTTTCTATTAACTCATCTTTTCTATAGGTTCAACTATGACGCGTGAATATGAGTGTGATTTTTCACTCACTAGCGTCTACACTCCGAACATCTCTCTTGAACCCAACACACCTGGCAGTCATGTCCGTGGGTTCAACAATCTCGGAAACCTTCACTTCCACTAAGGACGTATTGTAGACACCTCTCTACAATTCGAAGAAGGTATCAATACCTCCTTCCGAGCCATAGGACTAGAATGTCTTCTTGAAATCAACGAGAAGATATGTCCAAGGTTCATAATGGAATTCTTCCGTCAAGTTGAACTCGTTCGTAACGAGGATCGCTCTCTATCCCTTTGGTTTTATATCAAAAACCAAAAGTTTGTTTTAACCCTTGGGCATTTTGTTTACATCCTTCGGATTCCAAATCATGGACAATGTGCCTTCACCGAAGATTGGTCTCTTTATTCTCTCTTCAACTTTCGTGAAGAAAATAGTCCATATTGTTTACACATACCTTCCCCGGAGGATTTAAATCGCATAATATGCAACCTCAACCATATTACTCCGATCCAAACATTATCTTTACAAGGGATATCCGAGAAGAGTACAAGCCTCTTGCACTCATCCTACGTGAAAATGTTTGGAGTCTTAGGGGAAATCGAGAAATCCTTCCCGCTTGTTGTGCTCACATAATGTATTGTTTGCTAACACAACAACCATACAATCTCGCCTACTTCTTCGCAAGGCGAATTGTAAATCTTCAAGGCTCCAAGAATAAACTCATCCCTTATGGAATGTTCTTGAAGCGCCTCTAACATAACGTCATGCATTTTCATCCTCAATTTCAAAGTCCGTTGTACGTACTTGTGAACAAGATGATGGAACCGCTAAACATATCTCTCATGAAGACTTTCTTCATTCTTGATTCCACCAACACTCATCAACCACTTGATGATCCTTCTAGCAAAAACGCTCAAGGAACTTAGTAGTCTTTCAAATAGGATCAATCCTTTTGTACTCATGCTTTATCAATGTAATCCAATTTCCTTCATGAAATAAAACATCTTGTTGGGTTTTAGGTTCCTTGGATTTGATGAGACAAAGTAAATAGAAGAATGAAACATCAAGGGCTTAAAGAGAAAGAGAATAAATCTACAAAAAGATGGAAGGACTTGCTTGCAAAAGAAGATTTACTTATTAGTCCTTCGTAGTATCTTGTAAACCCTAATCCTCTAGTATATAAAGAGGACATGGGGTGTAGATTTTATACACAAGTCTTCCATAATGTAGTCATTAAAGGTGTGTGTGTGTGTCTAGGCATCAAGTTCTCTAAGTGGACGCCTAGGATTTGTGTAGTTTAGCCTCAAGGATCTTTGATCCCTGTTACAAGTTTAGTGTAACCGTATTATACCGATCATATAATATTTGAGGCTTGGAATGATTATAATGAAAAACCTTGTGTCAATAACTTTGATTTGTTTTATTCCGCTGCGTACCAAGTTTATTATCATTGTTATTGTTAACCCTAGAGGCTTAAAACGATCTCATGGAGTTTAACAAACTCCACAATTGGTATCAGAGCTTGGGGAGCTCGTTACCTAGGGATTCGCAAGGTTTTATTGTTCGAAGAATGGCGAAAGATTGAAAAAATTCGAGTCTGAAAATTTTCGTATATGTTTCTGCAGCACTGTTTTGAAACGGCAATAACTTTTTCGTTAACCGTTGGATCGGGCTGAAATTTTTGGTGGAGCTTCTCTATATACCTATCTAACTTTCCACCAACGGAATCGTCGATCGAGCTTTTATGTGAAAGTTATTTACTGTCGAATATGGCTGCTGACAAAGGTTAAATTTTCGAATTTTTGGAGTATAATTGCATGCAAAATCAACTTTGGTTATTTGTTAATTCAACGATGGAGTAAGTAATTCATTCTTGGGTTATAGTACACACGTTTGTATACATATAATCTTTGAATTGGTTAGCTTCTTGTAATATCCTTGATTTACTCTATATTCTTGATAGTGATTTTGCATAAGAGATCCTCATAATTAAAAACGTACTGATTTGATTTCTTATTGGTCAGTGGTATTTATTCACTACTGTTATTGATGGTCTCTAATTGATGTAATGGATGGTGGTATATAAGTGGGACTATGATCATGCACCTCGTAGTAATTGGCCGGTTATGATTTAAAACCATCTCATGGATCAGTAACATGCTACTCTTATTCTTTATTGGCCTGTGGTAACCATGAATATATAGTAAACGTGACTTATTACTACTAGCTATGCTACTGATACTATTTGTTTAAGCTGGTCATCGTGCATGTTCTATCACGTAGTTAAGGCAATGTGATATTGAAGTGCACAAGAACGAGAAGAATTGAACACCTTACTGTTTGTGTTTTCTTATGAGATTAGTGTTGCTCGAGGTTTTGTAACCACTGATAGTGTTTGCTCTTAACCACTGCTAGACCAAATCATAACCACTGCTACTTGGGTACCTGTTCGTTGGTTGGATATAATGTTTGGGATGCAAGATTGGTTTTTGTGATATTCAATAAATCATATTCGAGGGTTTATAGTATCTACTGCTACTCGTTTGTATCTTAGTCACATGATGTGAAGATTTTTAACTTAAGCTGCTGAGTTTGTACATATCGAGAGAGAGATATTGATAATCATCCAATGGGATTTCACCTATTACATCATGTGAACATGGGTTGGAGAATGGAATGACTACACATGGGACAATGAGAAAAGGAATTCTTGTACTTGTTTTGTGGGACAGTGTTTATTGCAATTGATATTGTTTCACACATTCGTTTAACTCTTTCAATTTATTCAACGTGGGACAGTGATCAAAATATTATAGGGATTCGTTCATGGGGATAAAGGGAGGTAAAACGTATTTTATACCTACGTTTAGTATGATAGGTGCACGAGCATGACATTTTTTACTTGTATTCTAGTGCATGGTAGTCAAGTATACATCATCTCTGATTGGTAAATCCTTAGATCATGGGTCGGTGATAAAGGGATACGATATATTTGACATGCTAAATTGATTATTTGTTGCATGGATTATTCAAGTGGGTTTTCATTAAGTGAATGCTTGTACACGTTTGTATAAGGTTACATATCGATGATTTTTGGTTATTATCTCGGTAATTCGTTGAAGGTTAAGTACTGCTTGTTTTGATTGATATCGGATAGAACGTATTTTTTGGTTCTCGAATAGCTTTGGAATTAAGGGGAAGTCGAGAATTTTACACACACAGAGGTTATTGGTTCACACACACATGGAGTTTGGAATTTGTTCTTAAAGGTTTTAAAAAAAAGCTCGTTTTTGGATTTATTGCATAATTGATTACGAAGAAGATTGATCATAACCTATTTGATATTGTAGTTGAGTAACACAGATTCGTGCTCTTATCATATCTCAAAGTGGGTGTTACACTTTGGAGGTAACTTGTTCGTGCTTCAATGATTATGACGAAGAATTGACATAACACTTAAAGGAGTGACGTTATTGTGCTCAGTGATTATCGTCAAGGGATTGCGGTCTCCTTATACACCATGATTGGGTATACGTTCGATGTCATCTAAAGTGCAAGATATAAGACACAAGTTTGGGTTATTCTACTTCTTTATCAAGTTAGTTATATTTGGTTTTCTTCACAAGTAATCATTACATAGAGCTTACTGATTTGAAGAATCATTTTTATGCACCACTCAAGGGGAAGTTTCTATTGCATATGTTATCTATTTGTTGATAACAAAAAGGGGAAGATATATTGGAGTGGCGTAGCATGGATTAAGGGGAAGACAAGATTTGTTTCATTCACGGAGATGTTTACATCTCAACTTCTGCTACTTCGTCTAGGGAAGTTCGTACACGACTTTGTTTGTTTTGTCATCATCAAATAGGGGAAGATTGTTGGGTTTTAGGTTCCTTGGATTTGATGAGACAAAGTAAATAGAAGAATGAAACATCAAGGGCTTAAAGAGAAAGAGAATAAATCTACAAAAAGATGGAAGGACTTGCTTGCAAAAGAAGATTTACTTATTAGTCCTTCGTAGTATCTTGTAAACCCTAATCCTCTAGTATATAAAGAGGACATGGGGTGTAGATTTTATACACAAGTCTTCCATAATGTAGTCATTAAAGGTGTGTGTGTGTGTCTAGGCATCAAGTTCTCTAAGTGGACGCCTAGGATTTGTGTAGTTTAGCCTCAAGGATCTTTGATCCCTGTTACAAGTTTAGTGTAACCGTATTATACCGATCATATAATATTTGAGGCTTGGAATGATTATAATGAAAAACCTTGTGTCAATAACTTTGATTTGTTTTATTCCGCTGCGTACCAAGTTTATTATCATTGTTATTGTTAACCCTAGAGGCTTAAAACGATCTCATGGAGTTTAACAAACTCCACAATTGGTATCAGAGCTTGGGGAGCTCGTTACCTAGGGATTCGCAAGGTTTTATTGTTCGAAGAATGGCGAAAGATTGAAAAAATTCGAGTCTGAAAATTTTCGTATATGTTTCTGCAGCACTGTTTTGAAACGGCAATAACTTTTTCGTTAACCGTTGGATCGGGCTGAAATTTTTGGTGGAGCTTCTCTATATACCTATCTAACTTTCCACCAACGGAATCGTCGATCGGAGCTTTTATGTGAAAGTTATTTACTGTCGAATATGGCTGCTGACAAAGGTTAAATTTTCGAATTTTTGGAGTATAATTGCATGCAAAATCAACTTTGGTTATTTGTTAATTCAACGATGGAGTAAGTAATTCATTCTTGGGTTATAGTACACACGTTTGTATACATATAATCTTTGAATTGGTTAGCTTCTTGTAATATCCTTGATTTACTCTATATTCTTGATAGTGATTTTGCATAAGAGATCCTCATAATTAAAAACGTACTGATTTGATTTCTTATTGGTCAGTGGTATTTATTCACTACTGTTATTGATGGTCTCTAATTGATGTAATGGATGGTGGTATATAAGTGGGACTATGATCATGCACCTCGTAGTAATTGGCCGGTTATGATTTAAACCATCTCATGGATCAGTAACATGCTACTCTTATTCTTTATTGGCCTGTGGTAACCATGAATATATAGTAAACGTGACTTATTACTACTAGCTATGCTACTGATACTATTTGTTTAAGCTGGTCATCGTGCATGTTCTATCACGTAGTTAAGGCAATGTGATATTGAAGTGCACAAGAACGAGAAGAATTGAACACCTTACTGTTTGTGTTTTCTTATGAGATTAGTGTTGCTCGAGGTTTTGTAACCACTGATAGTGTTTGCTCTTAACCACTGCTAGACCAAATCATAACCACTGCTACTTGGGTACCTGTTCGTTGGTTGGATATAATGTTTTGGGATGCAAGATTGGTTTTTGTGATATTCAATAAATCATATTCGAGGGTTTATAGTATCTACTGCTACTCGTTTGTATCTTAGTCACATGATGTGAAGATTTTTAACTTAAGCTGCTGAGTTTGTACATATCGAGAGAGAGATATTGATAATCATCCAATGGGATTTCACCTATTACATCATGTGAACATGGGTTGGAGAATGGAATGACTACACATGGGACAATGAGAAAAGGAATTCTTGTACTTGTTTTGTGGGACAGTGTTTATTGCAATTGATATTGTTTCACACATTCGTTTAACTCTTTCAATTTATTCAACGTGGGACAGTGATCAAAATATTATAGGGATTCGTTCATGGGGATAAAGGGAGGTAAAACGTATTTTATACCTACGTTTAGTATGATAGGTGCACGAGCATGACATTTTTTACTTGTATTCTAGTGCATGGTAGTCAAGTATACATCATCTCTGATTGGTAAATCCTTAGATCATGGGTCGGTGATAAAGGGATACGATATATTTGACATGCTAAATTGATTATTTGTTGCATGGATTATTCAAGTGGGTTTTCATTAAGTGAATGCTTGTACACGTTTGTATAAGGTTACATATCGATGATTTTTGGTTATTATCTCGGTAATTCGTTGAAGGTTAAGTACTGCTTGTTTTGATTGATATCGGATAGAACGTATTTTTTGGTTCTCGAATAGCTTTGGAATTAAGGGGAAGTCGAGAATTTTACACACACAGAGGTTATTGGTTCACACACACATGGAGTTTGGAATTTGTTCTTAAAGGTTTTAAAAAAAGCTCGTTTTTGGATTTATTGCATAATTGATTACGAAGAAGATTGATCATAACCTATTTGATATTGTAGTTGAGTAACACAGATTCGTGCTCTTATCATATCTCAAAGTGGGTGTTACACTTTGGAGGTAACTTGTTCGTGCTTCAATGATTATGACGAAGAATTGACATAACACTTAAAGGAGTGACGTTATTGTGCTCAGTGATTATCGTCAAGGGATTGCGGTCTCCTTATACACCATGATTGGGTATACGTTCGATGTCATCTAAAGTGCAAGATATAAGACACAAGTTTGGGTTATTCTACTTCTTTATCAAGTTAGTTATATTTGGTTTTCTTCACAAGTAATCATTACATAGAGCTTACTGATTTGAAGAATCATTTTTATGCACCACTCAAGGGGAAGTTTCTATTGCATATGTTATCTATTTGTTGATAACAAAAAGGGGAAGATATATTGGAGTGGCGTAGCATGGATTAAGGGGAAGACAAGATTTGTTTCATTCACGGAGATGTTTACATCTCAACTTCTGCTACTTCGTCTAGGGAAGTTCGTACACGACTTTGTTTGTTTTGTCATCATCAAATAGGGGAAGATTGTTGGGTTTTAGGTTCCTTGGATTTGATGAGACAAAGTAAATAGAAGAATGAAACATCAAGGGCTTAAAGAGAAAGAGAATAAATCTACAAAAAGATGGAAGGACTTGCTTGCAAAAGAAGATTTACTTATTAGTCCTTCGTAGTATCTTGTAAACCCTAATCCTCTAGTATATAAAGAGGACATGGGGTGTAGATTTTATACACAAGTCTTCCATAATGTAGTCATTAAAGGTGTGTGTGTGTGTCTAGGCATCAAGTTCTCTAAGTGGACGCCTAGGATTTGTGTAGTTTAGCCTCAAGGATCTTTGATCCCTGTTACAAGTTTAGTGTAACCGTATTATACCGATCATATAATATTTGAGGCTTGGAATGATTATAATGAAAAACCTTGTGTCAATAACTTTGATTTGTTTTATTCCGCTGCGTACCAAGTTTATTATCATTGTTATTGTTAACCCTAGAGGCTTAAAACGATCTCATGGAGTTTAACAAACTCCACACATCTTACATTTGATATCTTAGTGTTAGAACCTCTTAAACTAACCTTGCAATATAATGCATTGTCAAGATCATTGCATACCTTTAGTAAAGGTTCTGCTGAGCAGATAGACGGATCCCAAAGTTTGTGCTAGACGTATCCCTACACTTAGGGAACTGTGGGATCCGGCAAACAGAAAATGCAATTGCAAGCATTATATCTCAAACATATCCTTAGAACACCTCAAACTAAGCTATACATTGTGTCTTAAGGAAAATTAAGTCCTTATCAAGTTAAGTAGATCCTTCCTACTCACACATAACTCACCTAGATCATACTCAAGACGTTTGTAGATCTATCGTTTCACTTAAACTCATTACTCTTCCGCTCTCAAGCTTACTCATCATTCCTTAAATTATCCCTCATATCTAGCCTTAGAAATCCTTCGATTATGGCAAAATTGATCATAATCATCCTTACCTCAAAATTGGTCAAAATTGATTAAATTCTAGTTTTCCCATCTTAAAGCCTTTAGGATATTCTCCAAAACATTATTCTAAGTTACTATCTGATCTCTAGGATCATTTAGCTTCACTTGACACTCTAAAAATCTTTTTAGTGTCATCTTTGCTCATTCATTGGTACTTATGAAAGTTCCAATTTCTTCCATAAAAGGCAATCATTAGCCACATCACTCATTACCCTCAAGTACTTAAGCACCCCTTCATTTAAAACACTTAGGAGAACTGAAACACTCAAGATGGTATAGATCTTAGACCTTAGAAACATCATTTTTACTCTTTAATAACTGCTGAGAGCCAGATCCCTAGGATTAGCCTAGACGGATCCCTCGTTGGAGGGAACCGTGGGATCCGGGTGACAGATCATGTCAATTCTAGCTAAAACAATCATTTCAAGCTCATCTTTCTAACTTAAACACTCCATCTCATCTTAAATGAGTTCCTAGATCAGTACAAACTCTGAAGTTGACTCTTGTGCATGTTAATCATCACATTCAAATGAATCTTAATGGCTTAAGGCTTGAATGTATTTGCCAAATCTCTTGCTTTATAAACCACAATGTTAGGACTTCTAAAGTCATCACCTTCATCCTCATTTTCAGCACTTAAGAAACCTTTACAAACCTCTTGAAATCATCTCATCCTGAGGAAAACTCCAAGTAGCAACTTATCCACCAAAGAACCACCCAAGAAAATTGCTCGTGTTGTACACGAAATTTCTTCAACCGAATCATCTCTGGTCAAATCCACAAATGCAAGGATGGCTCCTCAACTAATCAAACCAATCCCTAAAATGATAGTACCCACAAAACTACCTATGCCAAACACCACCATACCTCCTAGGCCAAACACTCCCATCTCCACTAAACCATCACCATTGGTTCCTAGAGCTATCTCATTCACAACTCCACTATCATCACCACATCTCTACAATTTAGGGGATTTGCCTCCTAGGCCGTCTTATCCTCCTCCACCGGCAACATTCTCCTCATTAGGAGGAATAATGGCATAAAATCAAAGTGTTGAGTCAACACTAGCTCTGGCTTCATTTTCGCCGTTACCATCTTATAATCCCATTTGGATTATGAGAAATTATCAAAGTCAACCACCCGACCATATGGAAGTTCACACCTCTTTACCACCACCATCATTTTGGTCGAGCCATCTTCAAATGCGCCTCCACCAATCCCTCCGTCATTTGAGGCTCCACAAGCCGCTTCACTTGATCCTTCGCATCAAGCTATTTCATTTCTTCCACCACCACTACCTAGCCATGACAAAGATTGTTATCATTGTCAACATGTTGAAATTTTAATACATGAAGTACGAGAAGACCAACGTTTCATGTTCTATCACCTCCTCGAACGTTTCGACAAGATTAAACCTAAACAAACTTGAGCTAGAGAATTTTAGTGGTGTCCTAGTTTCAAGCGTTACTTAGACAAGTTTAGTAACTCCAAGTCATGTATCGATCATTTTCTTAGTTTTTAGAGTCATGTATATCATATCTCTAGTTTTATTAAATGAAAATACATGATACTTGCTATATTTCTGTGTATATGAGTATGTTGTATAATACATATCTCACTTTGATATTAACATAATTTGTTATATCACCATTGCTGAAATTGATCATCAGCCATACGGATCCCTCAAAATTGTCTAGACGGATCCCTACAAGGAGGGAATCGTGGGATCCGTGAGACAGAAAACTATTTTTCTACTAATTTGGATCATATTTGCAGGAAATTATGCATTATACTTGTTTTCTAACCTTTGTTTTGTAGTTATTCAATTTAAACATGAAGACTTTGACACCCTAAAGCTAGGGGAGCTTTGTGTCAAAGCAATATATTGCAAATTACTTGCAATATTAGGATTACATTTCATGACATCCCTTTGCAAAATTGCAATCATCTAGGGGGAGCACACTCGTCACATAGACGAAATCTTTTGCAAACTTAGTTGCAAATGAACTTACTTAGTATTATTTTCTTGACGCCCTTACATAGGGATGGACTCGTCAAGGGGGAGTAAAGACGAGATCCTTTCCCGTTACTTGCTCTCTATTTTTTATTTCACATGTTTTTCCTAAAACAATGTGTTAGTTTCCTTTCTAAGCTCTTTTTGTTTCGACAAAAAGGGGGAGAAGAAAGTAAAAACTACAAATTCAAACTCTTACGAATTTTAGCTTTTCCTTAAAATAATTTTATGTTTTGTCATCAACAAAAAGGGGGAGATTGTTAATACAAATAAGCCGTAAAAACGTTTATTTATATTTTAAGATCTTCTAATATTTTGTCGATAACAAACGTAAAATCAATTTAACGAAACAAATAAAATACGTAAATGGTTTGAACTAATAGTTTCTAACATATTCACATTTTAATTCAAACACTAAAATAAGTATAAGTGATTTTATGATTTAATATTACATATGTACAACAACAACTAGTGTTTACATATTTTGGGTAAAACATACACATAACTAGTATGTAGTATATTAGGTAATATAAATGGGTAGAAACTTAAGTATCACAACCCATTGACCAAATACATTGAATGGAGTTGGGTACAACCCAAAGTCCATGACCCATGGAGCTTGACCGATAACCCATTGCATGACATCATGCTTATATCATATATGGATAATATCCATAACCCATGGTATTGACCCATACCCATGTAACTAGGTGCATTGCACTCAAAAAATACATTGTATCTAGCTAAAGATCCATGGATCAAACCATAACCCATGACCCATAACCAAAAAACCCATGGTCAAAGAGGAGCGTCCCACGGATCCCTAGCTTTACGCTAGCCGGATCCCTAGTGGGAGGGATCCGTGGGATCCGAGGAACAGTAGAATTTTTCCTCTATAAATAGTGAGCCATTTCTTCATTGTTGCTCACCCCTTTCTAACATACTTTCTCCCTGAGTTTAAAACTCTCTAACAACAGATCCAAGTGATCTATGTTTGTAGTTTTGTTTTTGTGTGATCCTCTAGGTTCCTCTTAAAGGCGAGATCACCACCTTTGAAGTCAAGCAAGCTCAAGTCCATGAGTTGCCATGCTTCCTCATCATCAAGGCTACTGAAGTCCTCTTGTTGATGATTCTTTTCTTTTCCTAAGAAGTGTTGAAGACATTTGTGAAAGGTGTCTCAAGTGTCAAGACGAAGATAATAGTGAAGGATATATATCGTCCATATCATAAGCACTTGTGGTAGGTGCTTAGAAGTCAAGACTAGAAGCATTAGTGAAAGGTGCTTAGAAGTCAAGACACAAGACATTAGTGAAGGGTGTCTTGAAGATCTAGTTAAAGGCATTAGTGAAAGGTGCCTTAGATGTACATTCGATATGGTGTGTTTCGATGTACAAGATAGATTAGCATTAGATCCAAGGATATTGATATCCTTGATGATGTTGTAAAAAGGAGTTGATCTCCTTTTGGGATTAGTCGTTGGTGTAGTGTTGGGTAGTAGTTCCTCCATTGCAATGGAACTAGGTGCTTAGCCTAGTACCTAATAAAGGGTAGGCGACGTTGTGATAGGTGTGGTTCACCTTGGTGTGAAAGAACCCGGTGGTTAGCCTAGCACCGAATAAAGGGTAGGCGACGTTGTGTAGGTGTGGTTCACCTTGGAGTGAAAGAACCCGGTGGTTAACCTAGTACCGGAAAAAGAGTAGGCAACGTTGTGAAGGCTTCTCCGCCATAAGGAGTTGGTGTAGTGATTACGAACTCTCGAGTAGGTAACTCGGGGAGTGGAGTAGGGCAAGGAAGGTGTCCTTGTAGCCGAACCACTATAAATACTTGCGTTGTGGTTTTGTACTGCTTACTCTTATCTTTTCATTACATACTTTTATATGCTTGTCTATCAACATCCAACACACATCCAAATAGATTGACATAAGTCGATCTAAATAATTAAAAGAAAGTTTTAATTGGCAAAACTATTCAACCCCCCCTTCTAATTTTCCACACTCGGGTCAGTCGAGTTGACCCGAACCCATATAGGCAAGTATTTTGAACCCGATACCTAACCTTAGTTCGTAATCGGGTTAATCGAGTTGACACGATTGACCCGAGTTAGATTTTGGGCTCGAGTAACCAGACCCGATTATCCTTATTCGGGTTCGGGTCCTGATCAAGTCTGGCGGGGTCGAGATTTATAACACCCCTTGTTGGGATTACGTGTAACTAGAATTCAAGTGTCAGTCATTAGATAAGTAGTAGGTTGCTTATTAGGCTTATATGTTTGTAATTAGTGCTAGGCTTATGTAGTAATCCCATAGGCCTATGCTTAGGCCCAAACGAATAAGGGAAGGGACTAGAAGTGTTGCCCTAGCTCCCTTGCATATATAAACACTTGTAACCCTCTTAGGAGGGTGTTGGTTCTTTCATTTTATGCGTTACATTTCATCATTCTTGTGTGTAAAAGAATCCGTCACTCTCATCCCTTTCTCTCTTCTTATTTACATCTAAACATACTTGTGTTATCATATTATGGTGACCTAACAATGGTATCAATCGCAAAATAGTTGTTTGGAATGTGTTTTGGTTTCATTTTTGGTTATACGTAACAAGTTCTTCACGTTTTCTACCTTTCTTACGCGTAAACTTTGGTTTTGGCACTCAAATTTTGAAGCTTGAAAAGTTTTAAGATTGCTATAGTGTTTAGAATCTTAGTTTTGGGAAAAAGTTTGGAACTATACATGTTTTACATCGTTTTTCACTCATTTCTTTAGTGTTCATCAAGTTTACAAATAAGCTCAAATTTCACTTTAAGTGTTAAACTTTAAAACTTTCTTGTTATTTAAGTGTTATTGAAGCTATTTCATCAACATAATCAAGTGTACAACGCTACTTAGAAGTTTAGTATGTTATTCTTATTGCTTGTGTTAAGATTCCGCATTAACATTGAAGCATTCATTTTTAGAGTTTCTCATATAGTTAATTTGGATTTATTTAAGTTAGCTATTGTCTTATAAAGGCTACTTAGATCCATTACTTTGGATCTACAAGTGGTATCAGAGCCTATAGAGGGACTCTGAATTAGAAGAAACACAAAAACCACAAACAATCATTTACTCACAAATCTTGAAAAATGTCAGTACCTGCTAATGATGATTTCTCTCAACATCTTAGTATGATGAAGTCTCAAACCATGATGAAGTGTCAGATACTGGTCGACCAAAACCACAAAAACAAATCATTCCTGCAACAACCACAATCTCAAACATCAAACACCCACTTCTGAAGAAGTAGGAGAATGACATATGGGCTATGGAGATAGAACATTATCTTGAGTATATTGACAATGAGGTCTGGAAGGTAATTCAGAATGGAAATTCGAAGAAGAGGATTTCAACAGGAAAATATGGTGTTGTTAGAGTGCTTCCACCAGTATCTACTACACTGATACATGCTGTTGAAAAGGAGAGGAAAGCCATAACCATCTTACTGATGGCTATTCCCAAGGAACATCTGAGAAGATTCCATGGAATGGATGACGCTAAAGAAATTTGGGAAGCTATCAGAACTAGATTTGGAGGGGATGCAAACTCCAAGAAGATGCAAAAGGCTGTTCTAAAACAACAGTTTGAAGCATTTACTGTATCCAGTTCAGAAGGGTTGGAAAAGGGGTATGATAGATTCCAACAGCTTCTTTCACAGCTGGAAGCTCATGGTGCTGAAGTGTCCACTGAGGATGTTAATCACAAGTTTCTCTGGTCCTTGCCTTCAGAATGGTCACATCTGGCAATGACTATAAGAACTAAAGAAGATGTTGATACCTTGTCAATTAATGACTTGTACAATAACCTTAGGGTTTTTGAACAGGAAATCAAAGGTAGTTCAAAAACATCCTCAAGTGCTTATAATGTTGCTTTTGTCTCCCAAAGCAAGAGCAACACTAACAAGGTTAAGCCTGGTAACTATAGTTCTGGTAGCTACAATACTTCTTCATCTGGTGTGAAAGATAGAGAGGCTCCTGCTGGTTTTGCTGATGAATTCATCTATTCTCTCTTTGCAAGGCAATCTAAAGACATGGACCTCCTCAATGAGGACCTAGATCAAATTAATGATGTGGACATTGAAGAGATGGATATAAATTGGCAGATAGAAATGTTGCTATTAGAATGAAGAAGTTCTATAAAAAGACTAAAAGAAGAGTCCGGTTTGATGGGAAGGCACTTGTTGGCTTTGACAAGAAGAAGCTTCAATGTTTTAGGTTCCACAATACTGGTCATTTTGCTAGGGAATGCACAGCAAAGGTGACCACTGATGGAAAGAAGCAGAGAGACTCAATCTATAAAAAAAAAAGCTGAAAAGCAGGAGAATAATCAGCTTGGATTGCTGACTATGGATGATGGTGTAGTCAATTAGGGAGAGCACACTATAGAAGAAACAAAGATAAATCATGCACTTATGGCAATCAGCTCAAATACTGAGGTATCTTTGTGTTCTAAGACTTGCATTGACTCATATACTGTAAGATATAGGATTTCACAAACACATTAAATCATAATCATGTAGGGCGTTCAAGTAAGTTTAGAGAGAGAAAGGGAGATGTTCTAGTAAGAGAAAACTCATGGAAGGTTAGATTCCAATTGAACATTCAACCCTCTCCCTTGTGGGGAGAGGGCTATTTATACAAAGTAATACGCCCTCCTGCGGGCTGTGGATTAGGCATACAATGGTTAAAGACCCGTCCTTCCTCCACGGTGTAGCACTAGACTAAAACTATGCTAATAACTAACTAACCGATAACATAATAAACAGTGTGTCTACGAGCTAACTTACGCTAGAGTATACTTGGGGTGACCGATGCTTCACTATAAAATATTCAATTCCTAACAATCTCCCCCTAAGAGAGGTCACCCCAAGAATTACACTGTGAAACTTAGCATTCTAATTAATCTTTAATCTTTGAGCTCGTAGACATCAACACATCAAAATGTTCAAACATTGTGCTTCAGTGGTGTCTTCATTATTGTTCAACTATAATGTATATTTTCGTGGAGGTAGTAGAGCTGATCCACTTTGATGACGATTGTGCATAAGAGGAGATCATCAGCCACAATTAATTTCAACATTTCCCACTGTAGAGTTGCCAGCATATGAAGTTGTGACAAATGGACCGACATGCTCACATTCTGGATCATGATGTGATTTCATCAGAGTAGCGGAAGCTTTAACTGATTCATGATATTGGCAACAGCGTAGCAGAAGCATGGAGTGTAAATATCAGAGTCATTGATGCACTAATCATGATTTCTTTAGAGATGAATGTGTTGAGTGAGCATGTGGCTATGGATTGACCGCTTTAATCTGAACAGCTGCAAACGTCGGGCGAACCTGCATACAACAGTTAGCAATAAAACACATGAAAGTGTCTTTGATCACTTTCGTTGAATTGAGGTACACGGCCCACGGTTCCCCGTTGATCAGTACCCGTACTGCCTGTGATCAGGTAAGATTCTGAAGAATTTCCTTGACAGGGTTTCGCAACTGCTCTAGCTGTTCTCAAACCGGAACGTCTCAAAGAAGACAACACGGAGTGAGGGACCAGCGAATAGAGATTCACTGATTGATGAAAAGAGATTTGAAAAAAAATCGTGTATTGCTCAATAGAAATTATTTTTGCAATACAACGAAGGTTTTAATGAACATCTATTATCAATCATAAACACCTTTTGATTTGAAAAATTCGTACACGGTCGATGCGCTAATAAAAAAAGTTTATAAGCACAACGATCGGTTTTTCAAAGGTATCCGTCAATCCATAACCTGAACCAGGATTGATTCAAAAGATTGAATCGCCCCATTGTTTCTGTTCAGTTGTCACATGGTTGATCTATTGAATAGATCTCACATGCCACCTACCAGGAGCTTGTTTGATGTTGGCTCCAGAAGGCTTTCCATCTTCATTGTGAATATGATAACATATCACTCGGATGTTCTGGCAAAACCACAAGGATATTGTGTAGGACTCAAGATATAATCTCTCTTTCCACATTGTGTGAAATAGAGAGTCTTCATTGAAAGTGTCCTAATGAGATTTATTGATGATCTCGTGGCTCTAGACTCAATTTGTGCATATTTTGGTTCCTATTTTGGAGACTAGGGAGAGGGTCTCCTTCTTCAATATCAACAATCTAAAAGAGAGAGTCGATAGATAGTGTTGGTTCCCCGTGAGAATGAAACAAGCCCTTTTAAGAGGAACTTGAGTGGATTGGGAAGTTGAAGTGCAGTGCGTCACTGGGTCCATGACGTCTTGTCTTCAATACCGATGTTACCTTGGTAACCATCAGTAGCATATGAATTGAACCCGGTATCTGCCCTAAGATTGAAAAAAATGGAGGGCTATTTCTTTTTACCCTTTTCTCATTCAATTCTTTTTCATTCTTCAACCCCTTCAGGGCTTACCGAGACTTCATTACTAGAACCTTGTTGGGTTTATTCTAGTACTAGCTCAGTCTCAGTCAGCACTCTTCCCATGACTCACTTTTCTCCTTTTTTCCATCATACCTAAGGGCTTCTACACTATCTAGTGGATTGTCCCTAGGTAGATCCCTCCAGTTCTGGCGGATCATGGGAACAAATACCTAACCTTATCATCCTTATATCACCATACATAAAGTAAAGTTGGTCGGTCTATTTGGTATTGTTCATCTGCCATTGGAGCCAATTGAAAACCATTTGAAAATCAATCCAGATACTTGTGATGTATTATCAAAGCATTTTGTACCTGAATTGTTTTTGATATTTTTAGAAAAAGAGCTCCCCCTCAACATGTGCTTCATGTATTTGAAATCTTTTGGCACACGGAGGCAAGAGGAAGAATTAACTTCTTTGATTTCTAATTTCTAAAAGATATCAACATCACTTCCCTGATCAAAACAATTAGATAAAGCATATTAGGGAAGGATGAGGTTTTCATACACTTGCTCCCCCTCAATATGTGCCTCGAGGTTTGAAAGAGTTAAGCACATATTGGAGGGAACAAAGTTCATAGAAGCACATTAGTGATCATACCACCATACAGAAACCAAATGACAAATAATCAAGGTACTTAATGATGAAATATTTAAATCTTTGTACCTTGAAGATTTATTTTTGTTTTGAAATGCTCCCCCTTAATATGCTTTGAGATTTTTAAAAAAATAATTTAGCATATATGAGAGAGCAGTATGTACTTAGAAATGGTCATCTTTTATCATCTTTCATATTTATATCACATTTTCTCCCCCAATCAAAAATTTCAAATCCTTTGAGATTTTGGATCTCTAGTGATTTAAATATGTATGAAACAAAACATTTGTTGGAGAAAAATGTGTCAGGTTTTATAAGATCTGAAGTGGACAAGACTGAAGTTCCCTTTTTATGACATAAGGGAAACTACAACACACAACCTAGCACTATTACATACATTATAGTTGTTTAATAGTAATTACACCACTTTTTTACACATCAAATTACAGAACATACACTACTTCCGGAAGATATCTTCATTCAGTTCTTTGAAGCAGCTTGTAGTGTCCTGCACGAATTCAACCACCCACAAAGCTTTCAAGACTGCGATAAATCATTCTAGTCTTCAATCGTCGTCTGATAGCAGCAATGAAGTTTTCACACCTCTTCACATCCTCATCAGTCCAGTATATTGTTTTGTTCCGCGGCTTCAAATCAATTTTGATTTCTTTCACTCTAGAGTTTAATTCCTCTTCGACCATCTTGAGTGTGCCATCACTGAATTTGTATAGCTCACACAATCTCATTAACATTCTAGTTCCGTATCTGTCCGTGAAGATGACTGCTCTGGGGGTGTCGATCACAATATATTCATGACGAAAGTCAAGTCCTTTGGCTTCCCATTGTGGTCTTATAAGGTTGACCCGAGTCTGGTAACTTTCAATTGCCAATTGAAGGTCCTCAACTCTTAGTCGAATGACCAAGCCTCTAATCCATAGATTGACAGCAGCCGAAAGAGCCTTCTTCTCGCGAGCAGGCAGATGGTTCAGGTGACCTTGTAGGTTCAGAAGATAGAGGTCTTCAAAGTCATTCGGCATCAGATGTTTGAAGTCGTTTTCTTCAATATTGTACTATTTTGAGTCTGCTCTTCAAAGGACAATCTTCTTCAGGTAATCATACCCGTATATTGGAAAGATCTCTATTCTGATGACACTTAGAATACGCAATCTGGATCGAACAGCTCTGCGACTCTTGTTAGCACTATGTCTTTCGATGTAGAATTGTTTCTTCTTGAGCCACCAATGAGAAATGCCATATGAGGCGGCAATGTCATACTGTTGCTCTTTGTCTGCCCAGAATTGATCCGGAACCATTTGTTCGAGGCCTTGATCAGTGTAGGTAGCAGCTTTCATCTTCGAAATTGATAAAGTAGGTCTTCTTTCAGAAGTGCAGCCACAAAGATAGTCCAAATCATGATTGAAGAAGAATTCTGACTGAATGGTTATATATCCAGGTTCACCGCCAAGAGGAAGAGAGTTGTTCACATCAAACCTATTGATCTGCTCACTAACTTGATCATTCAGCATTCTATAGCATTCTTCCATCTGATATTGAAGCTGATTAACATCCGAGTGGAAGACTTTCACTATTTCATACGATGGGCCTTCAAGATCTTTAGGAGTGATTGAAGTAATTTCCTTCTTCTTACAAAACCACTTTATGAAGCTTCCCATATCCCCTGTGAAGTGTAGAAGAGAATCTTCTGCTGGAGCTTCGTAGTTGGAAACTATAGTTGAAGCCCAATTGTTTGCTGGATTTGTTGAATCAGATTCGGGAATGCACCATGAAGGTTCAGGGGTTTGAGGTTTATCTTGTGTAAGCCAACTTTGAATAACATTCTTTGAAGGAGTAGTTCTAGATGTTTTGACTCTTTTTCCCTCAATATAAGCATCCAACCAATCTTCTTCCACTACAACATTGGGTATGTGCTTGGTAGAAGTGTCATCATCTTCAGATTCAGACTCCTGAGCAACGAAGGACTCTTTATTGATTATTTGATCTTCTGGAATAGTAGGGATGGTAGGTGTAAACTGGTAGTCGACGGTGGTCCATTCGGTAGACATCTTTTGATGTTTTTGACCACTTGATGAACCGGTTTGTTTCTGAGTGGTTGGTGGCAGTGACGGTGGGCTGACATTGTGAGAAGTGGTTGTTCCTGAGGATCCCCCAACTCCTGATGTGCCAGCACCACCAGTAGGAGGTGGTGGTGGCTTGGGACCTCCCGACATATCTTTGGAGTCTATCGGAGCAGATCTTCTTTTCTTCTTTGCCTCCTTTTCACGATTGTCAACAACAAACTGCTCATAATCATCATACTTCATAGATTCATCGAGTGCCTCGTATAACTTCTTGTGGGTACTATGCGTGTACTCTCCAGTCTCATACATTTTTTCAGATAGAACTGATCTCATGTCAGAGATCGGCAAATCTTTGAATCGTTGTAGCAGTGGAGCCTTCATTGCCCATTCAACCGCATCTTTAATATCTGCTTCTATTGCCTTTGTTACGATATCATTGAGATTTAGATTCTCCAGTTTTTTGACATGACTATCAAGATTGTTGACAGCTATAGGAAAATGTTTCTCAAGAGTTGCAATGCGTAACATGGCCTCTTCAAGTAATTCCTCAGTTTTTTTAGTAGGAGTCGGTGATGCACGAGGCGGTGAGGCTGGTGGAGTGACTGGAACACTAATCAAGACAACTAGTGGTGTATCATTAGCAAGATTGGGAGGTGGAAGTGCAGTTGTAATAGCAGGTTCGAGTGTTGGAGTGATTGAAGGAGATGAAACAGCCGTGGAGACCATTGGAGCAGACATTGGAGGAATAGAAGAAGAATCTTGTTGAATAGTGACATAGAACATTGACTGAACTTCTTCCTTTTCATTAGTTTGCTTATCTGATTCGATGTCAGATGGTCCGTCTTTCAAGAATTGGTCACCGTATGTAGGGTCAGCATCTAGATTTTTAAGTGAGGAAAGTGATCCAGTAGACATGTTAGTTTCTTCAAGATGCTTGATAATTTCAGATCCAGGCTCAAGGTTCTCTTGTGGGTCTTTTACTAGATCATTTTTATCACTTACTGATACAAACACAGGGGTCTCTGTGGTAAAGAGAGTCTCCTGGTTTTCTTCTTGTGCATCACTGGACGCTGGTGATTCAACTGATCTTTCTGCCTCATCAGTGTCCATCCCAGTTTGCACTTGTGTAGATGATGATACGGCATCTCTTTTCTTGAGAATAAACCGGGTCATTGTTTTTGGAGGTGGTGAAGAGATATTCAGTAGCATGTGAGCGGCTTGTTCTGCTTCTCCCCCAGCAACTCCTTTACCTTTGTCTTGTGTGACAGGGTTGATTTGTCGAGGTGCTGACTCAGGCTCTCTTATCGTGACTCCTCCCACTGGTGGTCTTTGAGACTCATTTAGAATGTCAAGGCTTTGCTGAATTCCTTGTTGAAATGCAGGTTCGTCTTCATCAATCAATTCTGTCATTCTTCCAGTAACCTTAGTTCCCTCATCATTTCCCTTACCAGCGTCTCTTTTTCTTCTCTTTTGCTTTTGTGAAGGAGAGACATTAGATACGGAGCTGTCAGACCTCTTGTTTTTCTTAGGAAGGCTTGAGTATGAGGTTTGAGATTGCTTAGATTTGGATTGTGTAGAAGAGGACTTCGGGATGTCAACTGAATTAGCTGATGCTTTCTTTACATAACTCTTGAAGTAATCCGCATTCTTGATTCTATCATTAAGCAAAGTTTCAGGAACTAGCATACCGAAAATCTCCCTGTCATATCCTTTGGCACTATATTTAAGGTTGCCAAGAACGAATTCATCACTGGCTTCATGCAGGGCAGACTTGCTACGTGAGTTGATTCGGTGAGTTTGTAGCAAATGATGGATAATTAGTTTTGAGAATCTAATGCTGGGAATCACTCTTTTACCCAGACTTTTTCTTCCTTTGACTTTATTCTCAGAGTTGATTCTGTCAGAGATGAATGTGTCCAATGACAAGATGAATTCTTCCCAGATAAGTTCAGCAAAGTCAACATTTTTTCTTTTGACAATTCCCCACAGTATCTGCATAATGGGAGCTCGAACTCTGTCTGTCCCTGAAGTTTTACCGGTTAGGCACATGTTGAGGATTGTGACGATTGATCTCCATGGTTGATATATTTCTGCATTGATGAGTGAGGAGATCTTGGTTATTTTTTCTGGGTATCCCAATTCGTCGACAAATTTTAAGATATCATGAATGGAAGGTGGAGAGATGAATTTGTTTGAAGAGTTTCTTGGGGTGATTTGAAGAGCATCCCTGAGGGTTTCAACCGAGATGTTATACCATTTGTCTTCAAGCATACACGAGTATGAAGCAGAAATCTTTTCCCAAGTAACAGTTTTCCAGAATTGTTGAAGATATATAGATGGGATAGAGCAATGCTTGGTTAGTGCATTAAAGAAGTTGGTGTCCTTCAAGATATCGACAGCCAGACGGTAAGTAGGGTTATGTTGCCCTCTATCAACATCTAAGAAGCAGTTGCTCTTAGCAATTGATACCCATTCCGCACGAGGAAGTAATTCTTCATCAGTCAGAGTGACAGTTGGTGCAGAGTCAGTAGGAGCATCAGAGGATGTGATGTCAGCCATTGAGATCTGAAGGTAATACAGACAACACAGACCATATCCAGTAAAATTGTTAGGTTAAGTCGCAGATTATGATCATTTTTTAGTTACAGAAAGAAGGATATGACATATATGGAGACCAGGATGCAGCACACAAAAACAAACTTGATTAGTATGCAGAAACTTATGAGTGTAGGATACCATTTGGGAGAAGGCATCAAAATAGATAATACCAAAGGCTAAGTTTACCAAGATATATGTTAAGTTACACACTGCAACTAGCATTGGAACTACAATTTGAGCAACTCTCATAACACACTACACATAAGTAATAGTAGGTAACCAACATGCATACTACAAGATATATGAGGAACATGTCATATGGCAACACGCATCCATTATCTCGCTAAGGCTACAGAGTAACTCGCATACATTCAATATCACAGACAACTAGCATACATTACAAAGTATAAACCAAGTCGCATATGGCAACTCGCATGCATCAACTCGCTTAGGTCAAACAATGGATGGTCAACATATATATGTTAACACGCATTATAGACATGAAGCAAGTCGCATATGGCAACTCGCATATGATGAAAGATACCAGCATAGTCAACTCGCATACATTACAAAATATGAAGCAAGTCGCATATGGCAACTCGCATGCATCAACTCGCTTTGGTCAAACAATGATGGTCAACATATGTATGCTAACTCGCATTATAGACATGAAGCAAGTCGCATATGGCAACTCGCATATGATACAATGAATCTAGACATATTGCATAGGCAACAGGCAACACGCATATATGACAGTGCAACTCGCATATAGCAACTCGTTATCAAACAAAGTCAACTCCAACACGCATATAAGTACTTCTTTAACAAACCATCAGGTCAACTCGCATCCAAGAAAAACTGTCCAACTCGCTAACAATAACTTAGCCTGATTAACCCCCTTAAACTCTCTAAACCACGAACACATATTCAAACCACAGTCACAGTTATGTAAAATAGGAATGTCAATCACCCCATTCAAGCTAAATAGCAATATCTTAACCCTACCCATACGACACACTCAGTAGGCATAATCAAAGGATCTATCAGACATTAACTAAGTATGACATATCATTAACTGAATGTATCTAAGCTACAATCAACAACGATTCATCAGAAACATACAAACCTAGCGTCCAAACAAATGATTTAGATGAGGATCGAGGGGACAAGATCTGCAAAGGGATTAGAAACAAGATGGTTTAAGTACAAATCTTTTCAATATGTTAAGATAAGCATGATCAGAAAGCATAAACATCCTACCACACAGTCTCTAATATGTAACTCGCTTATATGAGAGTTGAGAGAGAATAGTTTATGCGTGTTTTGACCAAGAAGTGGAAGTGATTTGACCATGACACATAACACGCATACATAGGAAAATACTAGTAGCGTGTTGACACTTTTAGTCCCTCTACTTGTCAACGCACCTCGCATATAAGGTACACAGATATAGGGAATGACACTTTTAGTCCCTCTACTTGTCAACGCAACTCGCATATAGATAAAACATAGCAACTCGCATACAATTATAAAGCAACTCGCATGTCATACCAACACGCATAAAGGATCAACTCGCATAATATAAGGATTGGAGTAAAATATCATCACAAAACACACCACTCTCAAATTAACACCACATAGTATGCAACAGCCAACTCACTCAAATAAAGCATGCAGATGTACTGATTCAGCTACAGGTGCACAATCATTCCCCTCAATCAATGATTCGAGGAAGAGAGAAATCATAGATTGATATAGTATTATGAGATAACTACAGCAAGAGTATGAGTGAAATAAATAAATAATATAAAAGGTTATTACTACTCTGTTCGAACTTCATCTAAAGTCCCGTGACATTGTTGAATGACATTTCTAGGACCGTAGATGTTATCGATGACAGAAAGTAGAGTAAAAATGAGTGAAATAATAAATAATAAAAAGTGTGAAATTAGAAATTTGAAGATTGAAAATAATAAAAATTTGAAGTGTGAAATAATAAAGTTAGAATTTTTTTTTTTTTTTTTTTTTTTTTTTGAAGTTTAAAAAAAATGAAATAATAAACCTAATAAGTACGAGTCCTGAATAGAGGTGATCAGGAGTCAGAGTACGAGGTGTATCAATTTCGACAGCCTACCATTCCGGAGTGAGCATTCTTCAGTTCTGATGGAAACCAGGTCATGATGTTCATGAACGAATTGAGCATAATACCTTAAACAGATTGAGGACATTTTGCACTAATAGCACTTGCAGTATTGCAAATGGGTGGGTTAGTGACAGGTATATTCTCAATTTTTGATGTAATACAGTCAGGTCTTGGAATATAATTAATGGACATCTCTTTAAGTTCAACATTCTTGAAGGTTTTTCCTGTGGGGATCCATCTGAGGCAACATCTAGGTAAGTAAGTCCATTTGGTACCTGTAAACTTAAAGAGTCTACCAGTAGGAACCCACTTAAAACACCTGCTAACAGAGTCAGATGAGGCTAGATTCTTGTTCTGACCATTGGTCCTTTTGCCATTAAATTGCTTCTGTCACACCCCCAATTTACCTGTTTTGCAGCGGAATGGAATTCCTGGGGATTGACTGTCATGGCACCACATCACAGTTATATTGAACGACCTAGAGTGTCGTTTTAAAATCACATCGTTGGATATTTCATAAAAACAATCAGAGTACAACATCGGTCCCAAAAGGTTTACAACGTTTGCGGAAATACAAATATGTTACAAATCCAAACGATGTTTTGAAATAAAGTGCCATAATATACATAATGTAAGTCGACGCCGCGACTCAAAATGTAGGTCCCTAAACCATGTCATGATGATAAAGACTCAGTTACCTGAAAATACATTGCTAAAAACGGTCAACAATAATGTTGGTGAGAAATCATAGGTTTATGTAAATGTTTTATACGACAACACAAGTATAGACCCTGCATGACAATCCAGTCACGTAAAAATAATGTTACAATTGCTCTAAGCCCATGACCCCGAAACTAGACTGTTCAATAATGTATGCCCCTGCAGAGTGTTTGCCAGACAACTCCGTAATGTTATCAAATGAAATGCATCCGTTTGCCTGGTTGGGATTCACCAACCGGGATGGAGGCGTCACCCTCAATAGATCTATCCACTCATCCTCGCTTCAAAGATTAACGGTTCATGTTCAGGTAATGGGGACTTTCAAATTGGCAAATGCGGTAACTTAAGCAATGTAATGAATTTAACATACTTGGTATCGTACAAAAAAAATGTAGTGCAATGTATTCTCCCCCGTGGGTTTGAAAATAATCGAAAGCATGTAAAACGGGGCTATGAAAACTCACTTGGTAAACTGGAATAATGGCAAAAGTGAGTACACTGAGGTATAATGTGATGCGTCAACCGGGACCTATTACGAATGATATGATATGTCATGAGTTGCTATGTAATGTTATGCATGCACTCCATATGTTATTTATACCATTTACGGGTTTTGAAAATATTACTCGTCGTCGAAAAATACTCTTTTGACGTCTTGACCCTTCAAAAATGTCTTTACATGTTTTTACGTCAAAATGTCATCCTACAATGGTTTTATAATGATTTTTGGTGAAATTACTACTTTTCGTCGCAAAACAATGTCGTCGGAAAAATCATGAAATCAACAAAAATGGCTTTGGAAAACTAGTCGTAAAACGGTGTACGTCGATCGTTAGAGAACGAACTCGACGGTTTTGGAAAGTTTGTATCGATATCTAAAAGTTTCAGTTCAGGAGTTTTCGTCCAAAAGGTCTCGATCATAAAGATATCAAGGGTTAAAGATAGTGATTTTGTTGAATTGTTGTGCAGAAAATGAGTTTCGGCCAAGTTTGAACATCCGTAATTAATTTACTATAACTCCGCTTGACAAACAGTTTGTTGTTTTGAAAAATATGGCCGGTGAACTTGATTTTACTAGAAGACATTTCGTTCCAAAAAGTTTCACAACTTTGTTAAAAACTGCCGCAAACATGGTCGTTACAGCTAATGTAACACTTGTAATGTAAAAATAATATAGTTTTTCAGAAAATAATAGTTACGGCAAGTTTATAAAAACGGGCATATCTTTGTCGTTTCAAATCCGTTTTCTACGTATAATATGTCCTTAGCTTCGTATCGAAGTAAACTAATATATTTTTGAGAAGTCGAAATAATTTGTGAAGCTTAAGGCTCGTTTTTGACCCGGACAAGTAAAAACAGCAAAGCTGAATTTTCTGAAAAATATACGTTTCGTCGTCAAACTTTAAAAATCCATAACTTCTTCGTTATAACTCCGTTTTTATCCGTTCAAAAGGCCACGGATTCGTTTTAAAGTATATTTTCTAAATATCAAGGCCAAAGTTTCGTACCAACAGTAGGTTTTTCCAGAAATTCGAAATAAGGACAGAACATAAATATATAGTTATCGAAAATAGTTTTTCTCGGACAAAACCTATTCTAATCCCTTCAAATCAACTCCAAAGCTAATCTAATCCTACCATACACCTTCTTAGGGTGTCATGGGTTCCTAATCACCATCAAGACCAAAGAATACCATGGGAATATTTATAGGATGACCAATATGTATATATAACTCAATAAATCATGAAAAATGGTTTAAATCACATATCATGCATACTATCTCCAAAAATGAAAAGAAACATATGAAATGAAAAAGGAAACATGAAAATGAAAGGAACAAGCTTACTAGTGAAAATGATGAGGTGCTAGTAACAAGGATTAGCCTAAATACTCTTGGTTTTTATTTCAAAACCTTATATAGAGTATATACTAGATTGTAAATGACTTGATCTTGCAAAAATTTTGATCCCTATGGAGCTTGATGTATGGCCGGTTGTGATGAAGCAAAAGAGAGGAGAGAAAACTTTGTTAACTCTTGAAAAATGATGGTAAGTGAATGAGTAACAAAATAAGTCAAGTAGGACTTTATGCTTGTGTAAAATAATTAACAATCTCAAACCTTACCTCATTAAATGTCTCCCCTCCCCCTTGGTCGGCCAAGGGGGGAGGTACTAAGATATTTATCTTTTTTTTTTTTTTTTTTTTTTTTTTTTTTTTTTAACTTGTATAATTGTTTGAGTAAAATGTGCAAATATTTGACAAAGTATAAGTAATTGTAGGAAATGTAACTTATAAAGGTAAATGGTAATTTGTGGTACAAGTAAGTTTTTAATAAGTCAAAATAGAATGTATTGAGATAATAAAAATTGTAAAAATACTTTCCTTGTGAAATTTGGGTGATAAAAATAATTATCGTATAATTTTTAAGAAAACGACGTAATAATTTAACTTTAACGATTAATATACCAAATAAATTTGAAACACTAGGAAAACTAAAAATATAGTTTTTATAAACTAAATGTAAGTTTAAAAATACATCGGGATCATTTTTGAAAGTAACGGATTAAATATTCAAAATAATAACTCACGCGATAAAGTTTATTAACTAAAAAATTTTACGCGTTGAAGGTGAAATGAAATGTCGTGAATGAATCAATGAGATGCAAATGATGTCAATGAAATGTAGACTAATCATAGTCCATATGAAATGTACGTGATGTCATGATCATGAATTCGCCGCTAAACCTTCAAGGTTACGCGAATTTGAAACAAGTAAACCAAGTTTACTATAAATGTTGAAATAATGAGACATGAACTGTGTCGAGAAATGACCTGAAAGTACGGGTTGTCACATTCGCCCATCCAAAAAGGAATTCAGTCCCTGAATTCAATCATTGTTAGGTCTAACGGTGTCGGTGAAAAGATGAGGATACTTGCGTCGCATCTGGTCTTCCCGTTCCCAAGTAAACTCAGGACCTCGTCGAGAATTCCAACGAACTTTCACAATAGGAATACGACTCTGTTTCAACTGCTTGACCTCGCGGTCCATGATTTCTACAGGTTCCTCTACAAAGTTGAGTTTGTCGTCAAGCTGAACTTCGTCCAATGGAATAACGAGCGATTCGTCCGAAAGACACTTCTTCAGGTTTGAAACGTGAAACGTGTTGTGTACATGACTGAGTTCTGGTGGAAGATCAAGTCGATAAGCTACCAGACCAACTCTGCTCAAAATCTTGAATGGTCCAATGTATCTCGGGTTCAATTTCCCACGCTTTCCAAAACGTACCACGCCCTTCCAAGGCGATACTTTTAACATAACTTTGTCACCCACTTGAAATTCCAAATCCTTGCGTCTAACATCCGCATAACTTTTCTGTCGACTCCTGGCAGTTCTAAGTCTATCACGAATTTGAACTATCTTTTCCGTGGTTTCCCGTACCATTTCCGGACCAGTAAGTTGTGCGTCTCCTACTTCGGCCCAACAAACAGGTGATCGGCACTTTCGACCATAGAGTGCCTCGAATGGTGCCATCTTGATACTGGTGTGATAACTATTGTTGTACGAGAATTCAATCAATGGCAAATGGTTAGCCCAACCATTTCCAAAATCAATAACACATGCCCTCAGCATATCTTCTAACGTTTGAATGGTCCTTTCACTTTGACCGTCGGTTTGTGGGTGATATGCTGTGCTCATCTCTAATCTGGTTCCGAATGAATCTTGCAATGAATTCCAGAAGTTTGAAGTGAATCGACTATCTCTGTTAGAAATGATAGAAATTGGTGCTCCGTGCCTCGAGACTATTTCCTTGACATAAAGTCTAGTGAGTTGCTCCATGGAATAAGTCTCTCTAATCGGTATGAAATGGGCTGACTTGGTAAGGCGATCAACAATTACCCAAATAGCATCGTAACCTCCCGATGTCTTAGGAAGTTTCGTAACAAAGTCCATAGTAATGCGTTCCCATTTCCATTGAGGAATTTCTGGTTGTTGGAGTAATCCTGACGGCTTCTGGTATTCGACTTTTACCTTAGAGCAGGTAAGACATTTGCTAACGTACGTGGCAATTTCCGCTTTCATGTTCGGCCACCAATAAAGCTTCTTAAGATCTTGATACATCTTATCCGATCCTGGATGAATAGAATACTTTGACTTATGCGACTCATGCATAATCAATTCTCGTATTCCGCCGTACAATGGAACCCACATTCTATCCTTGAAACATAATACTCCATCTGCTCTCTTTACAAAACCGTTTGCGCTTTCGGGCATACCATAAAGCTTTTCACTTGGTCGGTTTTCCTCCTTAAGTGCTTCCACTTGTGCTTCGTGGATTTTCGATGGTAAAGGAGAAATAATTGTCATTCCCAATGATCGAACTCTTAAAGGTTTAGGCCTCTCTTTCCGACTAAGAGCATCAGCCATAACATTGGCTTTTCCCGGGTGATACTTGATTTCACAGTCATAGTCGCTGAGTAATTCCAACCAACGACGTTGCCTCATATTAAGCTCTTTCTGATCAAGAATATATTGCAAACTCTTGTGGTCCGTAAACACTGTGCACTTGGTACCGTAAAGGTAGTGTCTCCAAATCTTGAGTGCAAAAACTACGGCTCCTAACTCGAGATCATGAGTGGTGTAGTTCTTTTCATGAGTCTTAAGTTGTCGAGAAGCATACGCTATCACCTTCTCGTTTTGCATTAAAACAGCCCCAAGTCCTTTATGCGAAGCGTCGCAATATACAACAAAGTTCTCAATGCCTTCGGGTAGTGCCAAAATTGGCGCACTGCAAAGCTTTTGCTTCAACAACTGAAAAGCAACTTCTTGTTTCTTTCCCCACTCGTACTTCTTGTTTTTCTGTGTCAACTTGGTCAAAGGTCTTGCTATCTTCGAAAAACCTTCGATGAACCTTCGGTAATACCCGGCTAGTCCTAGAAATTGTCGAATTTCTGTAGGATTCGTTGGAGTAGCCCAATCTTTCACAGCTTCAATCTTTGCGGGATCAACTTGTAGTCCTTGACTATCAATGATGTGACCAAGAAATTGCACTTTGTGGTTCCAAAAATCACACTTGGAAAACTTGGCATACAACTTCTCATTCTTGAGTAGCCTTAAAATCGTCCTTAAATGCTCTTCGTGCTCTTCTTTGCTCTTGGAGTAGATCAAGATGTCGTCGATGAACACTATCACAAACTTGTCCAAATACGGCTTACAAACTCTATTCATAAGATCCATGAATACCGCCGGTGCATTAGTCAATCCAAACGGCATCACTTGAAACTCGTAATGACCGTAACGTGTTCTAAACGTTGTTTTCGGAATATCCTCTTCCCGAACTCGAAGTTGGTGGTAACCCGACCGGAGATCAATCTTGGAATAAATACTAGAACCTTGCAGCTGATCGAACAAATCGTCAATTCTGGGGAGTGGATAACGATTCTTCACCGTTAACTTGTTCAACTCTCGATAGTCTATGCACATTCGGAAGGATCCATCCTTCTTCTTCACAAACAAGACCGGTGCTCCCCAAGGAGAGGAACTCGGCCTAATGAATCCTTTATCTAGAAGCTCTTGCAATTGATTAGACAACTCCTGCATTTCGGATGGTTCTAAACGGTACGGTGCTCGCGCAATCGGTGCAGCTCCGGGCACTAAGTCAATATGAAATTCTACTTGACGTGCCGGTGGAAGTCCCGGTAAATCCTCGGGAAAAACTTCAGAAAATTCACGGACAATGGGTACATCTTCAAGTCGCTTCTCCTCCGACTTTTTCTCGGTTACATGGGCTAAGAAAGCAAGACAACCCTTCTTAATGTACTTCTCCGTTTTGATACTCGATATGATACTAATTCGAGTTCCACTTCGTTCCCCACGAATAATCAAAGTTTCGCCATTGTAGGGAAGATGAACAACTTTCTCATCACAAATGATCTTTGCACGATGCTTAGATAACCAGTCCATGCCGATGACGACGTCAAAACTACCAAGCTCTACGGGCATGAGGTTTATGTTGAAGGGATGATTAAGAAAATTGAATGTGCAACCGCGGACAATGGTGTTGGTGCTAACTAAATTACCATTAGCTAATTCGACAATGTATGATATGTCTAAGGTGGTTGGTTTAATGTTGAGCAAAGGTGCAAATGCAGTAGACACAAAACTTTTATCGGCACCCGAATCGAATAAAACTGTAGCATAACGATTATTGAGAAGGAACGTACCCGTTATAACATTCGGGTCCTCCCTATCTTCTCCGCCTCCAATGACGTAAACCCTTCCTTGAGCCATACCTCCTTGATTCGGATTTGCTTGATTCTTTCCCTTCTTACAATCCCTCTTGTAGTGTCCAGGTTCCCCGCAACCAAAACATGTAACTTTTGGTGCCGTGCAATCCCTAGTACGGTGGCCAACTTTCTTGCAATTCTCACACGGATCAGGACATCGACCCGGATTGTGGTGACTCAAACACTTATTACATTTCGGCAAAACCCCCGAATATCCTTTTCCTTCTTTTTGACCCGCGGCATAAACCTTAGCAACCTCTTGCCTTTTGGGCGGTTGTTGAGTAGCATTCCTACCCCTAGTGTTATCCCACTTGCGCTTGTTGTTGTTGCTATTATTGTTGTTGTAGTTGGCTCGGTTGTTGTTGAAACGGTTGTTGGGGTTGTTGTTGGTGTTTCGGTTGGTGTTGGTGTATTTACCTCGCTTCACCACTTGTGCCATCAACTTCTGAGTCACTCGAATAGCTTCCTCGATTGTTTGTGGATCAAAAGATGTCACATCCCCTTGAATGACCTCGGGAAGTCCTCCAATAAAAGCCTCTAGCAACTTCTCGTTATCCGATACCATCGACGGGCATAACGCGGCTAATTCCTGGAATCTCCGAATGTAAGTGTCTATATCGTACCCAATCGTGACCAATTCATAGAACTCCGTCTCTAACTTTTTCACTTCTGTTCGAGGACAAAACTTCTTAGTCACCAAGCCCTTAAATTCCTCCCACGTAAGCTTGAAGGCATTCTCCATACCAATCGGTTGAGCGTATGAATTCCACCATGACAACGCTCCATCGAGTAATGTGCTCGTAGCAAACTTAACTTTACTATCATCCGGACAGTTACAAAGCAAAAACACCGATTCCAACTTTTCAAACCATCTAACCATTGCTGTAGCTCCCTCGGTACCTCTGAACTTAGTGGGTTCACCACTTTTGAAATCTTTGTACGAACATTTCTTAACCCCTGATCCTCCTGCATTACCAGTTGCAGCAGCAAGCCTAGCGGCTTCAGCAGCAGCCGCGGCCTCAGCAGCAGCAGCAGCCACTGTTTCCCTTTCGACTCTTAAAGCATTAGCAATGCTATCATTTACCAACTTTTGAATTGCTGCTTGGGTCATTTCAACTGTAGCTTTCTTCGGTGCCATAACTCTTCAAAATCACAAGATGAAACAATCATGAGAACTCGTAAGTAGAAACAACCATCATACAAATATATCCACAACCACAACATGCATAAAGTAAATGGAATCACAACGGAACAATAACGAAATATCACAACACACGTGGATAATATACATGAAAATTTCGGCCTACTTGGACCGATATCATACATAATAATAACCATTCCTACATAGTAGAGTCAATACTTGATACATTTGTTTGTACAACAACCAAAATACAACAAGTTCTTTAAACTACGTCACACACCTTGTGACTAGGATAATAATGGTCAAAACTATACAATGACAAAAGTCTACATAAGGCACCTCATGGTGCTCCGCCGGCCCTATCCTGAAGATCGCGAACCTGAGTAACCAAACTATCCACCAAACTCCTCAACTCATCCATCTGACCCTGCAAAGTAACAATAGTCTCACGAGCTAAAGATAACTCCTGTGACTGGCTCTGTAACTCATCTCGTGCCATATCGGCTCTGTCAAACAACTCAGGCATCTCCTGCCTCAACTCCGTGATATGCTCTCTATCCTCTATCTGTCTATGCTGAATACTCTGATGAGATAAGTCAATACAAACCCTGCCTAATACTAAACCCTCGACCTCCTCAGCAATGGGCTCAATCCTATCTACCGACAGTTCCTCCAACTGTCGCGTCAAACTATCAATCTGGGTCTGCTGAGCATCAATACGGGCTCCTAATGCCTCGATAGAAGGCTGTCGTGCAGCTGCGGCCCTAGAACTCTCTCCTAACTCGAACCTAGCAGGAGGCTCGGGCTCAGTGGATGGTGGTGTAGGGATATCAAAACGAGCACGCTTTTTGGGCGGCAAGTCTGTCGTAGGTAAAGGATCCCTAAGAAAATATGATGATGATGGTGATGATGGTGCTGGCAGTGGTGCTGGTAGTGGTGATGGTGCGAGCAACGGGTTATGAACTGGGCTAACGTGAGGAGTGGGTGCGACTTCGCCCTCCTCGAAGGGTTCGGTCTCAGTGTCGGTCATGATCAGTGGGAAGGCTGGAGTGGAACCAATGGAAGATACAATCTCAGTGGAGTGTGATGAAACATCATCCATGATGGGGTTAGCTGGAACATCATCCGAGCTAGAGTCCGATGATATGGTGATAGGGTGAGAATCTGAAGACATGTCTGTGACAACCGATGTGAAATAAATGTAAATAATCTCGAACAAAGTGTAAGTGAATCCGCATGATAAAAATGAATATGTACTATGATGAAACGATGAGATGCTATGATAATGTAGCTATAGTCTAGGGTCAATGATGCAACCTAGTTCTCTATAACTGTAGCTCTGATACCAATCTGTCACACCCCCAATTTACCTGTTTTGCAGCGGAATGGAATTCCTGGGGATTGACTGTCATAGCACCACATCACAGTTATATTGAACGACCTAGAGTGTCGTTTTAAAATCACATCGTTGGATATTTCATAAAAACAATCAGAGTACAACATCGGTCCCAAAAGGTTTACAACGTTTGCGGAAATACAAATATGTTACAAATCCAAACGATGTTTTGAAATAAAGTGCCATAATATACATAATGTAAGTCGACGCCGCGACTCAAAATGTAGGTCCCTAAACCATGTCATGATGATAAAGCCTCAGTTACCTGAAAATACATTGCTAAAAACGGTCAACAATAATGTTGGTGAGAAATCATAGGTTTATGTAAATGTTTTATACGACAACACAAGTATAGACCCTGCATGACAATCCAGTCACGTAAAAATAATGTTACAATTGCTCTAAGCCCATGACCCCGAAACTAGACTGTTCAATAATGTATGCCCCTAATGTTATCAAATGAAATGCATCCGTTTGCCTGGTTGGGATTCACCAACCCGGATGGAGGCGTCACCCTCGATAGATCTATCCACTCATCCTCGCTTCAAAGATTAACGGTTCATGTTCAGGTAATGGGGACTTTCAAATTGGCAAATGTGGTAACTTAAGAAATGTAATGAATTTAACATACTTGGTATCGTACAAAAAAAATGTAGTGCAATGTATTCTCCCCCGTGGGTTTGAAAATAATCGAAAGCATGTAAAACGGGGCTATGAAAACTCACTTGGTAAACTGGAATAATGGCAAAAGTGAGTACACTGAGGTATAATTTGATGCGTCAACCGGGACCTATTATGAATGATATGATATGTCATGAGTTGCTATGTAATGTTATGCATGCACTCCATATGTTATTTATACCATTTACGGGTTTTGAAAATATTACTCGTCGTCGAAAAATACTCTTTTGACGTCTTGACCCTTCAAAAATGTCTTTACATGTTTTTACGTCAAAATGTCATCCTACAATGGTTTTATAATGATTTTTGGTGAAATTACTACTTTTCGTCGCAAAACAATGTCGTCGGAAAAATCATGAAATCAACAAAAATGGCTTTGGAAAACTAGTCGTAAAACGGTGTACGTCGATCGTTAGAGAACGAACTCGACGGTTTTGGAAAGTTTGTATCGATATCTAAAAGTTTCAGTTCAGGAGTTTTCGTCCAAAAGGTCTCGATCATAAAGATATCAAGGGTTAAAGATAGTGATTTTGTTGAATTGTTGTGCAGAAAATGAGTTTCGGCCAAGTTTGAACATCCGTAATTAATTTACTATAACTCCGCTTGACAAACAGTTTGTTGTTTTGAAAAATATGGCCGGTGAACTTGATTTTACTAGAAGACATTTCGTTCCAAAAAGTTTCACAACTTTGTTAAAAACTGCCGCAAACATGGTCGTTACAGCTAATGTAACACTTGTAATGTAAAAATAATATAGTTTTTCAGAAAATAATAGTTACGGCAAGTTTATAAAAACGGGCATATCTTTGTCGTTTCAAATCCGTTTTCTACGTATAATATGTCCTTAGCTTCGTATCGAAGTAAACTAATATATTTTTGAGAAGTCGAAATAATTTGTGAAGCTTAAGGCTCGTTTTTGACCCGGACAAGTAAAAACAGCAAAGCTGAATTTTCTGAAAAATATACGTTTCGTCGTCAAACTTTAAAAATCCATAATTTCTTCGTTATAACTCCGTTTTTATCCGTTCAAAAGGCCACGGATTCGTTTTAAAGTATATTTTCTAAATATCAAGGCCAAAGTTTCGTACCAACAGTAGGTTTTTCCAGAAATTCGAAATAAGGACAGAACATAAATATATAGTTATCGAAAATAGTTTTTCTCGGACAAAACCTATTCTAATCCCTTCAAATCAACTCCAAAGCTAATCTAATCCTACCATACACCTTCTTAGGGTGTCATGGGTTCCTAATCACCATCAAGACCAAAGAATAACATGGGAATATTTATAGGATGACCAATATGTATATATAACTCAATAAATCATGAAAAATGGTATAAATCACATATCATGCATACTATCTCCAAAAATGAAAAGAAACATATGAAATGAAAAAGGAAACATGAAAATGAAAGGAACAAGCTTACTAGTGAAAATGATGAGGTGCTAGTAACAAGGATTAGCCTAAATACTCTTGGTTTTTATTTCAAAACCTTATATAGAGTATATACTAGATTGTAAATGACTTGATCTTGCAAAAATTTTGATCCCTATGGAGCTTGATGTATGGCCGGTTGTGATGAAGCAAAAGAGAGGAGAGAAAACTTTGTTAACTCTTGAAAAATGATGGTAAGTGAATGAGTAACAAAATAAGTCAAGTAGGACTTTATGCTTGTGTAAAATAATTAACAATCTCAAACCTTACCTCATTAAATGTCTCCCCTCCCCCTTGGTCGGCCAAGGGGGGAGTAAGATATTTATCTTTTTTTTTTTTTTTTTTTAAAACTTGTATAATTGTTTGAGTAAAATGTGCAAATATTTGACAAAGTATAAGTAATTGTAGGAAATGTAACTTATAAAGGTAAATGGTAATTTGTGGTACAAGTAAGTTTTTAATAAGTCAAAATAGAATGTATTGAGATAATAAAAATTGTAAAAATACTTTCCTTGTGAAATTTGGGTGATAAAAATAATTATCGTATAATTTTTAAGAAAACGACGTAATAATTTAACTTTAACGATTAATATACCAAATAAATTTGAAACACTAGGAAAACTAAAAATATAGTTTTTATAAACTAAATGTAAGTTTAAAAATACATCGGGATCATTTTTGAAAGTAACGGATTAAATATTCAAAATAATAACTCACGCGATAAAGTTTATTAACTAAAAAATTTTACGCGTTGAAGGTGAAATGAAATGTCGTGAATGAATCAATGAGATGCAAATGATGTCAATGAAATGTAGACTAATCATAGTCCATATGAAATGTACGTGATGTCATGATCATGAATTCGCCGCTAAACCTTCAAGGTTACGCGAATTTGAAACAAGTAAACCAAGTTTACTATAAATGTTGAAATAATGAGACATGAACTGTGTCGAGAAATGACCTGAAAGTACGGGTTGTCACAGCTTCTTAGTGGATTGGTCTGTCATTTGACTCCTTAAATTCCTAATATTGGACTTTTGAGCCATCTGCTGGAAATTGTCATTACTAAGGTTGGAATGAATAAGTGAAGTGACTGGATTCGACAAAACCTTATAATTTTCAACCTGGGGGGCAAGCTTAGATTTTGAAGCTTTAAATCTTTATGTCTTAAATGCATTGGGTTGCCTAGTTACAGGGCGTTGAGTGGCATTATGAACAGTTGATTTCTTCAGGGTTGATGGCTTTGTGAGCTTAGTATTCACTCTATTTCCCGTATTTTTCCTAAGCTCATTTCTTAATGCAACGATAGTGAAACTCTTATCCTGAACTTGGTTTTTTAGGGCATCAATGTCAGATGTCATGGAGTTGATTGTATCAATCTGTCTGGTCCTACAATCCACAAGATTCTTCTTTAAGGATTCATTGTCTCTTAGCAATTTTGCAACACACATGGCTAGTTCCTCATTTCTAGACTTAATTGTATCACAAACATCATAATTAATATTCGCATTTATGTTCAATTGAATGTCTGATATTTGTTTTTTCAGGTTACAAATGGTTGAGTCTTTGTCAAGTATCTGAATTTTAAACTGATTAATTTCAAAAAATTCACGGAATTCTGGATTTGTGCAAGCATTTGAAACAAGAGAATTTTCTTCCTTTTGCTGTAATGCAATTTCCAAGGAAATGCAGTGTTCTTCAAGAATTGAATATTTGTAAGAAAGTTCCTCAAATGCCCCTTTTGAAACCATATAATTGGTTTTAAAATATACTGACTCAGTCTCAACCATGTCAATTTTATCAGACTTATGTGTATCTATTGATTCAAATGGTTTGGATACATTACCAGATGGATTGTGTTGATCATCTAATGGTAGCACATCAGATGACACCTGATCATCCATTGGTCTGACACTTGCATCCTCATTACTTGTACTGAGCATTAAAGACTTTCTGACAGTTTTAGGCTCCTCAGTCTCTGATTCTTTGTATTCATCATCAGCAGATATAGCATTTGATGCCATTCCAATTTCATCGCTGTAATCATCAGATGATGCTCTGCATTCGTTCAACTTTCTGATCACATTATCCCCTGGAAGTTCATTGTTATCTTTTAGTTGATCCTTAACTTCATTTGCTTTAGCTGCTTCATCAATGTACATCTCCATATTATCCATTAATTGGATGAATGTATTGGAAAATTCCTGAATTTCCATTCCAGTATGCCTTTTGAAGGTGATACTTGAGAGTTGTTGATCAAAGTCTATTGAGTATTCCTTATTGATAAATGGCTGGAATTGTTTGTGAATCATCTGAAGTATACCCATGGAATCATTTTTTATTGTCTTCCCGTTGTTGAGCTGGTTCTTCAATTGTTGCAGGTACAGCAACATTGTTTTCTTTAGTGAAGGAAATTCCTGACGGAAAAGGGCACTGCATGTTCGATCCATGGATGTGGATAAAACTTGTGATATGTGAGAATGAAGCAGTAAATAGGGTTCAATACTGCATTCAATAAGTAATTTCTGCAGGGGTTCATTTGTGTTGGACTCAAAGTGTGATGGGTTTAGATCATCATATGTAGAATCTGTTAAGGTCAAGCATTCAGAATAGTGCATACTTTGTCTGCAATCCACTGTGTCATAAAGTTCGAGTACTTTAGAGATTACTGGATCGGTAGAGTGAGCCATGAATGTTGGGCTCTACGGGATCTTACTATTATTTGATTAAACTGGGAAATTGATTCTTTCACTGAATTTTACAAAACCAAAAGAACAACCGTAAGAAAGTAGTACGAAGAAGTAACAAGTCTAAGTAGACAAGTCGCAAAACACTCAACTCGCTTAGTAGTCAACTCGCTAAACTGTCCAACTCGCTCACAGAAACAAGTCGCTTAAGTAATCAACTCGCTGAATAGCTAAGTCACATAAGTATCAACTCGCACCACCACAATCAACTCGCTTAATGAGACAAGTCGCTAAATAGCCAACTCGCTTTAGTATCAACTCGCAACACAATCAACTCGCTTAAAGAAGCAAGTCGCTTTAGGAATCAACTCGCTTAACCACCAAGTCGCTTAAAAGCTTAACTCGCTAAGTAGCCAAGTCGCATATATCAACTCGCATCCAGTAATAAAGCAACTCGCTTTGAAGAACAAAAGTATCCGAGACTCAACTCGCTTAGTACAAAGTTTAAAAATAACCACTTTATCAATCAAAAACAACCAAACCACAATGATTTAAGCCTTCCAATTCAAAACATAAACACATATGATGAACCTAAACACAAAAGTACAAGCAAAATACAAACTTTAACACTAAAATTTGTGCAAATGAATCAAACTCTTCTAAACACTTAATACCCCAAAAACCTTATGAAATCCACCAAAACAAAGAGCATGAAAGATGAGTGATCAAACCATGGCTCTTGATACCAATTGTAAGATATAGGATTTCAAAAACACATTAAATCATAATCATGTGGGGCGTTCAAGTAAGTTTAGAGAGAGAAAGGGAGATGTTCTAGTAAGAGAAAACTCGTGGAAGGTTAGATTCCAAGTGAACATTCAACCCTCTCCCTTGTGGGGAGAGGGCTATTTATACAAAGTAATACGCCCTCCTGCGGGCTGTGGATCAGGTATACAATGGGTAAAGACCCGTCCTTCCTCCACGGTGTAGCACTAGACTAAAACTATGCTAATAACTAACTAACCGATAACATAATAAACAGTGTGTCTACGAGCTAACTTACGCTAGAGTATACTTGGGGTGACCGATGCTTCACTATAAAATATTCAATTCCTAACATATACTAAACTTAAAACACTTTGTGATGAGCAAATGCATCATATAGGTTATCAGAAAGCAAAAATACTTGCTTATAGTAATGGTGTTAAAACATTAGAAGCTCAAATAGTCACTTTTCAAAAATAACAATAATCCTTAAATGAAAAGCTTACATTTCAAGCAAATGAAATATATGAGAAGGATGAAAAACATAGAAAGTATAGGAGAATTGGAATGAAAGTTGTAAAAGATAAGGAACAGTTGCAAAACAAAGTAGACTCATGGCAGAATAATGCTAAAAATCTTTGGAGGTTAGTTGATTTTGGTATGACCTCAAACTACAAATTTGGTTTAGGATTTGAAATAAAATCAAACAGTGAAGTCTTAGGGTATGAGGAAGAAATGAAACGTACTGTGTTGGTCAGTTCAGAAGAAGATTTTGTTGAAAAACCAATATATAATACATTTTCAAAAACTGACAACTATAAAGGAGTACCACCACCCTTAAATAGAGATTATACTCCTAAACCACAACAGGAATTAGATGACTCTTTATTTGTTTATGGTAAAAAGGGACCCCAATATCCTGAAACTAATGTCTCAGAAGACAAATCCAGTGAATATTATACCTATCAATCCAATGACAGTGAAGGATCCATTGGAAATATCTCTGAGCATTCTGTTGATCTTAAATCAGAACCTGTAAAGATGTCTAAACCTGTAATAGTTAGTAAACCAGTTTTGTCTGCACCAAAACCAAAACCAGTTGAACCTAGTTGTGTCACATACGTAAAAACTCCTAGGCAACAAGTTAAAAATCCAGAGACACCCAGGGTGAATATAGTGAATTGCAATGAGATGATGAAAAGAGAACTAGGGGAAGGTTACTCTTTCACCAAGAAAATATGTTTTGTTTGTGGTAGCCCTAGTCATTTAATCAAATATTGTGATTTTCATGCACCGATTTTGACCATGACGAATACATTTGACCGTTATGTGAATTTGGTGGCGGTGGACCACCGCTAACCGCCATGGCGCCGATATATTGCCGATATTTACAATACTACTATAAGTAAACGGTGTCAAAAAAGAGTCCAGATGTGTGATGCCAACCGTGCTTGTACCTCTGAAGAGAACATAGATGAGAGAGTGTTTGCTTATACGTGTTCGCACCTGAAGGTTTCAGATGTACGAATGTATCTTACCTTTATATAGTGCTAGCAGGTTAATGACATTGCTTGATATTGTGTAACGCAAATTAGAAGGAAGCGGATTTTTAGGTAGCAGTTTTCTAACGTGAATAGTTATACCCGAGTATATCACTGACCGATATTTATTTTGCTATTGTGTTTATATAAAATTAATAAATGTATCTGTCAGGACCGTTTAACATAAGATTTATGTGGTTTGGAGGTCGGGGTTGATGGAAGAAGATGAATATCTTCATCCTTTTTAGTGAGAGAAAGTTAGAGACAGGGAGGAGAAAACACAAAGTTTATTGATAAGAACAAAACAATACAACTAACCAAATGATTCACCTCACCCCTCATGGAGAGTCATGAGGGGTATATATAGGCCCTATCTTTGCCACTTAAACGATACTAGTCCCTAAGGGCAAAGTATTCTATGCATCTAGTCCATTTCACGTATGTGACGTTATCTTTAGAAAAAGCGAGGCTAACAATCTCCCTCCAAGATAGCGTCACACGTGAATGGTTACAATGAGACCTATAAATACAAAGCAAAGTAAATTACAATAGTAATGAACAATGTTGACTTTCTTGAAGCGCAGAGTCTCTATAGTCTAGATACTGAGGCAAACTTGAAGTTCTCCCTTCCGATGACCTCGGCAAATGATCTTCTTGTAGCTCTGAACTTCAACTGTAACGGTCTAGTTAGGTTATTACTCCCTCCTAACTAGTGAGCCTTTTTTTCTTTCTTTGCTCCCTCCTGAACCGACAACACTCTTCCAACACGTCTTTAATCTTCAGACACGCAGCGGAGAAAGTAAACTCTTGAAGCACAATGGTTGTCGTTCTGGGAACATAATAACATAACTCACTTAGTATTGCATCCAAGTTGGTAAAAAGACCCAATGTACACCACACTACTTCTCCTTCTTCAGTCTTAAGCAAAAATCCCTTCGTAATCCAATCACGGAAGATGAAATACCAACTTCTCCCTCCTGATGGTTGCGAGCTATCGGAATCATCATAATGTTGCGTACATACCGTATTACCTTCTTGATGCAATATTAACATCATAGCTTGATCATAATTTCCGTGAGAATATGTCGCACAAATATTCTCAATAAACTTCTCTCAATCCAACCTTTAAACGAACCTCCTTTGAATTCACCGGCTAAATGTAATGACCACATATGGAGATTGCCGGATACGACTAACTTGAAAAGGAAGCAAACATCCCAACTTGTGACTTACTGCTTGTTCTAAATTTTTGAACAATCCACAACGCCGTGTGACACTGAGCACTACAACGTAACTCCTTAAAGTGATGGTTACACACTGTGAGCACTACAACGTAACTCCTTACCAGTTATAACCAGATTTTCAAATTTCATAATGTGCTCCAACAAGTTATCTTGAGACATGCATCCAACCAACCATCGTCTCAAAGATAAAGACGTCCACCCGTGAAACGTCACTTCTATTTCTCGTCAATAATACCGTACAAAAACTCCGTAGCCATTTTTTTCAATTATCGTTCAAGCCGTGAATATTGTATCCCTCCGTGAAAATTTACCATACCAAAAATACCATTTTGTATACCAAATATTAAAAAATTGTATCCAAAATATTTGTAAAAAAAATCGGATAACAATTTTTATAGGTATACTTGCGATTGTAGAAGCTCAGCTCAACCCATCCTCTTAATTGTTACAACCCTTAAGCCCAAACCAATACATCCACGGATCCAACAGCTAATTCATGATCCAAATCCAAAGCCTGGTTGAGAAAGAAATCACAGATCCAAATCCGGTTATATAAGTCTCGGTTAAAAACTCACATTAACCTAAACCTAAATATCTCACTCATTTATGTCCGCCCCCTTCCTCTATACCTACTCTCCTCACACTCCAACATATCTGTATACCACCACTCAGTTGCACAAAAACATATCTCACAAAGAGAATCACGCATCATAAGCACAAATTAAACCCTTTCATTCCATAATCACGAATCATAATTAATTCGACCTTTCTTTCTTTTATGCTCATGAGAACCAAGAATACGAGTGGCTTCAAGATCCATTGGGTCTAAGGTAGGTTTATGGTTTGTGTTTTTCGTTGTGATTTCTGTTCAAGGAACGAGACAAAGAAAGAGAATAACATACTTGTTATTTCTCTATTCTTGTGGGTTTCGGATAGTGAGGAAGTTTAACCTTCAACAAGATTGGTGAGCAACTCAGTTTGATCTATGATGAAATATGGTTCAATAAAAATCTTTGAAAGATAAAAACTGAACTGCTTCTGAGATCAATTTTTATTTCTTTTTGTTTGAGTCTTGAATAGATGTAGAAGATGGAGGATAAGATAGATTGAAATTTGTTGGGGAAGATGTGATTTAGGATGAGTCGGATCTGATGATACTGCTTCGTTTATTTTCGTTATCTTTGCTTGAAAACCATGGACTGATGATAATGGAACTGAGGTCTATTGATATTTGGTATATGGTATATTTGTGGTCAAGGTCTAGTCTACGCGTAACTTTTTTCTTTTTCTCTTATGCGTAAGCCTACGCAACCCGTTATGCGTAAGCATATTCTTATGCGTAATGCAAGTTATGCGTAAGTCTGCTTAAGCGTAAGCCAGAGTTAGGCGTAAGCCTTGACTTAGGCGTAAATGCATACGCGTAACTTTTTTCTACGCGTAACTTCACAGCTACGCGTAACACCTCTATAGATAATCCTTATGCGTAGAAAACTAGGGTTTTGACCCAGTTGACTTTTTCCGGCGAGTTTTTCCGACCAAGTTTTTCCGTCCATCTTCAAGAAAAAAACCCAGAAATGCATAAAACTGCTTCTGTTGACTGTTTTGACCAAGAAAACTGAAGGTTTGACCACAATAATATTTCACAGATATTGTACCAAAAGTCATAAAAGGGACCGTTTGGATAAGACCCAAGACAGGTTTACAAAAAAAAATTGTGACTTTTTGTGATACCAAGGATACTCAATATTTGTTAAAGCTGTTGACCCATATACACGGAAAAAAAATTTCCGACCCACAAAAATAGCATAAAAACAGCCAACAAACATTTATAAAACCAACATAAATCAACAAACAACAACCTTGGCTCGTTGTACCAATTGTCAGGACCGTTTAACATAAGATTTATGTGGTTTGGAGGTCGGGGTTGATGGAAGAAGATGAATATCTTCATCCTTTTTAGTGAGAGAAAGTTAGAGAGAGGGAGGAGAAAACACAAAGTTTATTGATAAGAACAAAACAATACAACTAACCAAATGATTCATCTCACCCCTCATGGAGAGTCATGAGGGGTATATATAGGCCCTATATTTGCCACTTAAACGATACTAGTCCCTAAGGGCAAAGTATTCTATGCATCTAGTCCATTTCACGTATGTGACGTTATCTTTAGAAAAAGCGAGGCTAACAGTATCATTAAATCTCATAACTTCTTTAATTTGGCTGTTACGATGTGCTCTTTGAATGTGCTGTTATAACTTGATTGAATTAAATGTGCTGTTATAACTTGACTGAATTAAAATTTCAAACGTGAACTTATAGCAAAAGATAGACTTTGTAAAACACTTCTTTCCATTATAAGTAACTAGTCGAGTACCCGCGCCTAGCGGCAGCGGTGTCTATTTTTTAACAATATTTTAACGGCGAATGATTTTCTTTCGACAAACTCTATTTACAGCGTTAGGGAATCATTTTTGAAGAAGTGTTCTTCCAATGGCATGGTTGCAAAGAGGCGGCAATGAATAGTTTTCAACAAAATCCGGTGCCCGGGTACCCGTGCCTAGCGGCAGCTAATGTATCTTTTTCAACGATATATGTGTGCGTTTTTTTTCTCTATATGGAATGTTTAAATGTAATCGTCGCGGCAGTCAAGCATAATTTCAGGGCTTACGTTGATGTATGGCCATGTTATATGTTAACTCAAACACGACGCATGTTAATTCATTTGATATAACAATAGTTTATATATGTAGCTTTATCTTATTTTTCAAACAATGGTTAAACTACACCAAGTTATCTCATTTTTTATTTTGTTTTAAATGCAAAAATACTAATTACAATTTATTAACAATATTTTATTATTGTCGTGTGAGTTAAGATATGCAGCTAAAAATTCTTAAATGCATCTTCAAGAAGAGATATATACCCTCTTAAAATTCTACGTCTTATTTTTAACCAAAAAAAAATATCCATCTTATTTAAATATGGCTAAGGGCATCCACTATAGATGAACATATTAAAGATTTATAAAATTGCCACTTCTTATAATGTCATTAATTAACAAAACTTTTCATATTATGAACCTATTCCCTACTATGAATAAAGCTTTTAAAATTTATAAATTGTTACAACATTTAAATGTCATTTATTATTTAGTTAAAAAGAAAAACAAAGAAAAAAGATAAAGAACATTTATTGAACCCCTCCAAAATCTTACAACTTTTCATGTCATCTAGGCATAATAGAGTTTCTCACTATGATACAAAAATTATTAGATCCCTTCATAAGTTTTTAGATTTATTCCTAAACATCCACCGTGGATGCTTTAAAAATATTTCTTGTTATTTATGATACTCCACCTTATAATCTTTAGGGTCTAATCATAAATTATACCATTATACCCTTTTGCAATTTTGTTTAAGAGTAAACTGCAACAATCATCCCTGTGGTTTGTGTATTTTCGCAAGAATCATCCCTATCTCAAACCTTCAGTATTAAACATCCCCAAGTCCACAAACCTTTAGCAATAATCATCCCTGAGCACTAACGTCGTTAGTTTTACCCGTTAAGTGTTAAATAATATTTTCCCGTTAGTCCCTCCGTTAATATTTTTTGCACCGTTAGTCCTCATTTTACGTTTTCGTCAGTTTTTTACGTTTTTGTCCGTTTTTACTCGTTTTTATATGTTTCGTCCGCTTTTTATCCGTTTTTTGTATATATTCGTCCGTTTTTTTACGTTTTCGTCCGTCTTTTTTATGTTTTTGTCCGTTTTACTCGCTTTTATCCGTTTTTATATGTTTCGTCCGCGTTTTATCCGTTTTCTTCCGCTTTTTATCCGTTTTCGTCCGTTTTTATGTGTATTCGTCCCCTTTTTTTTACGTTTTTTACGTTCTCGCCTGTCTTTTTTTACGCTTTCGTATGTTTTTTTACGTTTTCGTACGTTTTTTACGTTTTTGTTCGTTTTTACTGGTTTTCGTCCGTTTTTACATGTTTCGTCCGCTTATTTATTCGTTTTTTTACGTTGTCGTCCGTTTATATACGTTTTTGTCCTTTTTTTACTTTTTTGTCCATTTTTTACGTTCTCGTCTGTTTTTTTTACGTTTTCGTCCGTTTTTTTACGTTTTTTACGTTCTCGTCCGTTTACGTAACAATATGGACGAAAACATAAAAAATGAATAGAAAGCGGACGAAACATATAAAAATGAAAAAAACGAGTAAAAACGGACATAAACATAAAAAACGGAAGAAAACGTAAAAAAAACATACGAGAACGTAAAGAACAAACAAAAACGTAAAATAACGGACGAAAACGTAAAAAAACAGACGAAAACGTAAAAAAAATGGACGAGAACGTAAAGAACGGACAAAAACGTAAAAAAACGGATGAGAACGTAAAAAACGGACAAAAACATTAAAAAAAATGGACGAAATCGTATAAAACGGAAAAAAAACTCAAAAAACGGACGAAAACGTAAAAAAAAACGGATAAAAAGCAGACGAAAGATATTAAAACGGACGAAGACGATTTAAAACGGACAAAAACGTAAAAAAAAACGGACGAAAGCGTAAAAAACGGACGAAAAAGTAAAAAAACGGACGAGAACGTAAAAAACGTAAAAAAACGGATGAATACATATAAAAACGGACTAAAACGGATAAAAAAACGGACGAAACATATAAAAACGGACGAAAGTGAGTTAAAACGGACAAAAACGGACGAAAACGTAAAATAAGGACTAACGGTGCAAAAAATATTAACGGATGGACTAACGGGAAAATATTATTTAACACTTAACGGGTAAAACTAACGACGTTAGTGCTCAGGGATGATTTTTGCTAAAGGTTTGTGGACTTGGGGATGTTTAATGGTGAAGGTTTGAGATAAGGATAATTCTTACGAAAATACACAAACCACATGGATGAATTTTGCAGTTTACTCTTTGTTTAAACAACTTTTGCATTTGAACTTGCCAAAAGTCCTTGTACTCCATATACCTTTTAAACCACCCTTCCCAATGCAATTCAAATATACTTACACCAAAGCCCAACATCCAAATTTTTTGGTTGTATTATATAAACCCTCCCTATGGGGTCAAATCATAGGGAATATTCCCTTTGTCCCTCCACTTTTTTTAGTACAACACAGTTTTTTGTTAGTTTATGTTCCGTATTTCTGACAGTTTTAAGCGTTTGACTTATTAAACTTTATATTTACTGTTCCGCATTTTCAGGTTTATAGCTTTTTTATATAAACAAAATTAAAAAAAAAAAAAAAAAAAAAAAAAAATAGGGGGGTCAATCTAAAAAAGTAGCCACCGTCCATATAACCACCCAAATTTTTTTCTACATCTCGAGACCCAAAATTCTGAAAAGCCACATGGGTGGGGTTTCTACCATTTTGAAATTGGTTCCCAAGACAACTAAATTTTTTGAAACAAATGTTAAGGCTCGAATTTATTTTTGAAAGCAAAGCGCATATTTCATTTTGGTTAAGTTATTAACAGCGGTTTTAAGTTGGAGCAAATTTAAAGGCTTTCTAAAAAGTTTAAATTTCAAACATTCAAAGAAGTTTAAAAACTTTCAAAAAGTTTGAAAGTTTTTAATGAGATACATATTTTTTTTCCAAAAGTTTAAAATTTTTGAAACATCTGAAACTTTTGAGTATTTGTAACTTTTTAAGTCTAAAAAAATTAAAATTATACTTTAAAGATTAAATAAAATTAAAAAAATTTCAAATTCCAAACTTAATTCAAAATATTCTAATTTGTTATTTATTTCATTTCAAAATTTTCAAATTTTAAAAAGTTTCAAATTTCAAAAAAATTAAAATTACTAAAACTAACAAAATTTTCAAGAAATGTATTTCATAAGTAATAAAATTTTATATAAAAAACATTCGTAACATAACTTTTAACTTACACAAAACATTTTACATCTTTAACAAAATATATATATACAAATGAAACCAACTAATTCTAACAAATAACAAAACTTAACCATAATTCAGAACAAAATTACAACAAATTTAAATTAAAAAAAATTCTCAAATAAACTTGAAACAAATCTGTAAAGAAAATTTACACAACAAAGTATACAAACAAAATTACTAAAAAATTACACAACAAAGAATACAAAATAAATATTAACAACAATTTTATAAATAAATAAAAAAATCATACATTTCCGGCGACACAAACAATTTTCGGCAGCAACAAAATATTTGCCAGCGACCACAAAATTTTCCGGCAACAGTGGCAAGTTTTTCCGGTGAGAAAGCGGCGGCTACATCAGCGGCAACCGGTGGTAAGTGGCTGCAAGCGGTGGCACTAACAAAAAAAATACCAAAACGTTAGATCTTATGATTGTAGATAAATGATTGTAGATAAGCTACTGATCAGCATGCATGTTTGAATAAATTAGTCTTGTTAAGTATAGGTGCTTGCATCATTGTTGTCATCAAAGTTCCCTTCAACAAAGGAAAATGGCATTTATAGAATGGCGAGGTGTGTTTACACACCAATAAAATAGGCATTTACACACCATTTCACTTCCGTACATATGATTGTGACATTGTTTTTGTCATTTCCGAGACTAAAAGCTTAAAATTAAAAAAACTGTTAACGACATTTTGAAGAAGAAAGAGAGTAAAAGTGAAAATAAACATGTTTTTGTATTTCAATAAAGCTTTGTAGTCTTTGATATTTCCAAAGTTACAGCATCCTTATTTATTAAATATACTTCTCGAAAAATGTAAAAGATAAAATGTATAGTGGAGTGTGAACCACATCACCCTTAGAGATGAGGGAGTGGTAACCTAATACCCTGAGTGTCACATCACCTCTATCCAATAAAAACCCTCAAACTCAAAACTACCAAATTCTACCCTAACACTATCCTAAGTGGAGGGAGTGGTACCCTAGTACCCGAATTTCATTTTTTTTAATACATAAAATCACATACAATATTTAAATTAAAAACATACCATTTCATTAAAAATAAAAACATTACATAATACTTAAAAAAAATACACATTACATAATACTTAAAAAAAAAACATACTCCCTCCGTCCCATATTAAGTGTCCACTTTCCATATGCACAAAGTTTTAGGAAATTCCACAACTACACTTTCCACCAATCAAATATCATTTCCACCCACTAAAGTCTTATCTCATTGGTTGAAGTACATTATGGACACTTAATTTGGGACATCTCAAGATTCCATTGTGGACACTTAATATGGGACGGAGGGAGTAACATAATACTTTAAAAAAACTAGATTAAAATAAAAACCCAGTAATTATCGAGATGCGGCAAGTATTGACGTGCTACGTGCTCCGTGAGATCATATCGAAGACGGTCATGGAGAACTTCGTTTAGTAACTCCGCTACCACACTGTCGTCGAACACTGGCTGGACCGGCTCATCCATTATATGAACCGGTGAGATTGCCCTCCCTTCGCGTTTTATAACCATATTGTGCAAAATAACACGCGCATGAACTTGATTGGCAATCTTCGCTTTGAAAGGTGTATGTTATTTGAAAAAATGAGTGTATGTTATTTGGTTTTAAAGGGAAAATCATTTTTTATTTATTTATTGCATATAACCGTTGGACCTCCCAAACGGTCAATTTTTTCAAATTTATACATGATACTCGCTCGAGCTCACGAGCCGATTTTGCTACTCGATCCAAGTACCCGATTTACTCGGGGCGGTGTACCCGCTCGGGTTCATGTACTCGATGGTACTACCCGTGCCCACTCCCTCCTCCCTTATAGAATAGGTGCATTGATATGTGAGTTTGCTGTTAAAAATATCCTAAATATTAAAAGTGAACATTTCAATATGTATATGGGATGATGCTGATTAGTAGATATATACGCATCCACTTCTTCATCATAAGCCAGCCAATGAGGAGCTTTAAAAAAAAATTAAAAACTTACGGTGCTTAAAAAAAATAAAAAAAAAATCGAAACTTAAAAAAAATAATCAATAGATCTATCAAACAAATACGGAACTGTAAAAACAATTAAAAAAAAATCTATCAAAAAAAATTACGAATCTTAAAAAAAAATTAGATCTACAAAAAATATCAATAGATCTACTAAAAACACATTAGATCTACAAAAAAAAATATTAGATCTACTAAAAAAAATTCGAATCTATTAAAAATTTTTAAAAAGTTACGGATCTTTAAAAAAAAAAAAAAAACAAAACGGATCATTAAAGAAAAATGAAAAAAAATTACGAATCTTAAAAAAAAAATTATACCTACAAAAAAAATCAATAGATCTACAAAAAACGCATCTATTTTTTTTAAGACCAAAAAACGCGTATTTATTAAAAATAATTACGCATCTATTTTAAAAAAAAACATTAGATATACTAAAAAAATTCGGATCTATAAAATAAAATTTATGAGTTACGGATCTTTAATATATATATATATATATATATATATATATATATATATATATATAACTTTTTAAAACATATCACCTGAAATACAATTATTTTAAGGACTAGACGATATGAAAATATGTATATACAACTTTTTTTTTGAAACATATTAGTATTTGGACTATAATCATTAGAAACCTACATTATATTTTTCTAATACAATTTGCTCATGAATTAAATTGAGACTTAAATTCCTTTATAATACTTATACTAAATGCTCTAAATACATATATATATATATATATATATATATATATATATATATATATATATATATATATATAATATATATATATATATATATACACTTGATATATATACCTTGTTCTTTTCCATCGACAACGCCTTATATTAAGCATACAACCCCTCCGTATACTATCCTTTGGTCGACATTGAACCAAACTCGTCATTCCTTCCTTGAGTTTCCTTTCATGCCATCCTTCCTAAGCCGAAATCCACTCTGTTCCTTGAATATTTCTTTACGATAAATGATGCCACATCAACAACAACAACAACAACAACAACAAAAACATTTAAAAATTTATAAAGTTAGTTAAACTTTATCGAGTCTTAAACATAAAGACTAAATTGCCGTATTAATTAGGTTGCGTGTCGGAGCCGTGCACTATCATCTTTTGATTTAATTCCCTTTAGACTTCCTATTGCACATGGCCAAGGTGAGTTTCATAGCCCCTACTTTTAATCTGTTTTATACTTGTTTTGGGGGAAGATGCATGCTCATTTACTTAAATGATTAAATTACCGAAATTGTGCATTCCATGCATACTATGCTTTTACATGTTTAAACTTTTCATCATACATAGATGTTTTATGGACCATTCCAAAATGTTTGACCTAGAATATTACGCAGCTTAGCCTAAGACTTTAGATCCCAAATTGCCCTTTTCATGAACCGTCAATTCCTGCTGGGAAGCGTGAATGTTATAAATAGATCTATTGGGGGTGACTCCCCTGTTCGGTTGACCCCGCTTGGGTCAAGGCGAAACATATAGCATGTCGGGACCGAGTGTATTGGGATAAACACTCGCCATGGGCTCCTTATTTGTATGACTTCATTGTGCATACAGAAACTGTCGTAGCTTCGGTTGCATGAGCTTAGTGCTAGCGTAATAAATTTAAAAAATGTGGCATTATATTCATTGTAATGTGCATATACCCTTTTTATGGTCTACTAATGAAAATCTTTTATGTAACCCTTTTATGAATTGAAATCATAAATTTCATGACATTATGCAAGACGTAATGATCATCAAAAACCAAATTTGAAATAGTGTACTGAAATCCCTTTTTAAATAAACCTATGAACTCACCAGCGTAAGCTGACCCCTTTTAGCATGTATCTTCAGGTTTTGAAGTGATAGCTTATCTTTGGAGGCGCAAGGAAAAGGCATGGCATGGTCATAGATGACTCTGATTTATGTATTGGGACCACCTTTTTATAATGGGCCATTTTCCGCACTAATCAATAATGTAAATAATGTTTTAAGAATGAATAAAAGTTTATTTATGAAAAACCAATTGTTCTATGCTTATGTTGTGATATCAATTTAGTAGCACCCCAACACTTATATGCTTCCGCTGAGCCATTTTGGGGGTGTTACAGATTGGTATCAGAGCCAGGTTATAGAGAACTGGGTATATTTTTAAAAACCTAGACTATAACCACTTTTACAAAAACCTAACCCTATGACCGACACGTGCCTGCCTGCCGAGCTGATGCCTCACTTATGATCCTGTTGAGATCATACTTGATAAGATACATGTTTTATCACTGCTCACCTAATTTCATTATAGGTATAATTATTTTCCCTATACGTATATTTACGTAGCACAACACTACACCTTTCCTTCACATAAAGAGAATAATTGTTCTAACCCTTCAAGACAACCTTTAAAAGTATTGTGACATATTACTAGCGTAACTAAGCTAAGTATTTCAAAATTCATTGAACCTCGGGTGAATATAGACTGATCACCTATATTCAACCAGGGACAGTGGGACATAGCCTGATCACCTATGTCCGACTCAGAGGTGAATTTTGCAGTACTTAGGATAGTTATAATAGCTTTATGACCAGTGAGAAAATGATAATATTTTAATAAAGAGTAAATTACACGGATGGTCCCTAAGGTTTGTCCAAAGTTTCACTCACAGTCCCTAAAAGTTTAAAGTTGCATGGATAGTCCCTATCTCTGAAAAGAATAACACCTATGGTCCCTTATTTAACTGCTGTTAACTAAGTTCCGTTATAATTTACACTTTTAGCCCTTTTGGTTAACAATCGTTGCCTCGTCAGTCCTTTATCATAACGGACGTTTATAATTTAAAGATTTTCGAATTTAGGCACGTTTTTACACGTTTTCATCCCTTTTCGTCCGTTTTTATACGTTTTCGTCCGTTTTTTTATACGTTTTTATCCGTTTTCGTCCGCTTTTAAACGTTTTCGTCTGTTTTTATACGTTTTCATCCGTTTTTCTTATGTTTCCATACGTTTTCGCTCGTTTGCTTATATTTTTTTTACATTTTGGTCCTTTTTTATAAGTATTCATTCGTTTTTCTTCTGTTTTTGTTAGGAATTAGAAATTCCCGGTATTAAAGAGTCGGTCACCTCAAGTATATGTAATCGTTAGAAAGCTCGTAGTCGTAGTTCTTCTAAGTTAAGTAGTAATTTAGTTAAGTAACACCGTGGAGGACGGACGGGTCTTTACCCACTGTATGCCTGATCCACAGCCCAAAGTGTGGCGAGTTATGTAAGACTATAAATACTCTCTACCTTCCAAGGTAGAGAGTTGGAGCTCATAATAATATCTTTCACTTTCTCTCACTAAGTTCCCTAAACCTCTAACTTTCTCTCTCTAGAATTCCATCTATATGCTACTTTGTGTTATGGTTTGATGTGTATGTGAAAAGTTAATATCTAACAATTGGTATCAAGAGCCATGGTTAGATCATATCTTGCACATCTTTGGATTTATAGTGGTTTTTAGGTGGTTTTTGAGTTTGAAAAAGTTTAGTGGTTTTTGCATCATTTGGTTGATTTCGTGTGTTAAAGTTTGAATTTTGTTGGTACTTTTGTGTTTAGAATCATCAAAAGTGTTTAGGTTTTCATTTGGTAAGCTTGAATCATCTTGGTTGGGTTGTTTTTGGATTGTAAAGTGATGTTTATATGGTTTTTCATGGTAGCGAGTTAGTTCACGGATAAGTTTTCTTCTTAGCGACTTGCTTCACAAAATTGTAGCGAGTTACAGTGTTAAATCTAGCGAGTTAGATCTAGCGACTTAAAGTACAAGTAGTGGACTCTCCACTACAGGTAGCGACTTGTGGTAGCGATTTGGTCTGTAGCGAGTTGCTCTTTAGCGACTTGCATTGTTGGCGAATTGAGTAGCGAATTACTGCTGAATTTTTGCTAGCGACTTGAGTGTTAGCGAGTTACTACTTAGCGACTTGCTTTTCTGTTAGCGACTTGGGATTCTAGCGACTTGGCTGTCTAGCGAATTAATTGGTAGCGACTTAGTGCATTTGTTTCTAGCGACTTAGAGCTTTATCATCTAGCGACTTGAGTGATTGTTTACGGTTTTCTCTTGATTTAGTAAAATCCCGTGAAAGAATCTATTTCCCGGTTTAATCATAGAGTTATAAAATCCCGTATAATCTGATAACATGTCTACCAACGTCCCTACTGTCATCTCCACTGTTGCCGAGGATGTACAAGCAGCTGGATCAGATACTCGTCCACCCATGCTTGACAGAACTGACTACGATTCTTGGGCTCAACGAATCAGATTGTATTGCCTTGGAAAGGAAAATGGTGTCAATATTCTCAAATCCATTGATGAAGGACCATATCGAGTTGAAACGACTAGAGACATACTTGATACTAATGAAGATGGTACTCCTATTTACGGAATGGACAGACCTAAGATGTATGATGAGCTTGATGATAAGGAGAAAAAGAGATTTGATGCAGATATCAGGGCTTCAAACATTGTTCTACAAGGTCTTCCTAAAGACATCTACAAGCTGATCAATCATAACACTGAAGCAAAGGCAGTTTGGGATAATGTTAAGATGCTTCTCTCAGGTTCAGAACTAACTATGGAAGACAGAGAATCCCAACTCTATGACGAATTTGAGCACTTCAAGATGAAACCAGATGAGAGTGTCTATGAGTACTATGTGAGATTTCATAAGTTAGTGAATGACATGAGGAACATCAGAATGACTATGCCTAACATTCAGCTCAACTCAAAGTTTGTGAACAACATGAATCCCGAATGGCACAAGTTTGTCACAGCTGTGAAGCTCACTAAAGGACTGAAGAATACAAACTATGAGCAACTCTATGCCTTCCTCCTTCAGAATGAGAGACATGCTATGTTTGAAAAATTGATTCTCAATCAGTTCAAAACCAACCAGGGAGAGACAAGTTCGTCTAATGACTCAACAACTTTCTACTCAAACATTGGAATCACAACCAAAGCATCACAAGTCATACCCTTGGGTAATGGTAATCACAAACTCATTCCTGATCCTATGTTCAAACAAGCTGATGCTGATGCACGCGTGGGTAACATCATTGATCAACTAGCTCTACTCATTAGTCAAAACATGAATTCTCTCCCACAAACCAACAACAACCTCAGAACTGCATCTAACCCACATAATCAAGCCACTGTTAAAGATGGAAGGATTGTGGTGCAACCAGTTCAGGAAAGACAGTATGATCAGGGAAGGGGTGGTGCTGGTAGAGGATATGTGGGCAATCAGAATCGAGGAAGGAATGGTAACCAAGGTCAAGCTAAGCCGATCAAATGCTATAACTGTGGTGGTGAGGGACACATTGCAAGGAACTGCACATCTCCAAAGCGTCCACAGAATGCTGATTACTTCAGAGATAAGATGTTACTGGCACAAGCTCAGGACAATGGTGCTGCGTTGGATGAAGAGGAATTGCTGTTTCTTGCTGAGGGTAATGCCAAGACCTATGATGCAGATGTGGATGAGCAGCCTATTCAGGAGATAGGTCATAATCATCAGAACGCCTTTCAAGTTGCTGACTGTGATGCATACGACTCTGATGTAGATGATGGACCTACTGCACACACAATCTTTATGGCTAGCATCTCTCCAATGGTTTCTCCCAAGATCTCTTCTTCACCACAAGCTGGCCCATCCAAGGACAAACTCATCTCAGAGGTATTAAAGCTATACGATGATGCTGATGTGCAACAGATGCATGACAAAGTACAACCAACTGAAACTATTGAATCAAATGTTGAAAATATGGGTAATATCAATATTGTCCCATACGATCAATACGTGAAACAAAGTGAAAGTGAAGTTGTACCAAGTGATGCATCTTCTGCAGTCAACAATGACTATGTCTTTGATGAATACACTGCATGTGCTCCTGATGATTCCATAATTTCTGAACTAAATGCCTATAAAGAACGTGTTGCTATTTATGAACAACGCGCTAAATTTGAGTTGACCACTCGTGAGCAGGAAATGGATGACCAAGTGCGTACAGTAATTAGAAAAAGTAATTTTAGAGAAGAAGTATTGAAACAAGAATTAAATTCTTTGCAAGAAAAACTTTCTAAAACAGCTAAGCAAAAACAAGAACTTCAAGAAAATGTGAAAATGCTTAAGCAAGAATTTAATGCAAAAGAATCAAAGCTCTTGAGAGATTTTTCTAATCTAAAAACTTTGAAAAACAAACTTGAAAACAAGTTGTACATGCAAGGAAACACCATTCAGACTGCTCACATAATCACTAAACATAGAGTTCTAAGCGATAAGCATAGTGTTCCCATTATAGATAAACCCAACCCTGAGTATGGAAAGATAGCAAAAGCAGCTCAAAGTGTTATCTATGATGGAAATGAGATTCTTAAACCTAGACAAAAACCTAGTTGCATTGAGTGCACTGAGGATGACAAGAAATTAGATGAAGTCACTAGGGAGAAGATGAATAAGAAACTAAATGATCCTAAATGCAAAGAGAAGAAAGTAATTATCACTCCCCATGACTACAAGAAGGAAAACTGGATTTCCTTGAACAAGTTTAAGACTCAGACACTGTTGACTCCCGAACAAGTCTTCTGGAAAATGGATTTAGATAAGCAGAAAGCTGAAAATATTGTAGAAACAAACCCTCCCCTTCGGAAAATGCCTAGAGCGACTGTGTATCCTCCTAATACACCAATGCATCTTGTACCTAGAACAATTGCCACTAAAAGCAAGACATTAATTAGCCAATACGTTATATTTCAACTATTTGTTGATTTTGAGAAAACTTGCAAGAAAAGGATCACACCCACTGGTATAACTGAAGGAGAAAGGGGTTTTGAACAAATGAAAGAATGTTATTTAACTGAGGTAATGCCTTTCTTTAAACTTCTAAAGGATCACTTTGAGAGTCTTAAAAAGGGGATAGAAACGGATATTAAGGGAATGGAAAAGGAATTTGATGCAATAATAGTTGAAATTAATGACTATGAGCGTGCACTAAAATATAATGAGATTGAGAGAAAGAACCTGCATACATTAAATGAGAATCTTATTACTGAATGTGTTGCTCAAGATGTCTTTTTCACTGCTTCAAATTGCTCTATTACTGCTTCCAAATTTCATGAACTATCTGTGGCCCTGAAAGTTTCCCATGATCGTGTCATTGAGCTTGAAAAAACTAATTCTAAAATAAATGAGAAAATTGAACTGGATGATCATGACAATTTGGTTAAACATTTTTCTAAACTAGAAGTTGAGTATTTTAATCTACAACTAAAATATCAACATCTCAAAGAAAATGTCAAAACTTCAAATATCAAGACATCTTCAGATGCTCCAGAGTTTGATGCAGTTTTTCAAATTAACAAACGAGATGAACAGATTCATGCTCAGTGTAACACGATCAGAAAGTTGAAAGCCCAAATCTCTCAATTAAAGGGTCAAACGAACAATATGACAGGCTCCCAAATGCCTCCTTCTTTAGATTCTCAGAATTCTCAAACGTTTCATCTTCAAAACCTAGTAAATGCTTTACAAAAGGAAAACGAAAGTTTTCTAGAAGAGAATGAAAAGGTTAAACGTCATTTCAATGAGTTGTTTGAATCAATTAAAGTCACTCGTAACAAAAACAACGAACAAATAACTTCATTGCAAAAGGAAATTGAGAATCTGAAGAGTCAGGTAAAAGGGAAAATGCCAATGATCAATGAGGAGAATGTTGTATCTAAGGTTCACTCTGGCAATAAATCTGCTTTATCTGTGACATATGTCCCCCCTTACCTAAGGAACAACAAACTTGCCATTCAAACATATTTCTCATCCCCTAAGGATTGCTTAGAATGCCTGCGTGAGATTGTTGAAGAGGATAAGCTAGAGAAACCTCATGATAATGCAATTGGACATGCATGCTCATATGCCAAACGATCTCAAGAAATCTTAGAATGCTTGATCACTATATGCCCAAAGACATTAGGTGAGAGAGTTAACCCTTTGATTCCATGCTCAATGCCTAAGGCCAAATATGATATGCACTCGATTCCCAATGTTTTGAATGAGAGCCGTAGTGTACCCTTGAGTAGTTCAGATTCTAGATCTGTCAATGCTAGGAAAGAGAACTCAAATGTGCCTTCTAGGAGTACCAATCTCAGTACATCTAGCTTTAAGAAAGTGAACCATAGTGCACCTGCATGTAGTTCAGATCCCAGCACATCTAAACAGGTGATGCAAAGAGTAGTAAAACAAACTAATGTTCCCATTCCCTCTACAGGAGTAATCAGTGACATTAAAGGGAGCAGGTCAAAGTCTCAAGACAATACAAGGAATGATAGGACCTCTCAAGCTAAGAATGTGCACTGGAAGAGAGTAGAAGAACAATCTAGGAACCTTAAGTTTGAATCGAATAAAACGAATCGTGTTGATTCTAGTATTAGCCATAGGCGTACTGTAATTAATTCGAATTCTGATACTATTTGCAAACCTTGTACTGATGATTGCTTGAATTCTGTTTCTAATCATGGATGTGATGTCACTGCTTTGCCTAATGATGTTAATTGTCCAGTTAATTTTGTTAATGCTAAAATTCATGCTAAAAAGGCTAAAAGGCAAAAGCGAAAGAGAGTTAGAAAACAATGGAAACCCACAGGAAGAACATTCAGCAGAATAGGCTTTTATTGGATACCTGTTGGTCATAAGACTAATCAGATAATGCCCACTAGAAAATGGATGCCTACTGGTAGAACTATTCCCTTAAGAAGTGGTCACACTGTAAATAGGGCTAATACAGACACTAGTACTGCATCTATTCACAATGATTCCATTACCTCACTGTCTGATATGAATGCTCCTATTTCTGATGTGGGTGGTCCAACTGTTGCTACTAACCAAATGGAACCCATTCTTGCATGGGGATCCCAATTATCCAGTTATCCATTCTTGTCTGTGTTCAACTGCAGATCGTTCAAATCGTTCTGTGGTACCTGGACTCAGGCTGTTCCAAGCATATGACTGGAGACCGGTCACGGCTCATGAACTTCGTGAGCAAATTCATCGGGACTGTTAGATTTGGTAATGATCATTTTGGTGCTATTATGGGTTATGGAGATTATGTTGTTGGTGATAGTGTCATCTCCAGAGTGTATTATGTGGAAGGTTTAGGTCATAATCTGTTCTCTGTTGGTCAATTATGTGACTCTGATCTAGAAGTAGCCTTCAGAAAACATACCTGCTTTGTTAGAGATCTTAATGGTAAGGAACTGTTGAAAGGAACTCGTGGCTCAAACCTTTACACCATCTCTATCGATGACATGATGAGAGCCTCACCAATCTGCTTGTTATCTAAGGCTTCAAAAACAAAGTCATGGTTATGGCATCGTCGTCTCAATCACTTGAACTTCGGCACCATCAACGATCTTTCCAGAAAGGACTTAGTTGTAGGTTTACCTAGACTAAAGTATGAAAAGGATCATCTTTGTTCAGCATGTCAATTGGGAAAAAGCAAGATGTTTGCCCATAAATCCAAACCTACTAACTCTGTCACAGAAGTTCTTCATATGATTCATATGGATTTATGTGGACCGATGAGGGTGCAGAATATCTTTGGGAAGAAATATGTGTTAGTTGTGGTTGATGATTACTCTAGATTCACCTGGGTCAAGTTCTTAAGGACAAAGGATGAAACTCCTGATATCATCATCAAACTCATCAAACAGCTGCAGGTTAGACTTAACAAAACTGTCAGAATTATCAGAACAGACAATGGAACTGAGTTTGTCAACAAACAACTTAGTGAATTCTATGAAAGCGTTGGAATCAGCCATCAAAGAAGTGTTCCATGAACCCCTCAACAGAACGGTGTAGTTGAAAGACGAAATCGTACTCTTGTTGAAGCTGCTAGAACAATGCTGATCTACTCAAAGGTTCCAATGTTTCTCTGGGCTGAAGCTATTGCCACTGCATGCTACACACAAAATCGTTCCCTGATTCACACTATTCATGGAAAAACTCCATATGAACTTGTCCACAACAGAAAACCTAATCTATCTTCCCTTCGTGTGTTCGGTGCATTGTGCTATCCAACTAATGAGGGTCAAAACCTAGGCAAACTTAGGGCCAAAGCTGACATTGGAGTATTTGTAGGATATGCATCAAACAAAAAGGGATACCGAATCTACAACAAAAGAACCCGAAATATCATGGAAACAATTTGTTATTCCCCTTTATCACATATACCTTATCTTTACCACACAACAAGAATACGTTCTACAAACAGTTATGCGTAGAAAGAAGAGAAAAGATTAAGCAAAGAGATGGTGACTTGAAGTATATTCGTGTATGTATTTAGAGAGGTAGAGAGAAGAAAGATGAAACAATAAGTTGTATATTGCTTCAAGGAAAAACACACACACACACACTTTCAAGCACACCCCTCAAATGACATACTTGAGGGGTATTTATAGTAAGAGAGGATGATGCCCTAAGGCTTGGCCATGGGCCTTGAGATGGACTTGGATTGGGCTTGGGTTTCACGAACTAGACAAGGCTAGCTTAACATAACTTATGCCCAATTAGCTTAGCCCAATCCACGAGCCCGTTGACTATTCTATCACAATATCTAACACACATTACAAAGTTCCTAATCGTGAATGACCATCACTTCTAATAAAAATAATCAAGGCTAACAATCTCCCCCTAAGGGGTGGTCATTCAAAAGATGCTCCACTTGAATAGGTCTTTAATCTTTTTGAGCTTGAACTTTGTGAGTAGATATAGAATAGTCTTAATTCTTTGTTCCTTCATGCTTTGTGATCAGTTAATGTGGTTGTCTGTCGTTGTCAACTTCGTTGGTTAGGTGTCTCCACGTCATTCTCCACCATGCTCACACTTCTATTTGACTTTGAGTTTCCAATGATGAAGTTCTCGAGACTTTACACTTTGTAGATTCTTTGACATTGACGAAGAATCATCTTTAACTTTGAGTTGCCTTTGATTTTGATGAGAACTTTCATGTGTTGTTGGTATGAGCATGTGGCGAGTCTGCACGATCCATCCGCTCCAGAGCTTCCATAAGAAGAAAACATAAAACATTGTTAGTAATAAGCGGATCCCGGCACTTACAAGTTTGAATTTCGAGGGTGTTAACAGCATAGTGTGAAAACACGTCTCTAATTCTTACAGAGGCCGTTCCTGAACTGGAGTCCCACAAGTGAGATAACGCGATATACCGAAGTACATCTACAGTTCAGATGAGTCGCTGAGGTACACCGAAACATCACCCCACGACTGTAGACCGTTTGAGACACACTAAGCGTAATCCACGGAATTACCGAAGTGACCTGCTGTCAGGGCTGCTTGATGTTGACCCTGGCAGGACTTTCCATTCAATCACTGAAGATCACAGGTGTGAAACTTCTCATAAATGTTCTGGCAGATTGCTAAGATCTGCGTAGGACTCTAGAATATATCACTTGTGCCCTTATTGATGAACAACAAGCGATGTCATGTCAAGTGTTCCTATGAGATCTTTTGATGAATCTCGTGGCTCTAGACTCAATAGTGCATTTTGGTTTTCCTGAGCAGAGACTAGGGAGATGGTCTCCTTCTTCAATACCAACGATCTCTAAGAGAAAGTCGATAGATTATGTAGGGTTCCCAGTGAGAATGAAACAAATCCTTCTAAGAGGAATTGAGTGGCTAGAAGGTTTAGTGCAGTGCGTCACTGGGTCCATGACGTCTTTGTCTTCAATACCAGTGTCATCTAGTGACAACCAGTAGCATATGTATTGAACCCGGTTTCTGCCCTAAGGTTGAATTATGGAGGGCTATTTATTTTCACCCTTTTTCATTATATTTCTTTTTAATTCTTCAACCCCTTCTTTCTCCTTTCTCACATTACTCCTTTTTTCAATCATTCCTAAGGACTTCTAGTTCTAAACTATTGGTGATGTCCTTGGGTAGATCCCTCCGGCTCTGGCGGATCATAGGACGAATTTCCTATCCTTAGTCACCTTATAACTCCATGACTGTCCTATTGTTGCCATAAAACCATTTTTCTTGAAAATCTCTCAGAGTGTTTATGATAGAAAACATGTTTGCAACACTCCGTGAGTTTTGTATTTTTAGAAACACTCCCCCTTCACATGTGCTTATATGTTTTGACAGAAATCTGCACATAGAGGGTAGAGTTCGCACGTTTTTGAATTGATTGACTTTAAATGAACAAGACCGATTCGAGACACGTTTACATCACTAGAGAACTAGCTTGAAATTATTACCCGTCCTGGTCAAGTCATAGAAAGTTTCTCGAGATGGTACATGATTCCTCGTCAATTCATTGGTTTCAACTGAGTCGAGCTCTTTTGAGATTCAAACAACGATCATTAAACTTTTTGATCACATTTTAATCACGTCTTCTCCCCCTCAAAAATAGCATATCCATGATGTTTTTGAAACAAAATGATTAAAAGATATGTTTTTCAAAAAGCATTTGGAGAGAAACTGATTTAGCATGAATTTTGGAACAATTTTGTTTTATACTCCCCCTTAACGAAAGCATATTTTTCATATAGAAAATTTAGAATCAATTAAGGGTTTAGAGGGAGTTATCTTGGTACCAAATTTGAGAGATTTTGAAAAATCTTTTTGAAAAATTTCGAATCAATGGTACGCAAGATGAGAAGAAGATTTTAAAAATCTTTTGAAGATATTCGAGAAGAGTAATCTTCATTTGTTTTAGGATAAGTGCTCGATATTTATGAAAATCGATTTTGCGTAGCACTTTCCTTTCTTTAAAGATCGGGTTGCAAGCAGAAATACTTACAAGCCATTATGTTTTTAGGAATAGCGCTTGAAAAAATATTTAAAACCTTTGATTTTGATAAGCACTTTCCTTTCTTTGAAGCGCGGGTCCTGAACTGATGTGTTCAGAAGCCATTAATTTGAAGTCCGGGTTTCGTACTGAAGTATACGAAAGCCATTATTAAGAAATTTTGAGAAACGACATGTTTTAGAAAACAAATTAAAGAACTCTCGCTCAAGCATCTGTACATGCCCGTATCATTGTTGAATGACATTTCTAGAAACGTACAGAATATCGATTATACGAGAGACATGTCGTGAGAAGAATATTTTTGGATTTTATATTTTCTATTGTTTTTGTATTTTTTGAAAGTTTTCTATTTTTGTATTTTGCTTTTGTTGGTTTTATAAAAGAAATGGAAAATCAAAGATAGAAGATAGAGAGAATGCAGAAGACGATTTTACAGAATTAGAACCCTCTGATGAGCTGGGTTCAGAGATATTTGATTCACCTGCAACCAAAGAAGAAGAGTTTTCACAAATAACAGTGTTAGAAGTACAAGATTCCTCACGGTGAGGGTGATCACTATCAACGGTTGTAGTGGTTTTGACTTCCTTAACTTGATGAGTTTCACTATTATCTGTGTTGGAGCAAGTATCAAAAATCTTTCCTGTAGGAATCCATCTAAGACCTATTTGGTTGAAAACTTTGCCCGTGGGAATCCACCTTAGGTAAGATCTAGGAGTTGTTTTCTTATCAGATGCAGCGGAAGACTCATTTTTTGAAAAACTACGTCCTGAAGAGATCCACCTATATGGTTTCCTTTTGATGTTCATCTTGTCAACGGGTTTGTTTCTATTCGGTGTCTTAGTGGATTGTGCCTTGGCACGAGAATTATCTTTCTTGAGATATTGTAAGGCACATGCTTCATGATTAGCTGAAAAGATGCATTTTTTACATGTAGTACAGACAAATTCAATATTCTTGTTTAAAACATCAGCTTTAACTCTGTCACTACAGTCTTTTGGAAATTGATTCTTGTTCGAAAAAGACTTAGAATTCCTAGTGTTGTTTTCTAAGGGCATAGCTTGTTCTTTTGCGCAACTACTCTTAGATGTAAGCCAATCCCTAGTCTTTTGTAGAGTGTTCCTAGGTAATGGTTTACTACTACTAGCAGTGCCTTGAAATCTTGTAGAATTCATCACCCTAGATGTTGTACCTAGAATTCCATCTTTTCGAGTCTGTGCCTTTTTCCTAGCTTCTTCTAGATAGTGATTGTTGACCATGTTGTTAGAACCAATAGATTCTTTAACTGGATTTGCGGTCACATTCCGTGTACTATTCCTAGAAGTGCCATGTGTAATCACTTTTTCTTTATCAAAAACTGGTTTTTCAAAAGCTTTGATAATTCTCTTTTTAAGAGGCAAAGTCTGTGGAGTGACTGTTTTTGACAAATCATATTTCTCATTGACTTTTGGAGGATACTGAGAAATAGACATTTTTGGTTTGAAAACCGGTTTGGGAACATTTGGATTCTCCTCAGTCAATGGTTTTGCAAACTTAGTATCCACGGCCTTTCCTTTTAGACATCCCAGCTGAGCTCTCAAAAGATCATTTTGCTCTTGCATGTCCTTGTAGGCACGCTCATACGACAGTTTGTCATACTTGCATTCCTCTGTTTTTCGATCAAGCTGTTTAAAATAGGACACGTTTTCTTTTTCAAGTTTCATAAGAGCTTTTTCGTATTTTGAAACAATTTCGGAGGTCTCATCCTGGAGTCTTTCATGATCTTCAACAGAATATGTTTGTAAGATAATGGACATGATATCGGTAGTCATAACATCTTCGAAGAGAGAATCATTCAAATTTTCCAAAAGTTTGATGTGTTCAAAACTTTCATTAGCTTGCTTTACCAGGGATTTATGGTCCTTGACAAAGTCAACTGTTTCTTTCAAAAATGCTTGTTCAAAATGAATTACCCTTGCACTGATGGCAATCAGCTGAGGGGCAATTTGAGTTTCAAAAAACTTTCTTTGTTCGATGTCAAAACTAGAGAACCAATTGTTAGGTGTAATAGTGGTTTTAGTTTTAACAGTGTCTTGAAGATCCACAATTCTAGTTTTCACATTGTCTAAAATACTTCTCGCATCACTTGTGTTAAAAGGATTGTTTGAAGACATTTGTTCAATGTTCGAAAGAGATTTGGAGACAACAACTGGTTTTGAAACTGGTGTTGACACTTTGTTTGAAACACTTGGTGTGATGGAAAACTTTGACTTTTCATTTTGATTAACAAAAGTAATTCCATTAATTTTGTTCCATTTGTTATAATCAATCGGTTTAAGATCTGGATTCTTTTGTTTCATTTTTGATCTACTCTCCTCAGCTAGTTCCAATGTTTCAAGAGAATCACGAACAATTATAGGTTCATGCAAAGGTTGTCCATTGTTCAACACATTCTGAGATTTCTGAGCTTTCTTGAGAAACGAAGGAGGTGAGTTACCAAGAGCCATTTTATGTGAAGTGTGAAAAATCGGATTTACTTGATTAGAAAGCATCTTGTTTGATTTAGCGGAATGACCCGTTGTAAGAAGCAAATTATCCAATTTCTTTATAGTTTCATTTTTATCCAGAATTTCATCAAGAAGAGAATCTTCTCGTTTTGAAAAATCAGCAATCAACTGTTTCTTCTCTTTTTCAAGATCAGAACACAGTGCTTTTTGTTTAGAAAGTTGGTTGTTTAGTTCAGAAATTTCCTTGTTTAAAGATTTTATTTTCAAGTTCAGATTCACATCAAGTGTGTTATACTTGATTTGCAATTCTTGTTCTTTAGAAACCAAATTTCGATAACCAATTTCTAATTCTGATTCTTTGTTTTTCTGAAATTCAAAGGCTTTTGCGTTCTCCTTGTAACTCTCAAGCTCAGCGGTCAATTTCTTATTCGCGGCCTTAACCTCGCGATTGACCGTTCTAACTTTCTCAATCTCAATACCACAATTATTGAATAATGATTCAAAATAAGCACGTGTTTCCTCATCATTAGCACCATTCTGTATAACTTGACCTCCATTAGGATCCATATATGGAGTTTCAGAGTTAACATTGCTATTAACTTGCTCTCCCACATATGTGTCATAATAAGGTTCGGGAGACACAGAATGTGGCTTCTCATGAGTAAACGAATGTGGTACCTCATTGAGTGAATCTGTGTCATAGACAGGAGTTGTGTCATAAGTACCGTTTGATGTTGTGGCCTGTTGATTGATTGTGTGACTGGAGGTTGCAGTATCGTTTGCTTTATCTTCCCATTTTGGGTACCTGAATTTTATTTCCTCGGCAGTCAACTCAATTCCCAACTCTTCTTTTTCTGCTAACATCAACATGTACTGAATCTTTTCAAGCTTTGTCATTGGTATGACACTAGATCCTGAATCTTGTCTTTGAGGTTCGGAGGTAGCATTCTGAACAGAAGTCATAAAACAGTTATTCCCATTATGATATCCCATATTCTGATTCACATTCTGACCCCCTTGATGTCCAACATACTGCCCTGCATATTGCATCTGATTCCCCATTTGTATACCCATAGCAAATCCATTCTGATTCCCAATAACATCAACCATTTGTCCTTCTTGACCCATATGCATACTCGGTTGAGCAAACTGCGGATTATACGATGAAATCCATTGGTTGTTGTTATTTGGTGTAGTGGGACTAATGTTTGCGTCATTGAAGAATCCTCTTAAGAAAGCAGTTTTGAGACGATCTGTCAGAGTTGCCATTGATGAAGGTATGATCTGATAAAGTTGATGTAGGATCGATTCAACGATAAAGGAGTTGTGTTTGAAGAAGATTAAGCTCAGATGAGGTGTTTCCGAAGGTCGTACTCGTAAACTCGGTTCTTAAAAAATTTTCGCCCAAAATTTGAAATTCACTATAAAAATCAATTCTAAGGACGTATGAAAAATTTGAGTTATGACAATTTTGACGCAAAATTTGACCCGAAAAATTTGAATTTAGGCCCAAAAATTTGAATTTTTGACCAAAATTTTCACAGTTAAACCAAAATTTGAATTTCGCGTAAAAATTGAATGTTTAGTCTCCTCAAAAATTTAAATTTTACTCAAGTTTTCCCGCCAAAAAACTCAATTTAAATTTTTTTACTCAATTTTACTCAATTTAAATTTTTTTTTTTTTTTTTACTCAATAAAAAGCTTAGGCGTAGGAAGAGGAAGTTACGAGTAGACTACGAAGTTACGAGTAGGATGGCTTAGGCGTAGGATCTTATGCGTAGGATCTTATGCGTAGGAATCCTTAGGCGTAGGAATCCTTAGGCGTAGGAATCCTTATGCGTAGAACCCAACTTACGCGTAGCAAGAGTGCTTACGCGTAGGAATAGCTTACGCGTAGGAATGACTTACGCGTAGGAATGGCTTACGCGTAGAATCCAAAAATCCTTTACACTATCACAGTGTAAGAGATATCCAAAAGTCGAAGTGTTCCACACACTTATCCAAGTGAGGGAAGCACTGAGTCACCGTTTAAGCACGAAGATTCTTCACCAAAAAGTTACGAGTAGAAAAGTTATGAGTAGAAAAGTTATGAGTAGTTGACTTTCTTACGAGTAGAACTAGGGTTTTGACTTACTCGTAAAAAATTTCCAATGATTCAAACAATTTCGCTTGCACAGATAGCCTTAAAAACACTCAAATAACACGAAAATGTTAACCTTTTTCACCCAAAGTGCTTAGAAAAGTTACGAGTAGAAATGACCAATAACCAAAAACGAGCTTAAAAATGAAGAAAAACACGTAAAGCTTCGAACTTTTTTCAAAAAACTGAAACTTTAGCACCAAATAAACCTTAAACCACAAGAATCTTGAATTTTTGAGTGCAAAAATTAAAGCTTTAAGCTTATCAAAGAGGTAAAACGTGAGCTTATACGTATCTTACCAAAACTTCAAAACAAACACAAACACTCCTAAACCATTGTTAGGCGATTGATACCAATTGTTATTCCCCTTTATCACATATACCTTATCTTTACCACACAACAAGAATACGTTCTACAAACAGTTATGCGTAGAAAGAAGAGAAAAGATTAAGCAAAGAGATGGTGACTTGAAGTATATTCGTGTATGTATTTAGAGAGGTAGAGAGAAGAAAGATGAAACAATAAGTTGTATATTGCTTCAAGGAAAAACACACACACACACACTTTCAAGCACACCCCTCAAATGACATACTTGAGGGGTATTTATAGTAAGAGAGGATGATGCCCTAAGGCTTGGCCATGGGCATTGAGATGGACTTGGATTGGGCTTGGGTTTCACGAACTAGACAAGGCTAGCTTAACATAACTTATGCCCAATTAGCTTAGCCCAATCCACGAGCCCGTTGACTATTCTATCACAATATCTAACACACATTACAAAGTTCCTAATCGTGAATGACCATCACTTCTAATAAAAATAATCAAGGCTAACACAATTCATGTTACGTTTGATGAGCTGACCGGTCAAATGGCTCATGGACACTCCAGCTCAGGACCCGCACTTCCAAACAGTCCTATTGGTTCATCCCTTGTTCCAAACTCCTCTCAAGAAACGCCATATGTACCTCCATCTGAAGATGATGTAAAGAAATTGTTTGATCCAATGTTTGATGAACTGTATGAGTCTACTACTAATGAGGTGCTGATCCCTACAACAGAGGATGCTCATATTCCAGTGAATGAAGTCAATCCATCAGTTTCAATATCTGTAAGTCAAGAAGCACCTGCTACTGATCCTTCAGTCTCATCAACAAATCATCATTCTTCAAATGTACATCATGTAAATGTTTCTGGTATCAATGATGAAGTTAATCCCTTTGCGACTCCTGAAGATGCTCCATTTGAAAACATATTTGCTACTCCTGAATCATCGTCAGAACCATCTTCTTCAGGAGACATCGACTCAGCTACTTCAGTTCCTCAACAAATGCCACATGAACACCTCAGAAAATGGACTCACGATCATCCATTAGACAACATCATTGGAAATCCCTCTCGTCCTGTATCAACCCGGAAGCAACTCGCAACCGATGCCTTATGGTGCTTCTTCAACTCCGTACTATCTAAGATCGAACCAAAAGATGTTAAAACTGCTATGAATGAAGATAGCTGGTTCAATGCTATGCAAGATGAAATTCATGAGTTTGATCGTCTTGATGTATGGGAGTTAGTACCTGCTCCAGACTGTGCTATGATTATAGCCCTAAAATGGATCTTCAAAGTAAAACTTGATGAGCATGGTGATGTGTTGAAGAACAAGGCTCGATTAGTTGCTAAAGGATATCGTCAAGAAGAGGGTATAGACTTTGAAGAATCTTTTGCTCCAGTTGCTCGAATCGAGGCAATCAGAATCTTTTTGGCTAATGCTGCTAGTAAGAACATGGTGGTATATCAGATGGATGTAAAGACGGCATTTCTGAACGGAGATCTTAAAGAAGTCGTCTACGTCAGCCAACCTGAAGGATTTGTGAATCAAGAGCATCCTACTCACGTTTATCGTTTGAAGAAGGCTCTTTACGGTCTTAAGCAAGCTCCAAGGGCATGGTATGATACACTGTCAAAGTTTCTTCTATCAACCGGATTCAACAAAGGAGCAGTTGATCCTACATTGTTCACCAGGAAGACAGGCAAACATTTAACTCATGTTCAAATTTATGTTGATGATATTATTTTTGCCTCGACTGACCCAATGGAATGTGATCGTTTTTCTAATGAAATGAGTTCAAAATTTCAAATGTCAATGATGGGACAAATGTCATTTTTCTTGGGATTACAAATTTCACAAAGTCCCGGAGGCATTTTCATAAATCAATCTAAATATGCAACAGAGATTTTAAAGAAATTTGGATTTGATTCAAGTGACCCTGTTGACACCCCCATGATTGACCGAACCAAACTAGATGAGGACCTCTCAGGGATCATGATTGACCAAACGAAATATCGGAGTATGATTGGATCCCTGATGTATCTCACTGCTAGTAGACCAGACATTTTGTTCTCTGTGTGCATGTGTGCTAGATACCAGGCTAAGCCTACTAAAAAGCACCTTGAAGCAGTTAAACGGGTCTTTCGGTATCTCCAAGGAACCATCAATATGGGACTATGGTACCCGAAGGACACCGGTATGTCACTAACGGCCTATGCAGATGCTGATCATGCAGGTTGTCAAGATACACGTCGAAGTACGTCAGGAGGTGCTCAGTTTTTGGGTGATAAGCTTGTGAGCTGCTCTTCAAAGAAGCAAATGAGTACTTCTATTTCCTCTACAGAGGCTGAATACATAGCCATGTCATCTTGTTGTGCTCAAATCTTATGGATGAGATCTCAATTATTTGACTATGGCTTTGAATTCAACAAAATCCCTCTGTACTGTGATAATAAAAGTGCTATTGCTCTCTCATGCAACAACGTTCAACACTCAAGAGCAAAGCATATCGACATTCGACATCACTTCATAAGGGAACAAGTGGAAAAAGGTGTGGTGGAACTATATTTTGTGAGGTCTGAATATCAGTTAGCGGACATCTTCACCAAAGCTCTTCCAAGAGAACGTTTTGAGTTTATTCTTCCACGTCTTGGTTTGAAAAGCCTTCAACCAGAAACTCTCAAACGTCTTCAGGAGGAAGACGAGGAGTAAAGGTCTTTCTTCATCTATCTCTTGTACATACATATTTGAAAAACAAAATACAAAAATATAAAACTTTCAAAATCCATAAAAATTTGAAAAATTCGAAAATTCTTCTAAAAATATTGTCCTTTTTGTCTTGTTTCTTCCGGTTCGAGAATATCTACGGTCTTTGTGCTGTCATTCAAAGAATGACAAGGGACTTTAGATGTTGTTCGAATTCTTAAAAAAAAATAAATAAATAAAATAAAAAAAAAATAAATAAAAATTTTGGGAGAAAGAGAAATGGTTTATTGTCATTTTCAGGCAATAACCCGGTTCTTAAAGAAAGAACAGAGCCATATTTTACCATGTTTTCAAATCCTATGCTCTGATTCTATAAACTCCTATCTGCTGAAAACTAAATGCTTTGATAAATAACTCAATCTCTATTTTTGATAATCATCAGGACTTATTTGTCAAAATCTCTATCTCTCAATCAACAACCTACGTCATTGATTGAGGGGGAGAATGATTTCAATTAAATTAAAAAGTTATTTAGCATTAAAATTGTTTTCAAAAGATGTACATGCATGTCTTATATATGGAGTGTAAAGTCTTAAAATCCGATCCTTAAAATCCGATCCTTATCAGTTCAAACGCTTTCACAATCAAGTCACAATTCTCCTTAAAAGCTTTCAAATCAATTTAAATCTATACGAGATCACAAATCTCAAATGTTTTGACAATTGTGATCGGGGGAGAATGTGTGATTTAAATTGGATTTAGACTGATAATTCGGTAAATAGTTTCATAAGAATGTACATGCTGTCCTTCTCACATGTGACAAACGATTTCAATTTTTCAATGCACATGTTGAGGGGGAGAATCTATCTTAAACCTTTGATTTGAAACGTGATCATTCATCCTAATGTGCAGGTTCCCTCTAGTATGTGCAAAACTCTTTTCAAACCTCGAGGCACGTATTGAGGGGGAGCAAATTTATGGAAACCTCATCCTTCCCGGAAATGCTATACCCACTTGATCTGTTGAGGGAAGTGATGTTGATATCTTTTAGAAAATGGTAATCAAAAGAAGTTAATTCTTTCTCTTGCCTCCGTGTGCAAAACATTTTCAAATACTTGATGCACATGTTGAGGGGGAGTTCTCGTTCTAAAAATATCAAAAACAATTCAGGTACAAAATGCTTTGATAATACATCACAAGTATCTGAATTGATTTTCAAATGGTTTTCAATTGGATCCAATGGCAGATGAACAATACCAAATTGACCTACCAACTTTACTTTATGTACGGTGATATAAGGATGATAAGGTTAGGTATTGGTTCCCATGATCCGCCAGAACCGGAGGGATCTACCCAGGGACAATCCACTAGTTAGTGTAGAAGTCCTTAGGTATGATGATAAAAGGAGAAAAGTGAGATATGGGAAGAGTGCCGACTAAGACTGAGCTAGTACTGGAATAAACCCAACAAGGTTCTAGCTATGAAGTCTCGGTAAGCACTGAAGGGGTTGAAGAATTAAAAAGAATTGAATGAGAAAAGGGTGAAAACAAATAGCCCTCCATTTATTCAACCTTAGGGCAGAAACCGGGTTCAATTCATATGCTACTGATGGTAACATCGGTATTGAAGAAAAGACGTCATGGACCCAGTGACGCACTGCACTTCAACTTTCCAAACCACTCAAGTTCCTCTTAAAAGGACTTGTTTCATTCTCACAGGGAACCGACATTATCTATCGACTTTCTCTTAGAGATGGCTGATATTGAAGAAGGAGACCCTCTCCCTAGTCTCCGTTATAGGATCCAAATATGCACAAATTGAGTCTAGAGCCACGAGATCATCAATAAATCTCATTAGGACACTTTCAATGAAGACTCTTTGTTTCACACAATGTGGAAAGAGAGATTATATCTTGAGTCCTATGCATTATCCTTGTGGTATTGCCAGAACATCTGAGTGATGTGTTTACATATTCACAATGAAGATGGAAAGCCTTCTGGAGCCAACATCAAACAAGCTCCTGGTAGGTGGCATGTGAGATCTATTATATAGATCAACCATGTGACAACTGAACAGAAACAATGGGGCGATTCAATCTCTTGAATCAATCCTAGTTCAGGTTATGGATTGACGGATACCTTTGAAAAACCTGTCTTTGTGCTTAAAAACTCTTTTCTTTAGCACATTGACTGTGTACTCATTTTTTCAAACCAAAAGGTATTTTTATGATTGATAATTGATTTTCAGTAAAACCTTCGTTGTATTGCAAAAACAATTTCTATTGAGCAATACACGATTGTTTTTCAAATCTCTTTTCATCAATCAGTGGACTTAAAATTCGCTGGTTCACTCACTCCGTGTTGTCTTCTTTGAGATGTTCCGGTTTGAGAACAGCTAGAACAGCTGCGAAACCCTGTCAAGGAGATTCTTAGGAATCCTACCTGATCACAGGCAGTACTTGTACTGATCAACGGGGAACCGTGGGCCGTGTACCTCAATTCAACGAAAGTGATCAAAGACACTTTCGTGCGATTTGTTGCTAACTGTTGTATGCAGGTACGCCCGACGTTTGCAGCTGATCAGAATGAAGCGGTCAATCCACAGCCGCATGCTCACTTAACACATTCATCTCAAAAGAAATCATGATTAGTGCATCAATGACTCTGATATTTTCACTCCATGCTTCTGCTACGCTGCTGCCAATATCATGAATCAACTAAAGCTTCCGCTACTCTGATGAGAAGATATCATGATCCAGAATGTGAGCATGTCGGTCCCAAAGTCACAACACCACAATGGATGTCTCAGAGATTGTTGATTGCTGATGATCTCAAATGATGGCTCAAAATTATCATCACGTGGATCAGTAAAAGACCTCCACCTGGAATAACCAAACATGCAATGTGAAGAATCAATGACTACGAGTTTAGGAGCAAAGGACTACATCAAGAATACAAGATCAAGTGTTAATGTAAAATCTATTTGTATTCTATGTAATTTTGGTACATTATTGAGGTGACCTCCCTTAGAGGGAGATTGTTAGGAATTAGAAATTCCCGGTATTAAAGAGTCGGTCACCTCAAGTATATGTAATCGTTAGAAAGCTCGTAGTCGTAGTTCTTCTAAGTTAAGTAGTAATTTAGTTAAGTAACACCGTGGAGGACGGACGGGTCTTTACCCACTGTATGCCTGATCCACAGCCCAAAGTGTGGCGAGTTATGTAAGACTATAAATACTCTCTACCTTCCAAGGTAGAGAGTTGGAGCTCATAATAATATCTTTCACTTTCTCTCACTAAGTTCCCTAAACCTCTAACTTTCTCTCTCTAGAATTCCATCTATATGCTACTTTGTGTTATGGTTTGATGTGTATGTGAAAAGTTAATATCTAACAGTTTTTATACATTTTCATACGTTTTTATCCGTTTTCATATAATTTCATCCGCGTAATACGTTTTTCTATCCATTTTCGTCCGTTTTCGTCCGTTTTTATACGTTTTTCTACGTTCTCATAAGTTTTCATCCATTTTTATCCGTTTTCGTATGTTTTAATACGTTTTCATCCATTATTATACATTTTCGTCCGTTTTTATACGTTTTTCGTACGTTTTAATCCGTCTTTATACATTTCTTACGTTTTTATACGGATGAAAACGTATTAATATGGACGAAAACGAATAAAAATGGACGAACACGGATAAAAACGTATTAATACGGATGAAAATGTATAAAAACGGACAAAAACAAATAAAAATGGATAAAAACGTATAAAATTATATGAAAACGTATAAAAACAGACGAAAACGGATAAAACGTGAGAAAAACGTATAAAATCAGACAAAAACGGACCAAAATATAAAAAATGTAAGCAACGGGCGAAAATGTATAAAATCGTATTAAAACGGATGAACACATAATAAAAACGGATGAAAACGTATAAAAACAGACGAAAACGTATAAAAACGGACGAAAACATATAAGAGCAGACGAAAACGTATAAAAACGGACGAAAACGTATAAAAACGGACGAAAACGGATGAAATCGTAAGAAAACGTATAAAAACGTGCCTAAATTTGAAAATCTTTTAATTATAAACTTCCGTTATGATAAAGGACTGACAAGGCAACGATTGTTAACCAAAAGGGCTAAAAGTGTAAATTGTAACGGAACTTAGTTAACAGCAGTTAAATAAGGGACCATAGGTGTTATTCTTTTCAAAGATAGGGACTATCCATGTAACTTTAAACTTTCAGGGACTGTGAGTGAAACTTTTGACAAACCTTAGGGACCATTCGTGTAATTTACTCTTTAATAAACATGTAACATTTTAATAAGCCACACATTGGCGTTACACTAAAGTCACACATTGGCGTCACACTATTCCTTAATCACAAGCCACTCACTGGAATTCCTTAATCACAAGCCACTCACTGGCATTCCTTAATCACAAGCCACTCACTGGCATTCCTTAATCACAATCCACGCACTGACATTCCTTAATCACAAGCTACTCACTGGCATTCCCTAATCACAAGCCACTCACTGGCATTCCCTGATCACAAGCCACTCACTGGCATTCCTTAGTCATAAACCACTCACTGGCATCACCCTATTCCTAAATCATAAACCACTCACTGGCATCACCCTATCATAAGCCACTCACTGGCGTCACAATATTCCTTAATCATAAGCCACTCACTGGCGTCATACTACTTCTTAATCCTAAACTTTATAATTCCATATCACAATCGGGTTATGTTATAGTCACTCCTACCCCATACCTTACACCCCATGGACAAATCAAACCATTCTAGAAGCAACCTTTCAATAACACCTATGAGAAAATACAATAAACCTTTGGCAAAATCTAGAAGGGCATGATAAAGGACCTATAATCCCACAGAAACTTGAAAACTTTACGCCCTACCTTGAGAATTTAAAACCTAGAAGCTCCACCCACCTCCTAAGAATAACCGTGCCTACCTTGTTACCCCCCTACAAACAAAAGAGTTGCCATACAAACTATTTCTGATTATCCCACAGACCATTATAATCAAAATACTTCATGAATCACTTCAAGAATTATTCTACAAACCAAATTACCACCCTACCATTTCACCGTAAAGTAAACTACAATTTCACTACTACCTCACAAGAATAAGGTGTTTCTTAATACTTTGAAAGGTATTCTAGAACCGCTCTATTAGTTACTTACTTCATCGAAAAGTGTTTTAAGCTAATACCCCATAAACGGAAATGACCAATGTCCTCCTTGGTAGCTAAGACTGACCTTAGAATGTATCCTACACCTTTGCCTAAAACCATAGATAACCATGAGTTTCATCAAATATTAAATACCTAACCTTACCCAACTTAGACAACTAAACTCTACTCGTAGCTATGGGTAAACGGTATATCCTGCTACACATCCTTGCTACAATATAGTTTCCAAATTGGAGGATTCCCCTTTAAAATCCAACAATAATACTTTCCAAATCCCTCGTTAAAATGAGACCAAGATGCTGAAACACTAAAAGTTTCACAAAACTTCCCTATACACCCCATAATTAAGAACCGGTTTTACCATCTTTTGAAAATGTGTCATTTTTCCACATTATCGATTTTGAAATCTGGTCTTAGTAAAACTTGTGTCAATACTTATTCGAAAGGAAAATTCGAAAACAAACGTTTCCCCATCCCTTAAAGAAGAAAACACACAAACCCGTAGCAAACCTTAAGAATTAACCACTAAACTTTAGAATCATTAAATGCCAGAAATGGGTACGTTTTGATAATATCTTGAGAAGTTAGAGGTGCCCACACTAACAAAATAGTGAAACCTCATAACATAAAAAATTAGAACTTTCACCCAATAAACCTACCCCAGAAAATCATGGCTCCTCACATAGAGGATGTGCTGCTAACATAACACCTCGATAGCCATACCCAAAGAAGAAACCCTAGAACAACCTAGGGAGAATTCAAAACTTGTTCCAAATACCATCACCTCGTTCCCGACACCCTATCGGGTAACGTAAACTGAGATCCGGGACGGATCTCCTGTAAGGTGGGTAGACTATAACAACCCGTAAATTTCCAGATTATTACAATAATATTTATTACGTCAGAAAATTCAAATCGGCTATTTTCTGACAGTTGTCAATATTTATATCTAAAAACGAGAGGTCATCTCGTTAATTTATAGATTCACGGCACCGCACGCATACCGACACCAAATTAATAACGACAAATAGTTATAATCAAATGACAGCATAATAAAAATGTCATATTATTACGTTTAAGAAATCGTTTCCAGAAATATAATTTTTATATTTTTCGGGTACCGGGAAGGTACGTTTACTCGAGGATTTGACAAAACACGGGGTACCGATTATACTGTTCTGTATAATAAAACAAAAGAGATAAAACTCTATCTCCCTTTCTCTCTCCCACGTTTCTAATACATCTGTCCCTTCTCTCTCTTCCTTGTCGACGTAAGCCAGAAACACCAAAACATGAAAATGGAAATTCCTTCTCCTTTTGAAAGTCAAAGCTTGAAAACATCTCTTCCATCCTCCCCAAATGGAAACCTACCTGGTTAGACATCATGTGAGGTGTTGGGGCGCGGCTACAGGAGCCAAGAATAGTTCATCTTCATTCAAGATTAAGAAAGTGATAGTCCAAATATCCCTTATTTTCATCTATTTATAGCCACGCAATTTATTTTAGCTTCATCACTCATCAGACTCAATCAATCGAAAATTAGGGTTTCCACTAATCAAAGGGCTTCTTGAAATTAAGTGAGGGGTTTTGTAGATTGAAGTGATAGAAGTCAGATTCAAGTCATAATTCCAGCTAATCCGAGAAAGTCATGTTCCAATTTGGATTTCTGATGACTCGGTTCACCCATTCAAACCATCTATCTTTGGAAGATTTCAAAATCTTATGTTTTCTTGTTTTGTTAAAAATTTACCATTTAGTTCTGGATGTAATTATTAATTCGAATATATATATATATATATATATATATATATATATATATATATATATATATATATATATACATATATATATATATATATATATATACATACATATATATATATATATATATATATATATATATATATATATATATATATATATATATATATATATATATATATATATATATATATTTGTACTCGAATGATTAATTGTCAAAAATTGTTGTTGTTGAATCCGTGTGGTAAAAACTCGAGAAGAGTACTTGAAAATATCGTGTATTGGCTTAGGTTGGTAATCGATTCATTTGTGGTTTCGGCTTAACCTCCAGTTTTCTTTCGACCCCTTATTTGGCCTATGTTTTAGTTTATTTTCTTGGCTAATAGTGGTTACATCTCGACTGAAAAAGTTAACCTCACTTAAGGGTGTTTGTTCGTGCCTATTGTGCCACCACAGTACCCGTAAGGGTGTGGTTGGGGTCGAGTCATATACTCGAGTCGGGTTGTACCCGATCAACGAGGGACAAAACATAGTCATTATCCCCATGCTCCTTTGTACTTAGTATGTTAGTTGTGTCGTTAGTATTGAGAGTGCTTATTTTGGTCTCGGCTTAAGATTCTTTTTGGCTTATAATGAAACTGATTTGGTTTCAAGAATCATTCAAATAATTTCATTTTTGGCTTATTCACTTGCTTCAAAAGCTAGTGTAAAGATTTGATGCCACGAAATAGGTTCTTCTTATCGACTGTAAACTCGATTCGTATTCGGTCGTGACTTGGAAACAAATAAGAATTCGAAGTCATTGTAGTTATGGTTTTAGTCTCACTCTACTCTAAACCTCATGCGGTATGACGTGTTGCGTTGAGTCTAAGGGTAGTCCCTTGACCCGAGTACTTGACTCATGATGAGTTGTCGAGGCACGAGACGCATAGCCAATGGCCTCGTGAGATCATGACTCTAGTTGTGAGCTTACTACTTACATCAACATTTTCTTGGTCTTCTTTTCATATTACATCCCAAAATCACTTTGATAAAAACATCACCAAAAGTTTTGTCTGCAAAATTTTCCCAGGGTGCGTCCAGTTTGGTATTGGGCCATTTGGCCTGTGAGTAACTTTGAGGGTCTATTTGGTGTTAGGATAGGCTAGCCCATCTCAAACTACGCCACTTCCTTGATACCAATTTCCTTGGTCCGTTTAGTTAGTACTTGGGCCGTGATCCATTTACCAATTAATAAGTGTCCATCCGGTTTGTGCTTCTGGCCACAGCCCGCCCATATTATTCAATCTCGTCCGACACTTCCAAAATAACTCTTCCGACTCGTTTTCCTTGACTCGTTTTCCTTCACTCAATTTGTAACAACATTATTATTAACATGAAAAAACATATTTTTATAAAACAATGACTCTCATTCACTTCGACTAATGAATTATACGAGACACAAAACATACAAGCTTAATTATTAAAACCGGATGTTAGAATTGATAAAATGAGACATATAGTTTTGATATTTAAACATGAATATACACATTAGACATACCAAATTTTGGAAAAACCTATTTATTAATGAAATGTATTAGAAAACTCACATATTATTTTCTAATGCAAATTGTATATATATTAAGCTAAGGTATTAATTTACTGTTAATATTAATTGACATGAAAATATATATACACTTATATATATATATATATATATATATATATATATATATATATATATATATATATATATATATATATATAACTTTTCAAAACATATCACCTGAAATACAATTATTTTAAGGACTAGACGATATGAAAATATGTATATACAACTTTTTTTTTGAAACATATTAGTATTTGGACTATAATCATTAGAAACCTACATTATATTTTTCTAATACAATTTACTCATGAATTAAATTGAGACTTAAATTACTTTATAATACATATACTAAATGCTCTAAGTACACACACACAGACACACACACACACACACACACACACACATATATATATATATATATATATATATATATATATATATATATTTATATATATATATATATATATACACTTGATATATATACCTTGTTCTTTTCCATCGACAACGCCTTATATTAAGCATACAACCCCTCCGTATACTATCCTTTGGTCGACATTGAACCAAACTCGTCATTCCTTCCTTGAGTTTCCTTTCATGCCATCCTTCCTAAGCCGAAATCCACTCTGTTCCTTGAAGATTTCTTTACGATAAATGATGCCACATCAACAACAACAACAACAACAACAACAACAAAAACATTTAAAAATTTATAAAGTTAGTTAAACTTTATCGAGTCTTAAACATAAAGACTAAATTGCCGTATTAATTAGGTTGCGTGTCGGAGCCGTGCACTATCATCCTTTGATTTAATTCCCTTTAGACTTCCTATTGCACATGGCCAAGGTGAGTTTCATAGCCCCTACTTTTAATCTGTTTTATACTTGTTTTGGGGGAAGATACATGCTCATTTTACTTAAATGATTAAATTACCAAAATTGTGCATTCCATGCATACTATGCTTTTACATGTCTAAACTTTTCATCATACATAGATGTTTTATGGACCATACCAAAATGTTTGACCTAGAATATTACGCAGCTTAGCCTAAGACTTTAGATCCCAAATTGCCCTTTTCATGAACCGTCAATTCCTGCTGGGAAGCGCGAATGTTATAAATAGATCTATTGGGGGTGACTCCCCTTGGGTCAAGGCAAAACATATAGCATGTCGGGACCGAGTGTATTGGGATAAACACTCGCCATGGGCTCCTTATTTGTATGACTTCCTTGTGCATACAGAAACTGTCGTAGCTTCGGTTGCATGAGCTTAGTGCTAGCGTAATAAATTTAAAAAATGTGGCATTATATTCATTGTAATGTGCATATACCCTTTTTATGGTCTACTAATGAAAATCTTTTATGTAACCCTTTTATGAATTGAAATCATAAATTTCATGACATTATGCAAGACGTAATGATCATCAAAAACCAAATTTGAAATAGTGTACTGAAATCCCTTTTTAAATAAACCTATGAACTCACCAGCGTAAGCTGACCCCTTTTAGCATGTATCTTCAGGTTTTGAAGTGATAGCTTATCTTTGGAGGCGCAAGGCAAAGGCATGGCATGGTCATAGATGACTCTGATTTATGTATTGGGACCACCTTTTTATAATGGGCCATTTTCCGTACTAATCAATAATGTAAATAATGTTTTTAAGAATGAATAAAAGTTTATTTATGAAAAACCAATTGTTATATGCTTATGTTGTGATATCAATTTAGTAGCACCCCAACACTTGTATGCTTCCGCTGAGCCATTTTGGGGGTGTTATAGTACATCATTAGGTTCTATATCAATCGGGGTTCCTATAGTCTCTTCTTCCTCTTCCGGGTAAGTCATAGGTGGTGTGTATTCCTATTTGATGGTAGGGCTTGTGGGCTTGGAGTTTTCACCCCATTCTCTGTTATATCTAGAGCACCTATGTCATCATTTGTTTTAGTATAATCTAACCCAAATACACTCATAAGTATCTCAAATCCTTCTTTAGCGATTTCAGATTCTTAGTCCGAGTCATAATAATCATTCTAAAAAATTTGATCAGTATGTTCTATTTGCCTAAAGGATTCCTCATGTGTGTCATATGTTTTGAAATCTATCCCACACATGCAACTAAGTAGTTCAACTCTTTGATCATGGTGCCTAAGATCGGATAAATCCTCATTATCTGTTTTCTTAAGTTTTAATGTAGACCAGCCTATGATTTCATTCAACTTATGGGTTACGCTTAGGAAGCTTTTCTCAAATATTTTCCAAAGGGTCTCACTAAAAGGAGTTGATCCTAACAATGATTGTTGAATAGAAGCCACACAAGATCAAATCTATCTAACTTTACACCCGTCTCCTTTTGGATATCTTTAAGATCACTCACAAATTCATTAGAATAATAAGAAGCAATTCTATCTACGAAATACAATTGTTCCTCATTTGTTAGTGATTCAAATGAAACTTCACTTGCCATAGTGACAAATGAAAAGGGTTTTACGAATAAAGGCACAAAGAAAAAGAGAGACTACAAGAAAGCTAAGAAAAAGAGAAAAAAATCTCACTTGATAAGAATCAAGCGAGTAGACCTAAACGAGATGGAAATCTAACCAGCTATTCTATTCCCGGGCAGCGGCGCCAAAAACTTGATGGGAGGGTTCGGGGTCGAAAAGACTTACTTTTCTACAAGCATGTTTTTCAATCCTCTAGGCAGTGTACCTAATCGTTGTAGTGTAGTATGGGGTAGAAAGAGATGTATGACGAGAATGTGAGGTTGAGGGAGATTCTTTTTAGTCTTTTTATATTTTTTTAAAGCAAGTAAATATTTTGGGGTATAGGAGTGGGGGGTGGTACTTCTACCGATTTTAACTACTTTTATAACTAGTTACCTAATTAACTACTTGAACCAAGGATAGATTATGCTAATTGTGGGTGTGCTCTTATGATGATTAAAAATGTGTTTACTTAGATGTTCTTACTCTCTAGTTATCTTTTATTAGTCGGTTGAATTCTCACATCCTCATCTTAATTGATGCGTTGTATTTCGTTTGGTCATAGGAGGAGGGTGCCTAATTCCCTAGTTCTATGAATTGTAACTCTCCTCTAGACTATCCGGGATCGCCAAGTACCTAAGTATCTCACCCGAATACTCTACTATCAACAAGCTAAAACTCACGCAATAAATATAACAAATGGCCTAGATGCACTCCTAAGATTTTTCGCTATTTAGGACGTTCAAGCTCACAACAATTAAAGAAGTAGCCTGATAACATCAAATAGTCCTGATTATTAAGTGTCAATTTCCCCCGATAATGCTTGTAATTTATATCATTTATATGGATTTACGCTTGTTTTCCATTGTTTTCCACGTTCAGGTAAATTACGAGCATTGGAGATTAAGAGACGCGGAATTGGAGAATTATCTAAAGATTTATCACAATATGCTACTTTGAAAAAGTTACGGCGTAACTCATCTCTCACATTACGCCGTAACTATTGCGTGACTCAGAAAACCAACTTATGTGAAGGTTACGGCGTAACTCTTCCCAAAGGTTACGACGTAACTCTTCCCAAAGGTTACGACGTAACTATATTAGGTCAAATGAGGTTCCACGCCGCTGATACTTACGCCGTAACTATTGCATCTACTATGACGTAACCGAGTTTATTGAAGACTACGGCGTAACCACTTATTAGGTTACGCCGTAACTAGCAGATCTAGTGCAAAATACGATGAAATAGAAGGTTACGGCATAACTCTTGTTATGGTTACGCCGTAACCCAGATCTGGCCTATAAATACCCCACGAATTCCAACATTTCTATTCATTCCATTCCATACACAACACTCAGAGAACGTGGGAAAAAGCTCAAGGCAGGTCTAGAGGAGCATACGGAGCTGTCTCCAAGGGAGAAATCACTCCCCTACGATAAGCATTAGCGTTTAATATTTCTTTTACTTTCAATTAATGTATTTCGTACCTTTAAATATTGAATTGGTTTGCATGATTAATATTAGCGGCTAAGCACCTCTTGGTGCTGGCCTAGTTATGATTCCTTAATGTTTTGTTTGCGTTTACTTTACTTCCGTACAATTATTTCTAAGTGTATGCATGCATAGTGTATTGGTAGCCACCCTTGGTTCGGTAGTTTTGAATGCCGGTAGAGGCCAATTGCCTAGGAGATATGACCAACTGACCCTAGGTGAGCGGACTGAGATGGGAAGGGTAAGATATAACCAACTGACGACCCTTTCTACTTGTGCGATTTGACCAACTGATCACCTATCCTTTGGATGAACTTAAGAATTAGGGGGTGTGTGTCTAAGTTACTAACGGCCGGGCATTCACTATTATAAATCTAGCATGTAGCGGTACTTAATGACTTGGCTTAGGGGACCAGGAACAACAGGACTTATGAGGGGACACCTGACTTCTCCTGTGGTGGCATCTTTGCTGATAGGTTAGGGCGAATTGACCAAATGCTGTCCTCTCGACTTAGACCCCCACCTGAAGTAATTAGAAGTAAGTAGACGTAGACATAACTAGCTAGGTGGATTAACTAGGTTAGCACCACTTTCCTCTATTGATTTCCCTTTACCATTTATTTGCTTTTATTCTGTTTTACTAGTTTAATTAATTAAATCCCTATCGAAACCATTATTAATTTGTGACACCTAGACTTAGTAATAATCCAACACACGTAGCTCTTGGGATGACCTCGGCTTTACCGATTACTACACTACACACGAACGGATACACTGCCCTTTAGTGCACTAGGGTAGACCATAGGTATAATGAGACATTATAAATATTAAACCTGGTCAGTAAAACTTGCATCAAGTTTTTGGCGCCGCTGCCGGGGAGTTATATTAGGATTTATATTAAGTCTTTCATTTCGTTTTAAACTTTTCTCACGATCATATTTCATGTTTTCAGGTACCATGGAAGTTGTTAACATTGATGACCTCACTCTTGAGGAATACTTGGCGTTGACAAGAGCGGAACAAGGACCGGGTCTCGTAAGACCAGCAATCGGAGCGGATGTCCGTTTCGAAATCAAAGACCAATTTTTGAGGGAGCTTCGTGGTAACCCTTTTTCAAGAAACAGGGACGAAGATGCATATGAGCACGTTGAAAATGTCCTATACATCGCAAGCCTTTTCAACATTTCTGGTGTGTCTCATGATGCTGTTATGCTAAGAGTGTTCCCTATGACTCTTACTGGAGCTGCCAGAAGATGGATTGAAAGATTGCCCGCCGGGGCAATTAATACTTGGGCGCTACTTAAGAAGCACTTTATTAAGAGATATTGTCCGCCATCGAAGATTTCTAACCAGCTTTTGGAAATCCATAATTTCAAGCAAGAGGGCGACGAAACGTTGTACAAAGCCTGGGATAGATACAACGATCTCCTTTATAAATGTCCTACAAATGATCTGAACAACCAACAAAAGGTCAACATCTTCTACAAAGGGATTAACGTAACTACAAGGCAGATGCTGGACTATCAAGGACCCATCCCAAACATGACCCCTACTCTTGCTATTGAAGCCATTCAAAAAATGGCTGATCACTCTCAAAAGTGGCACGACGGAGGAAGTAATAGAAACCAAGGCGGAAGTTTTGACGGAATTGCAGCTATCGCTAGTAAAATTGAAAGTGTTAGTCGAGATATGCTAAAGATAAGAGAAACCGTTCATGCCATCCAAGTGGGTTGTGAAAGCTGTGGAGGAGGACATCTCACGAAAAATTGTCCTCATGTCGACAAAGAAAATATTGAAGAAGCCAAGTATGGAGAAAATCGACCGTTTTACGGAGATAATCGAAATAGTAACGGGTATCGTGGAAATTACAACCGTGGGCCTTATGGAGAAAGAAAGCCCAGTCTTGAAGAAACAATTAATAAGTTCCTGGAAACTTCAGCCTAGAAACAAACATGGTTAAGGGGTTTCCAGGAGAACACAAATAAAAATCTTTCCAGGCACGACGAAACCCTAAAAAATCTTGGAGCAATGATTGAAAAACTCAGTGCTGAGATAGATGGGATTGAACTTAATGAAGCCAAGTGCATGGTGGAATGCAACGCTGTTTTCGCAAATGATTATCAGGAGGTAATTGAGGGGTGCATATCCACAACCGATGAGTTAGAGATGACGAGTGCCGACAGACAGGTAGATTTACGCCGTAACTACTTCCTGAGTTACGGCGTAACCATGTTCCAGAAGGCGTATCCAGGTTAGGATCAAGTTTATTTTCAGTTAAGGATATTAGTGCAAACGGGTTAATCATTCCGTGCTTTGTTGGTAATATTGATATCTTGGGGGTAGTAGATTTTGGGTCTTGTGTAAACATCATGCCTCTATCCATATTCTTAAAACTGAAGATAATCCACCTTTAGGAAATAGATATCTTGATTGAATCAACAACTGAAACTAAGATTGCCCCTTTAGGAATTACAGGTGGTACTTGTGTCAAGGTCGATAAATTTAATTCAGCCCTCGAATTTGTGGTAATCGATAATGTGAAAGACAAAAAGGAACATTTGATTCTTGGTAAACCATTCCTTGACACATTAGCACGTTATGGTGGATACTGTGGAGATATAGTGGAGTTTAAATTGGACAAGACCTTGTGCCTTGAACCAGACATGATTGTTACAACTAAAGATTCGCCAAGAGTAGAATTAAATGATTCTGATAGATTTCCACCTTCATCTTTTGGCCATTTGCAGGGCACCGAATCTAGTGACAATGAAAGAGATGAGGAAGAGATCCCATTTTCTGTACCCAGTTATGTTGTAAAAGGAAGAATCCACTGTTGTGTTCCTGATACTTGTTTAGTTGAGGGGACCAAAGTAAAATTACCCACGTGCTCTCCTTTCAAAAACGATGCAATGGAGGAGGAAAGCACCTCATTCGTATGATTAAAGAAGCTGCAGAAGTTTGGTGGTGCTGGGAAGACGAGAAACTTATCAGGGAAAAGTGGTTACAAGGACATAATGTTTTTAGTGAATGGTTCACCGATATTGATTATACCATTCATTTTTGTGAACCAGCTATCATGCACGATGACTACACCATGGCATGGCCTACATGCAACCCTAATCGCAAGATCTGCGATGGAGGAGAATACCCTGAACCTAAATGGCTCAAATGCAAGGAATGGGCATGTTTTGACGAAGATAAGAGAAGCAAAGTAGGATACAGGGGGATCTCATTTGAAAATTGGTTACGAGTAAGGTTTGGGTATGTTAAAATAAATAGCGAAGAAGAGGCTAAATTTCGTTACGAATGGGCACGAGCTAATTTTCTATAGAAAAGATACACCATGACTCAGTATGTTTCTCCGCATGTTTGGGACCAGCCTTATTCAAAGAAAAATGACATGGAGGAAGTCGGGGAAGTCCAAAGGCCCCCATAGAAGCCCCGTGTCTCTGAGTCTAACTTAAAGACTCGTAAATAAAGAAAAGTGCTCTTTCGGGAGACAACCCGAATTATCCCTTTCTTTTGTTTTATTTCCATTTCTGTAGGGTTTTGTGTTTTCTAACCATTTTTGCAGGAAACAAGGAAGTAATTGCTGCTGCAGTTTGCTGATCTGAACAGAGTTACGGCATAACTCATCTAGGTGATTACGCCATAACCAACCTTTTTGCAGCAGAATTCTTGACTCAGTACCAATTACGACGTAATACCATCTCTGTGGTTACGCCGTAACCATTCGCTTTGCAGCTTATGCCAGGTTTTGCCAGTTACGGCGTAACTCCCTCAAAAGAGTTACGACGTAACCTTCCTCTACTTTAATTCTTTCATTTTAAAACACAATAACCTTGTATTAGTATTTTAAATGAAATTTGTGGGTGTGTTCCTTGTAAACCCTCACGAGACTTCACTCGTCCACTTGGGACACCAAGTAGTTTAAAAGGCTTGTTGCATTTGCTAAATGCAACCGTGAATCCTACGAAAGTGAGTTAGGTTTGTTTTTCATTTTTCATTTTTCATTTTTTCTTTTTAGAATTATGCTTGTCGGTAGTGTGATTTCAGGGATTGAAGTTTGTTCATGATGCTTATACGAAGGCACGTCTCTTTTCGTGGGCCTTCTTTCTTTATGGAGCAAATCTCAGGGAAGTTCTCACTCTAATTCTACTTTTCTCTTCACCTTTATTTAATGCTTAGTACAAAAGGGACTTTTTACAATTCAAGTGGGGGGACGGGAGTAGAATTATTTCTTGAACATTATTTTTCCCTCGTTTTTCTAGTTTATTTAGAAAAATCATGCCATTTTTAAAATTTTGACATGTTTTTCTTAACCTAACTAGATTAGACCTTAGCCGAGCACATACAACCCTTGATATTATATGGTGAGATTAGCCTTATCCGTTTCCAATATTTTACCCCAAATCCACCAAATTATGAGTGTGCCGGTAGCTTGTAAACTTTAGAACTTGGCCTTTGCATCATTTCGAGACCATAGACGAGGTATGTTGAGTTAGCTCGATGTATTTGGACTTTTTAGTTTTAGAAGGCAATATTATAGGATTATCACCCAAACAGCCTACGATTGTGTGTTTATCGATTAGTCACCTCGACTTCTCGACCCCCATGTGAAACCCTTTTGTTGCACTCACCTTTAGTGCAAGATACCCCTAGATACACCCTTCTGAGCCATTCCTTTCATTTTGATAACCCGATATATTGTTTCGATACACATATACACCTTAGCCTACCCTGTAGTCTTTATTTGTGATTGGGAAGTCATCATTTGCCTAAGTTCAAGGTTCGATTGGAAAGGTTCGGAAATCACGCTTTCATCGGCAACATTCCTGAAGATCATTGAAGACCCCCCAAATTCCCATTGTTCATCTCAAGTGGGGGGATATTATGTTATGTTATTATTGTTATGATAAAAATAAAAGTTGTTATGATTTAGTTATTGTAAAGTGCATTGTTATAAGCACTGTGTTATGAGCTTTATAGATTTAGTATCGAGGAGGTCACCTCGGTCACATTTGAAGATTGGAGTTGGTAGTTATGCCAACAGTTGGAGAAAAGGTAGTGTGCCCATCACGACGTCCTATAATGACACATCTACCTTATATTTCATGATCCGGTTTCTTGACTTCAAAGCTTGAACTTTGGGCGAACGGTAAGTTGTGATGACTTGGTTATAGATTTAGACTACCTGTTTGTTTTTTATTTTACACCAATTATATATCCCATGTCTTATCCTACCCTTTAGTCATGAAGCGTGTCTAGGTGATGCAGCGAGCAATCTTTGGTGTCTTGGCCATGGATTTGGTCATGTATCATTGATTTTGTCCACTTCGCCGTGACATGTTAGTAATGACGAGTCACCCCTTAACCTTTGTCGTGTCTACCCATATTGCCTTCGAGAATTGTTTAGCCCTTAACTCTAGTGGTGGAGATTTGTGTAACCGCCAAGCTTATGATAGATTATATGCTATGATTGTGCGATTGAGTGATCACCCCGAAATTGACACTTAGAATAGTTGAGAGATTTGAGTGTTTGTTACCCTTTCGTTAGGTGTTCGGCTTTGTTTTATTCTAGCATAAGGGATTTGTAAACTTATATTTTCCAGGTTATGGGAGATATCTTTTTAGGAATCTTTCTAATAAGGTCTACCTGAGGGCAAGTAGAGTTCAAGTGGGGGGATATTTGATAACATCAAATAGTCCTGATTATTAAGTGTCAATTTCCCCTGATAATGCTTGTAATTTATATCATTTATATGGATTTACGCTTGTATTCCATTGTTTTCCACTTTCAGGTAAATTACGAGCATTGGAGCTTAAGAGACGCGGAATTGGAGAATTATCTAAAGATTTATCACAGTATGCTACTTTGAAGAAGTTATGGCGTAACTCATCTCTCACATTACGCCGTAACTATTGCGTGACTCAGAAAACCAACTTATCAGAAGGTTACGGCGTAACTCTTCCCAAAGGTTACGACGTAACTATATTAGGTCAAATGAGGTTCCCAAATGAAATAGAAGGTTACGGCGTAACTCTTGTTATGGTTACGCCGTAACCCAGATTTGGCCTATAAATACCCCACGAATTCCAGCATTTCTATTCATTCTATTCCACACACAACACTCAGAGAACGTGGGAAAAAGCTCAAGGCAGGTCTAGAGGAGCATACGAAGCTGTCTCCAAGGGAGAAATCACTCCCCTACGTTAAGCATTAGCGTTTTATATTTCTTTTACTTTCAATTCATGTATTTCGTACCTTTAAATATTGAATTGGTTTACATGATTAATATGAGCGGCTAAGCACCTCTTGGTGCTGGCCTAGTTATGATTCCTTAATTGTTTTGTTTGGGTTTACTTTACTTCCGTACAATTATTTCTAAGTGTATGCATGCATAGTTTATTGGTAGCCACCCTTGATTCGGTAGTTTTGAATGGCGGTAGAGGCCAATTGCCTAGGAGATATAACCAACTGACCCTAGGTGAGCAGACTGAGATGGGAAGGGTAAGATATGACCAACTGAAGACCCTTTCTACTTGTGCGATTTGACCAACTGATCACCTATCGTTTGGATGAACTTAAGAATTAGGGGGTGCGTGTCTAAGTTCCTAACGGTCGGGCATTCACTATTATAAATCTAGCATGTAGCGGTACTTAATGACTTGGCTTAGGGGACCAGGAACAACATGACTTATGAGGGGACACCTGACTTCTCCTGTGGTGGCATCTTTGCTGATAGGTTAGGGTGAATTGACCAAATGCTGTCCTCTCGACTTTGACCCCACCTGAAGTAATTGGAAGTAAGTAGACGTAGACATAACTAGCTAGGAGGATTAACTAGGTTAGCACCACTCTCCTCTATTGATTTCCCTTTACCATTTATTTGCTTTTATTCTGTTTTAGTAGTTTAATTAATTAAATCCCTATCGAAACCATTATTAATTTGTGACACCTAGACTTAGTAATAATCCAACACACATAGCTCTTGGGATGACCTCGGCTTTACCGATTACTACACTACACACGACCGGGTACACTGCCCGTTAGTGCACTAGGGTAGACCATAGGTATAACGAGACATTATAAATATTAAAACCTGGTTAGTAAAACCTGCATCATAGCCAGTTTTCCTTACTCTAGCGTCTACCAATTAAGACAAGAGACAACCTAACAATAATTAACAACTAGGTTTCATAGATCTAAGCAAAAAAAAAGGATTATTTAGCTACTCATGGTAAACAAGCAAGCATAGATACATAGAATTAAACATGGGGTAGACATAATGATAATATGGATAAACAAACTTATAAGAAACAACCTAACAATAATCAATAACTAGGTTTCATAGATCTAAGCAAACACACAAGTAATTTAGCTACACATGGTAAACAAGCAAGCATACACACAATCAATTGAATAAGGGATAGACATAATGATACTTTGGATTAATAAACTTATCTCGATATGTAAAATAGGGTATGGGACCCTAAGATACTGCTGAAGTCGGACTACAAACAATTTAGGGTTTTTCCTCCAAAAGTCTACCTCTTAAAATAAACAAAAATCAAATTCTATATATAGATTTACAATCGCTACAGCATCACCTTTTTCATGGGACGCCGTCAACTCACCGTCATTAGGGTTTCGTCTGGGCCAAGTCATCAATGGGACGACGTCACCTTAGAGCTGTGACGCTGTCGGTCTTCAGTTGGGACGTCGTCTTGATTCTAGATCTGGGCCGTCTGAGTTGAAAACTATGAGTGATGCCCTCCATTATTAAAGCGTGACGCCGTCAGGTTATAAGATCATGATTTTTACTGAGCCGTCGCATGCATGTTTTGATCAAGTCTTCATAAGGGGACATCGTCGCCCTTTGGATGGGACGCCGTCAGGTACTATTGATCAGCTTTGAGTGGCTTCGATCTTGACTTTGCCATTTTCTTTATGTATTTGCTCCTTTTCGTCCAAATGTGCTTCATTCCAGCATTTTGCTTCCAAAAGACCAAAAAAGTAAAAAGGAACAAATTAAGCAGTAACAAATATAAAATTGGCCGATTTAGGGCTATAATGACCCCCTAAAAGTGTACGTTTTAAATCCTTATCAGTCTTCATAAATTGTGTGTCCTAATGAGATTTATGGATGATCTCTTCGCTCTAGATGTTAGGTCACTAGTTTTACAACACAAGCTTAATAGAAAGAGATAGAGGTGGTTGAACAATAAACAAACACATACACACGTAAGACTTAGACGGTTTAGGCGTAGAGATGTGAGTGAAAGGATAAATTGAACAACCAACCCTCAAGTGAGGGTTATACAAGAGTATTTATAGGCAAGGAGCTAGGGCAACACTCCCACTCCTTCCCTTTTCCTTATTGGACATGGGCCTAAGCTTATGGGCCTTCTACATAAGCTAGACCTTAAACAAACATAAAGGCCATAATAAGCTACCTATTACATATGAGTAACTAACACTTGTAATAAGGTTTAGGAGTGATTCCAACAATCTCCCCCTCAAGTGTTGGTGATGAAAAACGGTGAAGGCGTTGATGTAATAGTAGCTTTGAAGTCTTCTGACATTCTTCTTTCTTGTGAGAAGAAATGCCTTGATTCGAACAATCTCCCCAGTGTAGAGAGATAGTTTTCTTTGAACAGTTATGCTTTGACGTCATCTTTAACTTTGTTCTTTGATCATTGTTCTTTGTGATGAAAGTGATAGTATGTTGTTATCTGCATCAAGTCTGCCTCAGGTCTGCTTCGCTGCTACAGTGTCTCCACGTCATTCTTCAACATGCTCACACGCTCTTTGACGTTGGTTTTCAGTACTAATGAAGTTCTTTAAGTCTTTAACTTTGTAGATTCTTTGGTTTGACGAAGAATCATTTGACTGTTGTGTTGCTTTTGGATAGAACTTCCATTAGTGATGATGTTGGCATGAGCATGTGAAGAATCATTCCGCTCCAGAGCTTCCATAAGAAGGAAAACATGAAAACGGTTAGTAATAAGCGGATTCCGGCACTTACAAGTTTGAAGTTTGAGAGTGTTAACAGCATAGTGTGAAAACACAACTCTAATTCTTACAAAGGCCGTTCCTGAACTGGAGTCCCACAAGTGAGATAACACGATGTACCGAAGTACATCTACAGTTCAGATGAGTCGCTGAGGTACACCGAAGCATTACCTCACGACTGTAGACCGTTTGAGACATACTAAGCGTAATCCACGGGGAGTTACCGAAGTGACCTGCTGTCAGGGCTGTTTGATGTTGACCCTGGCAGGAGTTTCCATTCAATCACTGAGGATCACACTTGTGAACCTCTCATAAATGTTCTCGACAGATTGCTAAGATCTGTGAAGGACTCGATAACGTACCACTGATGTTCTTATTGTTGAACATCAAGTGATGAAATGTCAAGTGTACCTAAGAGATCTTTTGATGAATCTCGTGCCTCTAGACTCAATAGTGCATTTTGGTTTTCCTGAGCGGAGACTAGGGAGAGGGTCTCCTTCTTCAATACCAGCGATCCCTAAGAGAAAGCCAATAGTTTACGTAGGGTTCCCTGTGAGAATGAAACAAGCTTCTGTTGAGAGAAGCTTGAGTGGCTAAGAAGGTTTAGTGCATGCGTCACTGGGTCCATGACGACTTTTAATCTTCAATACCGGTGACACTAAGTGACAACCAGTAGCATATGAATTGAACTCGGTGTCTGCCCTAAGTTGAATAATTTGGAGGGCTATTTCTTTTCACCATTTTCTTTGCATTTCTTTTTAATTCTTCAACTCTTTCTTTCTCCGATTCTCATTTTCTCCTTTTTATAATCGTACCTAAGGACTTCTAAGTACTAGCTATTTGTGATGTCCTTGGGTAGATCCCTCCGGCTCTGGCGGATCATAGGACGGTTATTCCTAACCTTAGTCACCTTATAACTCCATGACTAACCTATGTTGCCATAAAAAAACTAATTTTTCAAGAAAATCTCTCAAAGTGTTTGTGAATGAAAAACATGTTTGAACACTTCAAGAGTTTTAGATTTTCAGAAATACTCCCCCTCCACATGTGCTTAAGAGTTTTTACGGAAATATGCACAGTGAGGAAAGAGCTCGCACTTTTGAATTGATCGACTCAAGATAGACAATCCCCCGCGAGACACGGTTACGTTACATAGTTAAAGAGTAACATTGTCAGCTTTTAGGTGAAAACTAGCTCTATTAACTACCTTGAAGGTGTAGACAAACCTCGAAAGGTTGTCAAACCCGTCAGAGTTCATGTCTACCAAGAGTTTCTCGAATGGTACTTTCTACTCGGACAAGTCCTTTGCGAGACACGTTTACATTACTAGCGAACTAGCTTGAAATTATTACCCATCCTGGACAAGTCTTTTCGAGTTACTAACAGTTAAGTACCGTCAATTCGTTGGTTAAGTCTATAGCACAAAGATTCATTTGCATTTACACAACATATTTCTTATCACAAAATTTTCTCCCCCTCAAAAATGGCATATATAAATGTTATTTTTGAAAAGTTGAGAAAAAATATGACCATTTCGAGTGTTGCGGGAAGATGACCACTATGAACAATTTGTGAACAAAGTTTTAATTCAAATACTCCCCCTCAACAAGTGGTATAAACGGTTGAGGTTTTGAAAAATCATATGGGGAAGTACTTGTTCTTTTGAGCAAAAACTTGAAAGATGAAAGGTTTGATAGGTTTTACTCAAAAATAAGAAGCTTTCGCTCCTTTTATAAGGATTGTGGCACTGAAGCGTACCACATGGTCCTTTCTTGACAATTACGGGTTGTACAATGTAATGTGTGCACAAGCCATAGACATATATAATTACACATCCAAATTTATTATGAAAGAAGCAGTTCAAGGGGTACCAGGAAGTCCAGTGATGTTTCCAGGAGTGCGAACTGGGCGTTGATAGCCGGTGATGTTCATCCTGGGTCGACCACCAACAAAGCTTTCCAGTGTTCTGAATTGATCCCGTCGATACAACCTTTCATCAATCATTCTGATGATCCTCCTCACATCCCTTCGATCCTGAGAATTCCATCGCTTAGGAGACCCAATCTTTAGATGTATATCCTTCAACCGATAAGCCAATCCATCCCTAACCATCTTCAAAGTGTGATCCCCAAACTTGTGAAGATCGTTGCACGCCATCAAGCAATTGCGTTGAAGTTCAATGCGATAAACGACACCGAACGGTTTGCTGACGAGCGTGTATTGTGGAAGCTAGGTGATGTCGGGAAGATCAAGCTGTGGTGGAGTGAAGTTGACACGGGTCTGATAAGATTCAACTGCAAGCTGGAGATCTTCTACACATTTTTTGATGACTATGCGTCTGATGAAGATGAGGAGTGACTTGATGAATTCACGTTGTACTTCAGTTGAAAATTGCCTCATGCGACCATGTACTTTGGCAAGGTACATGTCTTCAATGTCGTTGATAGACAAATTCTTAAAGTCAGCTTCAGAGAATGCATAATCCCGTTCATCTTGCCTTTTGACCACAATCTTCTTGAGAAAAGTGTAGTCCCATTTGGTTGAAAGATCAACGTGTTTGATGGCAACGATATCCTTATTACTGAACACTGCATGTTGAGACTTCTGAACCTGGCAGCTTCTGTAGTAGATTCTTCGGCATTCCGGCCAATGATGAATCCCGTACATTGCATCTCGGTCGTATGCTTCCACTTTGTTGGAGCACAAGTGATTAGCTCTTTCCTCGATAGCTATGCAGTTTGAGTATATGGCTACTGGGAATGGAAGTGTCAAAGATGTAACGTATTTCCTTGAGCCATCGCCACCGTGTAGAAGAAATTCCAAGTCTTTGTTGAAGAAATATCTGAATGGAATCCTAGGTTCATCTGGTTGGCCAATTGTCGGTAGAGGTTTAGACCAGTCGGTGTAATATGGAGGGTTGTCCCGTTTGGTGAAGTCGATGTTTGCTTCTGGGTTGAGCCAATCCATGTTGTTAGACATAGCTCGTGCTATGTTATCAAGGTGATATTCAACCTCAATAGCACTTTCCGAGCTATCTTTTAGGAATTGAAATGCTTCATTCTTGATTCGCTTCAACTCGGATTTCGTCATCTTCTTCACTTGGAACTTTTCTTGCAGAATCTTAGCATGCTCCAATGTATTACCTTCTACCAGATCTTGACCTTCAGCAGGGTAGGGAGTTGAGTTAACAAGTGTAGAGAACCATTCAAATTCCTCTGTTTTTATCGTCATCTAGCCATGATACGACGTCAATCATGGGCACCTTCTTCTTCTTTTGTTTAGACCCGTATACTCAAAGTGATCACCGGTTTTCTGAGTCTCGAGTGGTAATTCAGAAGAATCCTGAGGTTTTTCAGCAGAAGAACGAGGAGGAGACCTTTGTTGTGATGTAGTCCGTTGGGGAGGAGGTTGCATAGAAGATGATGCATCAGACTTCTTCGGGCGTTTGGGCTCGTTATCCTTATCCTTATCTTTGTCTTCGTCGTCTCTTGAACGTTTAGGCCTTACAGCTTCTTCTCTGTATGCTGACCTGAGTTGGTATTCCAGCAATGCTTCAAACAATTTAGCTTCGTGCGAGGCAAATGTTGCAGAGCGTTTAGACATTTGAGCTACTAGCCGGTTCACCAATTCATCATCTGAAAAGACTGTGGGTTCAACTGAATTGATATTCACATTCATTGGAGTTGATTTCATGGTTTGCTTGGCCAGATGTAAAAGATTCGGATAAAGTTGTCTGGTATACGTCTCCTTTGTCAGTTTAGGAACGACGTCAAGAAGGAACTTGTGAGTGTATCCTGTGATCATCTCATCCATTTTCCCTTGGAGATCATCTTTCATGAGCTTCTGTACATACTTCCTTTCAACTTGCATCTTGTCGATATCATCATGAATATACTGTATTTGATCAGCGTAGAAATTCATCTTCCTGTAGAGCATGTCTTTCTTTCTGACTTGTTTGACAGCATTCCCAATTCTTTTATGAGCATGAGAAATCCAAGATCGATGTTGATTTGGTTGATCTTTTAGATGGTGGTGGTGAAGAATGAGATGATGAATCTGATGATGAGGAAACATGAGGAGGCTAAGGGTCCTTTGGAGGTGCAGAACTATCCTCCTTGGAATGAATTGGACTGTTGAGAAGATAATCATCATAGTTTTCTTCATTATCTTATCCAGATTTAGCTTTTACTTCCGTTTGAGTCTGGGCTTCTTCATCAGTCTTTTCTTTCTCATACTTGTCCTTTTCTGGTTCCTCAATGTTATAATCAATAGATTCCTCCACAGGCTTTTGCTGTTGCACAAGAGTGGTGGCACCAGTTCCCTTATCGGGTCGATTAACCGCATCAGGATCTGGTGAAGAGTGGACACCACCACTCGACCCTCCGGGGCCACGCATTTGATCTTGTTCAAATTCTTTAGCTTTTTGAAGGTGTCTAACGATTTTAAACTTCTTCCTGTAGGATTTATCCAGTTGCTCTTCATCACTTTCAGATCTTTCTTCATATGGCACAAGTACAGTAGTCTTCCCTTTTCCTAGGTCAGCTGGAGGACTAGGAGGTTTTGCTACTGAGGGAGGTGGTTCGGTTGCAGATTCAGAGTAGTGGACCTCCTCATCTGATTGTGTATCTTCAGAGCTTTCGTCCAGTAGCTTTCTTGGTGGTTCAGGTGTAGGAATAGGAACAGCTTCCTGAGAGGGAACTTTCTTCTTTGGAGTAGGTTTCCTCTTTGGGACCTTTCTTTGACACTCTGTGCTTACTGCACTTCCAGCACTTCCTCTTCTGGTTCTCCGAGTGGGTGTTCCAGAAGGCTTTTCATCGAGATGACCAACTTTGCCTTCTCTTACTGCTACCCGATACCTTTTGTACGTTTCAAGCTTCTTGATTTCGTCAGTCAGTAGGTGATCAGGTAACACAGCACCCTGTTTCTTCGTTGACGATTCCTTGATTCTGACTGATAGGATAGGCTCAGTCAACATGTCGTGATTGTCGGGGTCATTGAGCCTCTTGGGGATATGAGGATAAAGTCCAAGTGCTCTCTGGATCAACAGTTTTGTGTATATGACATAGGGAATCTTTGAGCCAAGCTTTTTAAGAAACGTCATCATGTCATCCCATATCAGAGCTTCAATTTCAATGTCCTTCTTGTTGATTAATGACCAGAAGATTTGCAGTTCCATGAGCTTGGGATGCTCATAGCCACTGTCACGACCAGAGACCGATTTGGATGATGTAGAGGGTTCTCCATGGTTGAGGAATGTTCTTAAGCTCTACATGAGAATTCTTAGAGATAATTCGTGAAGCTTCATCATAGCCAATATCAATCAAGAATTGAAGAACTGTCTCCTCTGTAGGTGTGGCATAGAAGTCGGTTGGCACGATTTCTGGAATGAGAAGAACAGCCCGTAAGTCTGCATGAGTGATGGTGACTTGTTTGTTATTGAGAGTCACAGTCACTGCACTCTGACCCTTGATCCTTTGCATTGAATTCCAGAATTGTTGAATGTAGATCTCCGGTACTGTAGCAGAGTGTGAGAGCATGTTCTGGTAGGGATAATTCTTTAAAATATCCACAGCAATGAGACAAGAAGATTCTGAGCATGTGAGGGTTTCAAAGTCAACCCTAAGGTTGTTCTTTCCAATCTTTCTCGGATAACCATTATGGAAGATGTCAGCAATTGTGAGAACTTCAGGTGCATCCACATTCATTTGAGCAGCCATGTCGTGATCTGAAATAACATTAGCCAAAAGAACCAACATATCGAAAGACATAATGTTAGTCAACGGAAGGTTTTTATTGTCTAATTATTGAATATACAGTGTCAAAGATTGTTACGAGTCCAAAGTCACTTGTTTGTTCAATAGTCCAATGTCGTCGTGATAAGTTTCGTGAGTTAGTTAACTTTAAGTTTTAAAGTTTATGTTATCACTTATTTAACACAACATATTAGACGATTAAGTTTATTAGTGACATTATTGGTTTCGTGACGTTATGATTCATTTATTTACAAGTTTGCACGCGTAACAATTCATAACGAAGGTTTGATCAAGGCTTATGCGTAGGAATAGTAGCTTATGCGTAAACAGGAGAAGTATACACGTAGACGCAAGCTTATGCGTAGGATCCTTACTTACGCGTAAGAGATATTACGCGTAGGAAAAGAGGACCTTATGCGTAGGCGTATAAAAAACCTTACGCGTAAGCCTTACTCGTAAGAGTAGACCTTATGCGTAGAGTCACTGTTTACGCATATCCTTCACAGGATACGCGTATTCCCATTGTAGAACCTTACGCGTAAAATTTCTCTTACGCATAACTTTCTACGCGTAAGGTGATCCTTATGCGTAGAGTAACAAAGACCTTGATTATGAGTTTTAAGCGCACCAAGCCTGAAATAAAATCATCATATCATCAATCTTAACACATATATTCATTTTAAAACAGATTATGGCATGAAAACTTGTTAAACAGTTTACGCGTAGAAAGTCATACGCGTAAGTCAAAACCCTAGAGTTTAAGAATTACGCATATGATTTCTAGCCATAGAAATTGCACCAAATGTTTTATGGTAGGTCTTAGGTGTTGTGAGAGTCTAATAACCAAGTTTTAACATCCAAAACGCAGTGAATCAAAAATACCCAAACCTAAGAACATTAAACCCTAAATTCCAATTGTTTATTCAATTAGTGTTTCTGGGTTGTTATAGGGCCTGGAAATCATTAATTCAACATGATATAAACATCACACAACAATCTTTTTGACCAAAAACCTTCACATTTGAAAATGCCCAAAATTACGCATAAACCCTACTTTTGAAATTCACTGAATTCGTGTATCTGGGTTCGTTTAAGTGATGAAAATGAGTTTATTGATGTAAGAAACAGATTTTAACACTATCTTTCTAACCACAAACACCCAAACATGATTATGTGTTCATACGCATACGCGTAGAACACAAAATCATCCATAGTTAAAGATCCAACCGTTAATTTTCAAAACGATTTAAAACCATTGTTTGTAATCTTGTTAGAAACACAAAGACACTTACAAATTGAAGATCTGAAACACGGATTTCTTGAACGAATTTTAAGCGTAGGATTTGTTAGTTGAGAGTAATAAATGTGAAGTGAAGAAATTAGGTGGGGTGTTTTTATTAAAATGACTTTAATCTTTCGGCAATTTTGGTCCCTCTACTTTTTCCATTTTCATTCAAAGCCTTTTAACTTCCATTTTGGTTACCAAACAAAAGATTTTAGGAACTAACTTTGACGACACTCCCCCTTGACTTAAGAAAAATGATGAAAGGTTATAAATTTTAGTCCGAGGAGTGTTAATGAACCAGAAAATTTTACCACCATTGATAAAGGAAACAACCAGTATAGAATAACATGCAAGTACACGAATGTTTTTGAAACAGTTTGGTATTAATTTTCTCCCCCTCAACACTTGATCGGAAAAATACTGAATTTTGAAAGATTATAGTGTTGACGGAAGAAATGTACATGCCATGTTGAAAGAAAATTAGATTAGAAGAATATTTTTGTTGTTTTATCAGGTTTTATATTTTTGTATTTTGGTTTTGAAAAATTATTTACAAAAGATATTTTGGTGTTTGACAGGTTTTTAAGACTGTTTTAGGAGGTCATCCAATTCCTCTTGAGTCAAACACCTCATACCAATCCGGTGGACCAACTCATTAAACCTAGCGGGAGGCAAGGATTTGGTGAGAAGATCTGCCAATTGGTATTCTGTACCCACGAAGTATAATTCAACTGTACCCTGTTCCACGTGGTCCTTGATGAAATGATAATGAAGATCGATGTGCTTTGATTTCGAGTGCTGAACTGAGTTGCACGAGATCGCAATGGTACTCCGATTGTCGCAGTACATCGGGATTCAGTCAAATACGTAACCATAGTCTTTGAGTTGTGTTCTCATCCAGATGACTTGAGCACAACATGCGGACATGGCTACATATTCTGCTTCGGTTGATGACAGCGATGTACAATCCTACTTCTTTGATTGCCAGGACACCAATTTATCACCAAGAAATTGTAGTGCTCCTGAAGTACTTTTCCTTGAGTCTAAGCATCCTGCGTGGTCAGCGTCTGAAAATGCGATTAGTTCAAAACCAGAATCCTTCGGATACCAGATCCCCAAGTTAATGGTTCCCTTGATGTATTGGATGATTCTTTTAGCCTCAGAGAGGTGGGTTTGAGTTGGTCGCGACTGATAACGGGAGCAAAGATATACGGCAAAGACAATATCAGGTCTGCTAGCTGTTAGATACATGAGAGACCCAATAATACTACGGTACTTGGTGGGGTCGACAAGTTTCCCATGTACATCAGCGTCTAGCTTCTTGGTATGAGTAATTGGTGTGGCATAAGTGTCACAGGTTTTCATTCCAAATTTGTTTAACAATTCAAGGGCATATTTAGACTGACTCAAGAAAATACCACGGGGTGATTGATGAACTTGCAGTCCTAGAAAGAACGTAAGTTCACCCATCATGGACATTTCAAAATTTTTCTTCATTAATTTTGCAAAAGCGATTGAGTACTTTTTATGTGTAGACCCAAAAATGATGTCATCCACGTAAATTTGAACAATTAAGATATGTGCCCCGTGATATTGTATAAAAAGAGTAGGGTCGACCGAACCTTTGGTGAAATTGTTGGCAATGAGAAAAGATGATAGCTTATCGTACCATGCCCGAGAAGCTTGTTTGAGACCATAGAGAGCTTTGTTCAGTTTGTAGACATGGTTCGGGAACTCAGGATCAACGAATCCGTCTGGTTGGCTGACATAAACCGTTTCTTTAAGTTGTCCATTGAGAAACGCAGTTTTGACATCCATCTGATAGACCGTCATATTCGTATGAGCCGCGAACGCGAGAAATATCCGAACAGCCTCAAGACGAACAACCGGAGCAAAAGATTCTTCAAAGTCTATTCCCTCTTCTTGACGATAACCCTTAGAAACTAGACGTGACTTGTTTCGGATTACGTTCCCTTCAGCATCCAATTTGTTTTTCCAAATCCATTTGAGACCAATGACGTAGACCCCTGTTGGTCTTTCAACCAGTTCCCATACTTTAAGACGTTTGAATTGGTTGAGTTCTTCTTGCATGGATTCAATCTAGTTGTCTTTTGTCATTGCGTCTTTAATGTTTTTAGGCTCAGATTGGCAGACAGTGAGTGCATAAATGCAATGTTCACCATCTGTGTGAAGACGTTGTCTCATAACGACTGGTTGATTTGGGTTGCCAATAATATTTGCCAGAGGATGGTCTTTTGTCCATCGATGTGTAGAGGGTTGATGTTGGTATACATTGTGCAGATTCTGAGGATTCAAATGGTTTGTTGATGATTCCGAGACATCAGGTGCAGCAGTGTCATTAGCAAAAGGGTAAAAGAACGCATTTGGATCAAAATATGCAGGTGGGGGTACTTCATTAAGAACATCATCAGCCGGTTCATCATTGTTGGAAGCGGTTTGTTCAACTGTTGTGGTGGAGTCAACTGGTGATGCTTCTTCAACAGTAGTTGTTGTAGCAGGTGTATCAAGTATAAGAGTATTATAAGGTTGTGCAGCGGAAACAGCGGATACACCTGGAGCACGTTCATCAATATCGTCACTGAACAGAGGAGCAAATAACCTTTCCATTTGTTGACGAGTGAGCTGGGGGCTTTGCTCAGCTGATGATGGGGGTTGGGGGAAGTTTAAGCGGTTGTGACCGGGTTCCAAGCTGTTATACTCAGAAGCCATCTCCGTAAGTTCATCAAAATGAGCATGAATCGTTTGCATAACCTGTTTTGTACGACGATTCCATATTCGGTACCCTTTAGAATTCTCACAATATCCAATAAAGATTCCAATGTCAGCTTTGGCTTTGAGCTTTCCAAAATCATCACGATCATTATTTGGATAGCAAAGGGATCCAAATACACGAAAGTGTTTGAGATTCGGTTTATGGTTGTGGACAAGCTCGAAAGGTGTTTTGTTGTGGCGTTTTGTGATCATAGAACGTTTTGAGTATAGCATGCAGTAGATACAGCTTCTGCCCACAAGTAATCTGGAAGTTTAGCATTGATTAACATTGTTCTTGTAGCTTCCACTAACGTTCGGTTTCGTCTTTCAACAACTCCGTTTTGTTCTGGTGTACGTGCAATAGATGTTTGATGCTGAATTCCCACTTTCTCATAAAATTCACGAAGGGTTTGGTTAACAAATTCAGTTCCTTTGTCTGTTCTGATTAATCTGACTGTGTTCCGGAGCTGAACTTGTATTTTTGTGAGAAAGGTGATGATCATCTTTGGGGCTTGGTCTTTGCTTCGAAGAAAGTAGACCCAAGTCCAGCGTGAGTAGTCATCAACTATTACCAAAATGTAGCGTTTGCCATTAATCGTTTGCACGCGCATCGGGCCACATAAATCCATGTGAAGAAGATGAAGCACATGCTGAGAGCTGTGTTCCACCTTTGAAGGAAAATAAGCACGAGTGCTCTTCCCTTGTTCACATGCTGAGCAAAGGTGATCTTTAGAATACCGAAATCGTGGGAGACCTTCAACTAGTTTGTGTCGAGCAAGATTGGTTATAGTCTAAAAGTTTAAATGTGAGAGACGACGGTGCCATAGCCAAGATTTAGTTGATGTTGCCTTTGAAAGTAAGCAAATGGGAGATGAAGCAACCATGTCTTGCATTGAGATAGTATAGAGACTAGAATTACGCGAGCCAGACATAAGGTCGTTCCCTTGTAGATCACGAATGAAACATGATTTCTCCCTGAAAGCAACCTCCAAATCTCCATCACAGAACTGACCTACTGAAAACAGATTGTGACCGAGACCTTCCACATAATAAACCCTGCTAATTTCGATGTTCCCATTGATATAGTCTCCGTAGCCTATGATAGCTGCGAAGTGATCATTCCCGAATCTGACAGTGCCAATGAACTTTGCAATAAAGTTTGATAACAGTTTAAGATTGCTTGTCATGTGTCGGGAACATCCTCTATCAACAATCCAGAGAATGATCTGTATCACCTGCATTACACACACACACGACACAGATGGAATAGAAGTAGATGTGGAACCCGAAATGTTAGAGGGTTCCGGAGCAGTGATAGTAGACATACACACATCAATAACTTTAGGCATCCATTTAAATCCTAGTGTGTTATATATCCATTTCTGCCATCTATAACTACTATTTGCTTTAGTCTTAGTGAATGCACTAGGTGGTACTACATTCTTAGGAGGTGAAACTGGAGCTACAGGGACAACAATGCTTGCCTTAAAATGTAAAGAAGGCGGTCTACCAAGCACAGACTTAGAATGATTAGTGGGCCTAGAGGTATTCCGATTCTTAGGATTCCGTAACCGAGAGATTATAGCTTTAGCAACACATTTGTCATGACAATCAGAATTCATACTTTTACGACAAATAACACAAGGTGCATCAGACTGAATATCAAAAGTACTTAAAAGTTTAGCATTCGTTACATCACTATTTCTATTACATTTTCCAGACGCAGTGTCTATAGTGGAAGCAACGTGAGTCTTATTCATAGTCCTAGGGTGTTCTTCTACTTTAGCATTCCTTATTGATCTTTTCTTAGGTCGCAACTTCCTATTCTTCGATTGAGTGCTCCTAGGATGTGAAGTGCGGACGTTTGGAAAAGACGTAACTATTCCTGTTTGAGTAGAAGGAAGCACGTTAGCAACTTGTGATTTGGCAGTAGGCATTCTAGGTTGACGATTACTAAGTGTTACTAGTGCTAATCTCTTAATGATGGTAGGCGGAAGTTGTTCATACTTTCCTGACATTTCTCTTAACTTAGAGATAGTGTGAATCAAATCTTGATTTTCATAACGAACATTACCAGCAAAATGCATTACTTCTCTAGTGTGTTCAAGATAGTGATCAAGTTCGTTGGATGCTTCATGACGAGTCTTATTGAGTAAATCAAATATGACACCATATTCCTGTTTAACTTTTACAAGTTCTTGTTCATATTTTGAGATTTGACTTTTCAAAGACACGTTTTGATCATCCAGTTGCTCAATTTTAGGATCAGAAGATTTTGCATGCAACTGAGCGATTTTGTTTTGAAAAACAAGTTGTTGATTGTGAATATCTTTTTGACACCAATTAAGACGACGTTTTGCATTGGAAAGTTCGTTAAGCAATCGTTCATTTTCAGCTTTTAAAGACTCGATCTGAAGCACATTATCAGCATTCGCAACAGTTACCACAGAGTCAACATTATCAGCAGAGATATAATCAGATGCATATGACACAGAATTCAATAACACACTATTATGGATATCAGTACAGATAACATCATTCAAGGGTCGATCAACATCTTTTATCAACATTTTCTTTTTACGTTTAGTATTAGAAATAGATGTTTATGTTTTCTCAAAAATGACCTTCATCACTCCAAGTTCCTTATGAAAGTCCCGTTACCAAGACAATGCACAATTTTTCAAATTTTTAACATTTGGTAAAAGATTTTTCTGAAAAATGTCTCTTTGTTCACGCGCCAGAGGCGATTGAAAATGTTGAACTTTGATTTCAGAATGATATTCTATCTCATGTTGTAAAGTTTTGAGGTCAGCCATGAAAATGTCAAAATATATAAGAATTTTGCGATTTTCAGGTTTTGAGTTTACTTTACTGATGGAAGGTAAATGACCATAAATTTGTGCATAGTCTGGTTGGGGATTAACATTAGAAGACTCAGACGTTTTTATGATAACCCTTGGTGTGTTAGATGAATCTGTTGGTGTGACGAAAGTGACCGGTTTAAAATAATTAAAAGGTTTGTTGTAAACAACAGTTTTTAATTTTGATCGACTCTCGTCTTTTGCATCTAATTCCTCTTGATGATGATATTCAACAACACTCATAACAGAATTATCAATTTTATATTCTGCACTGGAAACTTCAGGATTTGGTTTGAATGTTTTGGTTGAAAGCTTAGGTTTGTAATCAGCAAGATTCGGTCCATATCCATTTGGATTGGGTTTTAAAGTAAACTTTTCAATAGCAGTTACTGACTCACCATGTTTGTAAACAACAGTTTTAAACTCTTTAAGTTTGCGTTGCAAGCCGATAATTTCTTCAAGATGATTATCTATTCGGTTCGTGGAATGCTTTTTGTATGCAGAGAACTGTTTTTGGCAAGTTAACAACTCAGCCTTAGCTTTTTGATTTTCCAAGGTGAGAGCGTTAGTTTTCTTTTTATGTTCATGTTTCAGTTGTTCTATTTCAGAAAACAAAGCATTCTTCGAAGCGGCTAGATCACGCATCTATTTCTCTAAATATTTTTCGTTTTGATGAGATTTAGCAAAAGCGGCTTCAAAACTTTTTTCACGGTTTTCTTGAGTTTTGAAAAAGTTGAGTTGCATTTTTAAACATTCAAAATCCTTGGTTAACAGTGCATTTTTACTTTTTAATTCCTAATTTAATGCACAACATTCTTCAATTTGGGATTGCTGGTCTTTAAGTAAAAGAGCAAGATCTGGATGAGGCAAAAGTTCGGCTTGTTCAACGGAAGTTACCACATGATCATTATTTAGATCCTCAAGTATAACCACGGAGTCAATTTGATTATCAAAGGAAACCATAAGGTCATCTTGATCGTCAAATGTAACTACAGGGTCTAATTGAAAATCGTCGGAATGAGATGTAGATGACTCATTTTGAACACTCTGAGCCTTGCCGAATTCAGATGTTGGCGGAGATATTAGATCAGAGATAATTATGGTTTGTTCAGGTACCTGAGACAAGCCATCAATGTCATACACTGGTCCTGTGTCACTCATGTGTAACTCATGCATATTAGCCATCAACATAACAGCTGCATTAGCCTGCAAGTCCTCCATATCATCATCTGAGTCTGCATCTGCCATAAAACTATGATCTTTGTTTGTGAGAGTTCCACCAGCTTCATCCTTAAGAGCCAAAAGAAGAGCCTCTTTGAAATAAGCACTGCCCTTAGTCCTCGGCTTTGGGCATGCATTAGCCAGGTGTCCCTTCTCATTGCAGTTGTAGCATCGAAGACCATTCAACCCATTCTGAGCATTTCCATGTTCCACCACTTGAGCTCTGTTGTTGTTCCTACCCATAGCATTAAACCCTTGACCACCTCCCATCTGACGACCATAACCACGATTCTGAACTTCAACTCGTCCATTGTTCACAATATCCTGATTTCGTGTATTAGATGAGGAACGAATACGATTGTTGGATTTGTTGGTATAACGGCTAAAAGCATTAGCAATCATAACAAATCCTTGTTGCAATGCTTCGAACGGATCGGATTCCTCATTAGTTTGACTATGAAGTGCTTGATCATTGTTGTTGTTGTAAGGAACCAATTGATTTTGTTAAGGTTGTTGTGATTGATCGTTTGGTGTGACTGAGGCAGTTGGTTGAGATGCTTGTTGAGGAGGAAAACTGTTTTGAGCATACAAGGCAAGTTGTTGATTTTCCGGATTAGTCGTTGAAGCAATTTGAGCACGGAGAATCCTTTCCCTATCAACTTCCTTTTCATGAGGCTTCAAGTAATCGTACAACAATCCATATGTAGAATGATGCATGTTCTTCGCTTGACGGAGAAAAATGACATACTTCTCCCATTCAGGACCAAGACAACTCAGGAACTTAGTATTCACTGCAATTCTTGGCATGATGATGTTGTGTTTATCCAAATCATTTATGATGTCTGAAAATCGATGATGATAAGACTCTAGTGTCTCTCCAGGTTCAATCATGAAGTGTTCATAAGCCAAGTAAATTTTGGATTCCATATCTTCCTGATTGAGTGCAGATCCTTCCATAAGTAGATGAATATGTTCCCACATTTTCTTTGCAGTCTTTTGAGCATCAACACTTCGAAGAATTGGGTTTGGTAATCCTAAAAGGATATATTGCATTGCAAGCTCATCAGCTTCATAGTGTAGAAGTTCTTCTGGATTCAAGTCTGCAACAGTAGCAATGTTTGATTGTTCATCTCTTGGTGGATTAGCATTAGGATCTCCGGGTACAATGACATTAGGCATCTCAAATGGACCTTCCAAGATAACCTTCTTTAAGAACTTTCCATGTGGCTTCTTTAGATCACAAAACCTAAAGAACCTTATCACCCATTGATCGTAGTTTCCTGGAGTGAGCATTGGAGGTCTATCAAGTGATCCAGCCTCATGAATTGATTGTTGGCTGCTTAAAGCTTCACACATCTTTGCAAACCAAGTGGGTTCCTTCATAGTGTTCCTTGATGGATGTTGATTGAATTCATTTGTGTAGGGTTGAACTTGAAGACTGGGTGGTGTTTGAACCATTTGTGGTGGAGGAATTGCTCCAAGTTGTGGAGTATGTTGTTGATTAAATTGTTGTTGATAAATTGCATGTTGTTGAATCCATTGTTGATGTTGTGGACTTATTTGTTGTTGTTGTTGAGAATAAGTGTAAGGGAAATATTTAGAGTATGGTGGTTGTGACATGTTGATAAACTTGTGTTATAATATGGATCTTTGTAGTCGAATGAACCTTAGTTGATGAAGTGTCCTTAGGCGTAGAAATCACAATAATCCAAGTAGAACTTAGGCGTAAAAACACCAAAGTTACGCGTAACAATCAAGAGTTACGCGTAGATTTAGCTTACGCGTAAGTAGGGAAAAGACTCTAAATTTAGGCGTAGACACAAAGTTAGGCGTAGAAAGTTAGGCATAGGATTACCTTATGCGTAAGACTAGGCTTAGGCGTAAGATGAATCTTATGCTTAGGATTTCTACGCGTAAGCTTTATGCTTATGCGTAAGTTTAGGGTTTTGCCCAAATGATCTTTTACACTATCACAGTGCAAGAGATATCCAAAGTTGACATATTTTCAGGCTTATCCAAGCAAGAAAACACGGAGTAAACCACTAAACTGAAGATCAAACCACGGATAAAGTTACGCGTAAGATTAGGGTTTTGATACACGTAATCTTACTCGTAAAAATGATTATGCCCAAAGATGTTTCTAAACCAGTTTTTGTGTGATGAAATAGCTTCAATAACAACAAAATGACACAAAAGTGTGAAACTTGATGATCCAAAGCTCTCAAAACGGTTACGCGTAGGTTTACACCCTCGTTCAAAAACTAGTTGAAAAACAATGATCCACGCATAAAGTTCGAAACGTTTTGCCAAAAACAGTAAGTTTAACACCTTATAACATTGAAAGTACAAGAATCTTGGAATAAAAAGTGTAAAAAATGCATTTTTAAGCAAACCAAAGTTTTGACCACGTTTAAGCGTAAGAACGAAAACAAAAAAACTTCAAAAACAAAAGTGTTCACCCAACTATTTGGCGATTGATACCACTGTTAGGTCACTAGTTTTACAACACAAGCTTAATAGAAAGAGATAGAGGCGGTTGAACAATAAACAAACACACACACACGTAAGACTTAGACGGTTTAGGCATAGAGATGTGAGTGAAAGGATAAATTGAACAACCAACCCTCAAGTGAGGGTTATACAAGAGTATTTATAGGCAAGGAGCTAGGGCAACACTCCCACTCCTTCCCTTTTCCTTATTGGACATGGGCCTAAGCTTATGGGCCTTCTACATAAGCTAGACCTTAAACAAACATAAAGGCCATAATAAGCTACCTATTACATATGAGTAACTAACACTTGTAATAAGGTTTAGGAGTGATTCCAACACTAGACTCAATAGTGAACTTTGGTTTCCTATTCAGAGACTAAGGAGAAGGTCTCCTTCTTCAATATCAACTATCGCTAAGAAAAAGTCGATAGATTATTAAGGTTCCCCGTGAGAATGAAACAATTACTTTTAAGAGAACTTGAGTAGCTTGGGAAGTTTAGTGCAGTGCGTCACTGGGTCCATGACGTCTTGTCTTTAATATCGGCGTTAGCTTAGTAACCACCAGTAGTATATGTATTGAACCCGGTTTCTGCCCTAAGGTTGAATTATTTGAGGGCTATTTATTTTCACCCTTTTCACTTTACATTTATTTTTCGTTCTTCAACCCATTCAGTGCTTCGAGACTTCATTACTAGAACCTTGTTGGGTGTATTCTAGTCCTAGCTCTGTCTCAGTCGGCACTCTTCCCTTATTCTCACTTTTCTTGTTTTTTCATCATGCCTAAGGACTTCTACACTATCTAGTGAATTGTCCCTGGCTAGATCCCTTCAGCTCTGGCGGGATCATGGGGACTAATACCTAACCTTACCATCCTTATAACTCCAATGCATGAAGTAAAATGGTCGGTCTTGTGGTACAGTTCTTTTCGCCTTGAAACCAAATGAAAAACCATTTGAAAAATCAATCAAGGTACTTGTGATATAGAATCAAAGCATTTTGTACCTTAATTGTTTTTGATCATTTAGAAATGCCCCCCCTCAACATGTGCATTGTATTAGAAATCATTTGGCACATGGAGGAAGGATCCAATTACTTTTCTCTCACGGTTTCTTCTTGATTTTGTTTTCTAAAATGATCACCATCTCTCCCCCGATTAAATCTAGTATTTAAATACTTTAGAAAAAAACATTTTGGGGAAAGATGCGGCTTTCTTTTAATCGCTACCCCTCAATATGTGCATCAATATTCGAAAGAGTTTAGCACATATTAGAGAGAACCTGCACTTTTGAATCAAAACGATCACCTTTTATCAGATTTCATATTTAAATCACATTCTCTCCCCTGATCAAAAATATCAACCCTTTGAGATTTGGGATCCCAATATATTTAGAAAACTTTTTGAGGAGAGATGTGACTTTGTTATAAAACACTTAACTGATAAGGATCAGATTTTTGGAATGATAAGATTTATAGTGTCAGGTATCGAAAAGATTTTTGGAGTTTTTGTAACATATTGGTTTTCACAATCACACAAATAAGCACAAGTTGGGTCGAATACTTTGTAGTTCTAGAGAGAGAAAGTGAGAAGTTCTAGAGAGATAAAACAAAATAAAGGTTAGATTACCAAATGAACATCCAACCCTTTCCCTTGAGGGGAGATGGCTATTTATACAAATGACTATGCCCTCCTTTGGGCTGTGGATCAGGCATACAGTGGGTAAAGACCCGTCCTTCTTCCACGGTGTTACTTATACTACTAGTAAAATAACTAATATAACGTTATGTCTACGAGCTGCTATATGCTAAACTATCATTGGGGCGACCGACACTTCTTCATGGATTTACTAAATCCTAACAATCTCCCCCTAAGGGAGGACACCCCATGAATTACATTGAAAATCCTAGCATTCTATTGATACTCTTTGGTGCTCGAGCTCGTAGACTTTGAAGCTTCTTAAACTTTAACTTTGCATAACAGTAGTGATTCTATGACTTTGAGTGTTTCATTGATAAGTGATTAAGGAGCTTTCATTGAGATCATGTGCAACATATAATCTCCAGATCATCCATTGTTGTATTACCACCAGGTGATGTTGTGACTTTAGGACCAACATGCTCACATTTAGGATCATGATATCTTCTCATCAGAGTTGCGGAAGCTTTTGTTGATTCGTGATATTTGCATTAATGTACCAGAAGCATGGATTGAAAATATCAGAGTCAGTTGATGAAGATATGCACTTATCATGATTTCTTTAGATGTGAATGCGATGTGTGAGCATGCGGCTATGGATTGACTCCACAATTCTGATCAGCTTCAACCGTCAGGTGTTCTTGCATACAACAGTTAGCCATAAAGCGCACGAAAGTGTCTTTGATCACTTTCGTTCAATTGAGGTGCACGACCCATGGTTCCCCATTGATCAGTGTGAGCAGGTATAATTCCGAAGAATCTCCTTGACAGGGTTTCGCAGCTGCTCTAGCCATTCTCAAACCGGAACGTCTCAAAGAAGACAACACGGAGTGAGTGAATCAGCAAATTGAGATTTACTGATTGATTCAAAATGATTTGAAAACAATCGCGTAATGCTTGAAGAAAGATTTTTGCAATACAACGAAGGTTTTGTACGAAAAATCAATTTTCAGTCATAAATACCTTTTAGTTTTGAAAGTATAATACACAGTCGATGTGCTAGAGAAAAGAGTTTTTGAGAACAACGACTGGTTTTTCAAAGGTATCCGTTAATCCATTTCCTGGACCAGGATTGATTCAATAATGAATCGCCCCATTGATTATGTCCAGATGTCACAAGTTAGTCATGGCAATACCATAAGGATAATGCGTAGGACTCTCAAAATATATTCTCACATTCCACATTATGTGAAACTGTGAGTCTTCATTGATTGTGTCCTAATGAGATTTTGTGGATGATCTCTTGGCTCTAGACTCAATTGTGCACTTTTGGTTTCCTATGCTGGAGACTAGGGAGAGGGTCTCCTTCTTCAATATCAACAATCTCTAAGAGAAAGTCGATAGATTATGTAGGTTCCCTGTGAGAATGAAACAAACCCTTTTAAGAGGAACTTGAGTAGCTTGGGAAGTTTAGTGCAGTGCATCACTGGGTCCATGACGTCTTGTCTTCAATACCAGTGTTACCTTAGTAGACACCAGTAACATATGTATTGAACCCGGTTTTTGCCCTAAGGTTGAATTAATGGAGGGCTATTTCTTTTCACCCTTTTCACATTCAATTCTTTTTCATTATTCAACCCCTTCAGTGCTTACTGAGACTTCATAACTAGAACCTTTTTGGGTTTATTCCAGTACTAGCTCTGTCTCAGTCCGCACTCTTCCCGTATTCTCATTTTTCTCCTTTTTTTCATCATACCTAAGGACTTTTACACTATCTAGTGGATTGTCCCTGGGTACATCCCTCCGGCTCTAGCGGGATCATGGGAACGAATACCTAACTTAACCATCCTTATATCACCATGCGTAAAGTAAAATTGGTCGATCTTTTGGTATTTTTCTTCCGCCTCGAAACCATTTGAAAATCAATCAAGGTACTTGTGATATAAAATCAAAGTATTTTGTACCTTAATTGTTTTTGATATTTTAGAAATGCTCCCCCTCAACATGTGCTTCAAGTATTAGAAATTAGTTTAGCACATGGAGGCAAGTGGACTTTTGAACCCTTAGATTGAGAATGAAAGATCCAATCTTTGATTAACATTTTCTAAAATGATCTTCATCACTTCCTGATCAAATCTAGTATTTTAAATACTTTGGATAAAACAATTTTTCTTGGAAGGATGAGGTTTTCTTATGATTGCTCCACCTTGATGTGTGCATCGATAATCGAAAGATTTTTAAGACAGTTTAGAGCGTACAAGGGGGACATGAAGCAAATTTCATGATCATAGTAGCCACGGAAACCATTTAAACTTTCAATCAAGGTACTTTATGAAAAGATTTTTGTGTTTTAGTACCTTGATAGTTTTAAGTAATTTTTGAGATGCTCCCCCTCAATATGTGCTTCGATATACGAAAAGAATTAGCACATATGGGGAGAGATGCCTATTTATTGAGACTTGAGGATCACATTTTGTCAAATTGCATATTTAAATCACATTTTATCCCCCGATCAAAAATTTCAAATCCTTTGAGACTTTGGATCTCAAGTGATTTAAGTATGTATAAAACCTTTTGGAGAAGAAAATGTGTCCTGTTTTATTTGATCTGAACAGAAACACTACAATGCTCCCTCTTAAGACAGAGAGGGAAGCTACAAACCATACACCTATCACTACTATATACATTATAGTTATTATTGTTCAAATTACAATTACTACATCACACATGAGAGTTAGACAAAAATAGCTACTTATGAGAGGATATCATCATTCTATTCTCTGAAGCAGCTTGTAGTGTCCTTCACGAACTCTCGCTCCCATAAAACTTTCAAGGCCACGAAATATTTTTCTGGTCTTGAGTCTTCGTCCAATAGCAGCAATGAAATCTTCACACCTTTTTACGTCCTGTTCCGTCCAAAACCTTGTGTTGTTCCCCGGTCTCATCTCGAGCTTAAACTCTTTGACCCTTGAATCCAATTCTTCTTCAACAACCTTTAGCGTACCATCACTGAACTTGTATAGCTCGCACAGTCTCAGTAGCATCCTTGATCCATATTTGTCTGGAAAGACAACTACTCTTGGAGTGCCAATCACTGAGTAGTCGTGTTTGAATTCATACCCTGTGGCTTCCCATTGAGGTCTTGTGAGATTGACTTGAGTCTGGTAGCTTTCCATGCCAAGCTGAAAGGCACCCACTCTTTGTTGTATCACTAACCCCCTTATCCATAGATTGACTGCTGTAGCGAGAAACTTCTTTTCACGAATGGGCAGATGATCAAGATGGCCTTGGAGGTTCAATAGGTACAGATATTCAAAGTCACATGGAAACAAATGCTTGAAGTCGTTTTCTTCAATTACATGGTCTTTCATATCAACTCTTCTGAGAACGATCTTCTTCAGATAATCATAATTCATAACCATAAATTGGAAATATTTCCACGCTGACCACACTTAGAATTCGTAGCTTGGAGCGAACGGCTTTGCGCTTCTTTTCTGTACCATGTCTTTCAATGTAGAATTTCTTCTTTTTGAACCACCAATGAGAGATGCCGTATGAGGCAGCAATATCATACACGTATTCCTTGTCTGTCCAGAATTGATCGGGTACCATCTGCTCAAGACCTAGATCTAAATAAGTTGCAGCCTTCATTTTAGAAATAGATAAGGCAGGTCTTCTTCCTTGAGTACTAGCCCGTACATAATCTAGATCTTTGTTGAAGAATTTTTTTGATTGAATGGTATTTTGTCCGGGTTCACCACCAAGAAGAAGAGGGTTGTTGACATTGAATCGACTGATATTTTCATCTACTTGATCTGTCAACAGCTTGTGACATTCTTCCATTTGGTATTGCAGATGAGCGACATCAGAATGAAAGACTTTGACAATTTCATAAGTTGGGCCTTCAAGATCCTTTGGAGTGATTGATGAGATTCCCTACTTTTCACAATACCATTTAATGAAGCTTCCCATGTCACCAGTAATATGCAAGAGTGATTCTTTCGAAGGGGTTTCATGGTTGGCCGCAATGGTGGTTGCCCAGTTTTTGTCAAAAACAATCAAATCAGACTCTGGAATGGTCCATGATGGTTCAGTAGATTCAGGTTGTTCTTCGGGCCACCAACTTTTAGTCATATCTTTAGATGGTGCAGTCCTTGAAGATTTAATGCGTTTTCCCCCTATATATGCATCCCACCACTCTTCATCATCAGAGAGCTTAAGAATGTTTTTGGTGGAAGCATCATCATCTTCTGAGTCTGACTGTTGCACAACGAAAGATTCTTCATTCATCACCTGCTCTTCTGAATGGTGGTGAAGGTGGGTGTAAACCGGGAGTCAACCGTGGTTCATGCAGTAAAGGACGAGGTCTTCAAGGTCTTCTGTGACCCTTGCTGTTAGGATTTGGAAAATCCAGTAGTTAAAGTGTCGGTCACCTCAAGTATATGTAATCGTTAGAAAGCTCGTAGTCGTAGTTATTTTAATGTTATGTAGTATTTAGTTAAGTAATACCGTGGAGGATGGACGGGTCTTTACCCACTGTATGCCTGATCCACAGCCCGTCAGGTGGCGTTTTAATGTAAGACTATAAATACTCTCTACCTCCCAAGGTAGAGAGTTGGAGCTCATAATAATATTTTTCTTTCTCTCACTAAAGTTCCCAAACCTCTAACTTTCTCTCTCTAAAACCATAGTATACGCCTACTTGTGTTTGTGATATGATGTGTTTGTGAAATCCAATATGTTACACTTGCCCTGCTGAGGAACCAGGTTGGTTTGAGGGTTCTGGAGGTGGAGTTGGTGGATTGGCCTTTTGAGCTTCTGCTGTACTAGATGATCCACAATCCCAGACGAACCAGCTCCACCAGTTGGAGGAGGAGGAGGTGGCGGTTTAGGAATTCCAGACATAGATTCAAGCATAACAACTCTCCTCTTCTTCTTTCCTTCCCTTTCTCGAATATCCTCCAAGAACTGCAAATGATTATCATGATTGATAAAGTCCTGGAGAGCTTCATACAACTTCATGTGAACTTCATCCTTATGCTCATTTGTTTCAAACATCCTGTTACAGAGGACTGATCTCATATCCTAAGTAGGTAGATCATTGAATGTCTTATGAAGTGGAGCTTTCATTGCCCATTCAACTGCATCCTTGACTTCTGCTTCAATAGCATTCATCACTTCATTATCAAAGTTGAACCGTTCCAACTTAGACAGACGTCGATCCAGATGCTTGACTGATTCGGGTAGGCGGTGCTTCTCGAGAGCTTCGATTTGTTTTAATGCTTCATCAAGAATTTGCTCCGTTGTCTTGCTGGGAGGTGTTAATGCTGGTGAAGTGATTGAGTTACTAACAATGACTACAGATGGAGGGATGGTTGTGGTTGTATCAGAGGATACGGGTGTTGGAAGTGCGGTTGATAGAAGTGGAACAGGTGGTGGAAGTGCGGTTGCTGGAGCTGTTGTTGATGCAGAGACTATTGGTGCCGACATAGGAGGAACAATTTATGTATCCTGCTCGATGGTGACAGAGAACATGGATTCAACCTCTTCCTTTTCATCATTTTGCTTGTCTGACTCAGCATCAGAGGGTCTGTCCTTGAGGAACTGGTCACCATATGTTATGTCTGCATCAAGATTCTTCAGGGAAGATAGGGATCATGTTGACATGTTTGCATCTTCAAGGCGCACTAGTTCTTCAGATCTTGGTTTCAGAGTTTCCTGAAGAGTTGAGTGTGTTACTTGCAGCAGTTCATTCCCGTCAACCTCTGTGCCTTGCCTGTCAGTATCCATTTGCTCAGTTTCCGGTTCCAGTTCTGGTACAGTTCCAGTAGTAGTCTCTGTCTGCCTTTGTCAGAAGTTCAGATTCTTGACTCTCAGACTGGGTGTCACTGGAGTCAAGAGTGTCCTCCTGTGTAGCAGACACTTCTTCTTCCACTCCAATTTGCTCTTGTGCAGAAGATGATTCAACACTTCTTCTCTTGAGCTCAAATTGCTTTGTAGTCTTTGGAGTTGGTGTGGAGATAGTCAATAACATCTAAGCAGCTTGCTCCACCTCCTCACTAGCTTTCTCTTTTCCTTTGCCTTGAGCAACCGAAGGGGTTTGACTTGGTACAGATTCTGGTTCTTGTATCAAGATCCCTTTCCTTGGCTGTCTCTGAGACACTTCAAGACTATCCAAACTCTCTTGAATGCCTTGTTGAAGCGCAAAATCGTCTTCATCTATCAATGTCATCTCTTTCTCGGGTTCCTTGGACCCTTTTCCTTTCCCCTTCCCTGTATCTCTTCTTCTCTTTTTCTGCTTATGTGTTGGTGAATCAACAGACTCTGACCTTTCTTATCTTTTCTTAGGGAGGCTTGCATACGTTGACTTTGAGGATGACTTGGTTTGTGATACAGACTTTGTTGATTTGGGTGGTGTAGGAGTAGGATTGGGTGTGTCTTCAACAGTTATGCCTGAAGCCTTTTTCATGTATTTCTTGAAGTAATCGGCTTTCTTAATTCTTTTTGTGAGAAGTGCTTCAGGGATTGGAATTCCAAAAACCTCTTTGTTCAATCCTTTGGCAACAAATTGCAAGCTACCAAGAACAAATTCATCACCGGCTTCATGGAGAGCCGACTCACATCTTGGAGAAAACTGATATTTCTGCTGCAAGTGCTGGACAATGAGCTTCGAGAACCTTATGCTGGGAATTGCCCTCTTGTCTTTAGATTTCTTTCCCTTGACTTGATTCAGAAAGTTTTGTTTGTCAGTGATGAAGGTGTCCATAGCCAAGGAGAATTCTACCCAAATGCGTTCCGCAAAGTCTATGTTTACTCTTTTAACTATTCCCCAAAGAATTTGTAGCATTGGAGCCCTCACTGTTGGAATCACTCCTAACTTATATTTCAAGTGTTTGTAATCAATATGTAATAGGTTGCTTAATTAGGCTTTTATGTTTGTATTAAAGGCAAGGCTTATGTAGAAAGCCCATAAGCCTTGGCCCAAGCCCATAAGGATGGAATGGACTAGAAGTGTTGCCCTAGTCCCCTTCCCCTATAAATAATGTTGTAAACCTTCATTTGAAGGTTGGTTGTTCATTTTACACATATATCCTACGCCTAATGTTTCTCTAGTTTCATACGTGTGTGTGTAAGTGTTCATCCGATCACTTCTTTATCTATTTCTTACATATTGATGCTTGTGTTAACTTATGGTGACCTAACAGTGGTATCAAAGCTTACAGAGATGGCTTCTGAGCAAAACAGCTTGGAACCCGGACATAACCGTCTGAACTTCCCCCAAACCCCATCATCAGCTGAACCAAGCTTACAGCTTACTCGTCAACAAATGGAACAGCTATTTGCTCCTCTGTTTAGTGATGATATTGATCAACGTGCTTCAGATGTATCAAATGTTTCCGCTGCTCAACCTGATACTAATCCAATCCCTGATACACCTGCAACAACAACAACTGTTGAAGAAGCACCTCCAATTGACTCTACAACAACAGTCGAACAAACTGGATCCAATGACGCTGAACCAGCTGATGATCTTCTGAATCAAGAAGTACCTACACCAGTTGATTATGATCTAAATGCGTTCTTCAATCCTTTTGCTAATGAAACTGCCACTTCTGATGTTGCGAAATCATCTACAAGCCATTTGAATCCTCCTAATCTGCACAATTTATATCAACATCAACCCTCCACACATCGTTGGACTAAAGACCATCCTCTCGTAAACATACCCGAATCAACCAATCGTAACTCCACAACGCCTTCAGACTGACGGTGAACATTGCATTTATGCACTTACCGTTTGCCAATCTGAACCCAAAAACATTAAAGAAGCAATGACTTATGACAATTGGATTGAATCCATGCAAGAAGAACTTAATCAGTTTAAACGTCTTGAAGTACGGGAATTGGTTGAAAAACCAATAGGGGTCTATGTTATTGGTCTTAAATGGATTTGGAAAAACAAATTGGATGCTGAAGGCACGGTTATCATAAATAAGTCACGTCTGGTGGCTAAAAGAAGAAGGGATTGACTACGAAGAATCGTTCGCTCCAGTTGCTCGTCTTGAGGCTGTACAGATTTTGTTGGCGTTTACGGCTCACATGAACATCACTGTTTATCAGATGGATGTCAAAACTGCTTTTCTAAATGGTCAATTGAAGGAAATAGTATATCTTAGCCAGTCGGAAGGATTCGTTGATCCAGAATTTCCTAACCATGTCTACAAACTGAAAAAGGCTCTCTACGGTCTCAAACAAGCCCCTCGGGCGTGGTATGACAAGTTATCATCCTTTCTCATTGCTAATAACTTCATTAAAGGATCGGTCGACCCAACACTTTTCATTTAATATCACGGGGCACACATTTTAATCGTTCAAATTTATGTGGATGACATCTTTTTTGGGTCTACCCACAAAAAGTACTCAAACACATTTTCAAAACTTATGAAAAAACATTTTGAAATGTCCATGATGGGTGAACTTACGTTCTTTCTAGGACTACAAGTTCATTAATAACCCCGTGGTATTTTCCTAAGTCAGTCCAAATATGCTCTTGAAATTTTAAACAAACATGGAATGCAAAGCTGTGATACCTATGCCACACCAATGGCACATACCAAGAAACAGGACGCTGATTTGCATGGGAAATTGGTTGACCCTACCAAATACCGAAGTATTATTGGGTCTCTCATGTATCTAACAGCCAGTAGACCTGATATTGTATTTGCTGTATATCTTTGCTCCCGTTATCAGTCAAGACCAACTGAAACTCACCTCTCAAAGGCTAAAAGAATCCTCCGATACATCAAGGGAACCATTAATTTAGGGATCTGGTATCCAAAGGATTCTGGTTTTGAACTAATAGCTTTTTCAGACGCTGATCACACAGGTTGCCTAGATTCACGGAAAAGTACTTCAGGAGCTCTACAATTCCTTGGTGACAAATTGGTATCCTGGCAGTCGAAGAAACAAGATTGCACGTCGCTGTCATCGACTGAAGCTGAATATGTAGCCATGTCTGCGTGTTGTGCTCAAGTCATCTGGATGAGAACACAACTCAAAGATTATGGTTACATATTTGACAGAATTCCGATGTACTGCGACAACAGAAGTGCAATTGCGATATCGTGCAACTCTGTTCAACATTCAAAATCCAAGCACATCGATCTTCGATATCATTTCATAAAGGAGCATGTGGAAAAGGGTACTGTTGAATTATATTTTGTGGGTACTGAACACCAACTGGCGGATCTTCTCACCAAAACCTTGGCTCCTGCTAGGTTTAATGATTTGATCCACCGGATTGGCATGAGGTGTTTGACTCCAGAGGAACTGGATGAACTTTTAACACAATCTTAAAACCAGTTAAACACCAAAACCTCTTTTGTAAATAATTTATCAAAAACAAAAATAGAAAAATATAAAATCTGATAAAATTCAAAAATATTCTTCTATCTAAATTTCTTCCAATATTGCAAGTACAAATCTTCCGTCAACACTTTGTTCTTTCAAACATTTCATTATTTTTCCCAAACAAGTGTTGAGGGGGAAACGGTAAATATTTTTCAGCATCTTAAAACCTTGTACTTGCATGTTACTCAACATTGGTTGTATCTTTGATAATGGTGGATACGTTTCTTGTTTTAAAACACTCCTCGGACTCTAATTTGTAAAATTTCACTATTTTTAAAGTCGAGGGGGTGTTTCGTCAAGTTTTTTTCCAAAATTTCATGTCTTGCTTAACCAAAAATGGAAGTTATGGGCTGTGGTTGAAAATTGTTGAGGTGGAGGGGCTATACTTGTCAAAAGTTAAAACTTAGTTTTACAAAAACACTCCACCTAATTTTATTTCACATTTATTTCAAGCATTAAAGTTTCCAACCACTATCATCCACGCCTATAATTCATTTCTCAAATCCGTTCTCTAATCATCTAATTTGTAAGTGTTAAAAGTTTCTTTGAGTGATTTCAAACTTAGGTCTTTAATCATTCTTAAATCCAACGGTTTGATTTTTCTCTAGGAGTGATTTAAGTTTTTACGCATAAGCGTATGAACTTGTAATCACTTTGGGTTGATTTTGATGAAATGGTTAGGGTTAACAAGGTATAAATCATGTTTTAAATTCATTGTCATCAAGAATTTTAACCCAGAAAACTTTTTAATCATTTTTCAAAGTCTAGGGTTTATGCGTGGATTTGGGTATTCTCTATTGTGAGTGTTTTAGGACAATTAGAGGTTTGTAATATGTTTGATACATACTTAATTAACCAATGACACCTTTGAATCTAACCCAGAAACAACAAAATGGTGAAATTAGAATTTAGGGTTTATGCATTCGAAGGATTGGGTATTTTTGATTCATGAGGTTTATGATGTTAAAACTTGTTGAAAGCAACTCATAGTGCCTCTAAGACCTCCCAGAAATCATTTGGTGCATTTTCCATGGATAAATTTCTTACGAGTAGGTTTGAATGCTTTAGGGTTTAAAACTTACGCATAACAAAATTCTACGCGTAACTGGAATCTAATTGTGATACCATGTGAGGTTGAAAGTGTTAGGAATTATAAATTCCATATGTGAAGTTTCGGTCACCCCAAATATTATCTAGCATAGGTTAGCTTGTAGACTTGTTGTTAGTTACGTTATTTATCAGTTTATTAGTTAGTTATTAGTTTAGTTTAGCGTAGTGTAACACCGTGGAGGAAGGACGGGTCTTTACCCACAGTATACCTGATCCACAGGCCGATAGGAGGTCGTTGTGTCTGTAAGTATAAATACCCCTTCCATCCATGGAAGGGGTGGTGCTTCTCATAATCTAACCTTACACATTTGTGATCCAAGTCTCTACCAAGAACACCCTCTCATCTCTTTATCTCTAACTATGGCAAACATGTATTTTGATCATCCAAGACCACCCGAATCATCAACACAATAAATATAACAATCCTACAAATGGTACCAGAGCCAAGGTTTTTGTGTTTTGATGATTTTTTGTGGCTCGAATCGTGTTTTAACTGATGTTATATCATTTGTTGTGTGTCGAATATTTTTTGTTTTACATACTTTTAGTGATATCAGTCCTGAAACAAGGTTTTTTGTATCTTGTCTTGGTCAAAATGGTCATCTTGTCATGGTTAATCTGTCTTGTGGTCCAAACAGTATCTTGTTATGATATTTGTGTTACCAATATCTGTGAAATAGTGAGGTCATTATGTGGTCAATTTGTGGTCTAAATGGGTCATCTGATAACTTGTCATGGTCAAAACAGTCAAATAATCTTTTATGTAATTTTTCTGTGTTTGATATGAATATCGTCGGAAAGTGGTCGGAAAACTCATATATTCATGCTAGCGAGTTGACAGAACAAGATGTCCAAATTCATTGAATCTACCTAGCGACTTGGTCGTGTTTTGCCTAGCGACATGTATTTACAAGTCGTAGCAACTTGGTCTAGCAACTTGGATTAGCGAGTTGGCTTAGCAACTTGGCTTAGCGAGTTAACTCAAGACCTTTGTTAGCAACTTGACCATTTATCAGTAGCGACTTGTATGGTCTAAATAAGGATAGCGACTTTAATCAAGAAGACTGTAGCGACTTGACATAGATAAAGAAGCTTAATGACTTGACCACAATACCAATTACCAAATACCAAAAACTTAAATAGACTTCTAGAAACACCATCATCGACAGATTTCAACATAAAAGTAAAATACCCAATTCATCAATGACAACATGTATCAACATCCATTTAACTCATCAACAACAACATCAACTTATCTAACCTAATATCCCAACTCTCATCCACCAATTATCATGACTCGACACGAACAATTAATCTCAGATTATTTCGTGATTATTCTAAGAGAAATCAGACCTTGAAGGTCCTTATCACGAAAATTTCATCACTGATTTTATTTGAAGCCAAGCTTCTTGATTTATTATCCGAACACTTTAAGAAAACAAGTTAACAAATCTGTTAATTGTTTTTCTTTGGCTCGTTACATCTCATGTTTATTGATTTATTTTATGTTTTAACTTACCTGGACATCGAGTTGATAATTGAGGTTCAAGCCATCCCTGTGGCGAACTCCTCAAGATGGATCTAGTCGAATGAGTGTGAGAGATTTTGAATGGTTACCTCGTGATTTAGATGATGTATTAATCGTATGTGGCTATGACATACGATTAGAGTGAAGCCATGACATGTGGAGGCGGATAAATATTAAATCTGTGGAAGCGTTTTGTGTTAGTGAGTTGAAGGGATAGTAGCAGATATATGAGGAGGGGGGCGAATTATTTTGTGATAAGGATTAGGTTTGGGTGATGTCTTGTTGTCTGCATATGTGTGTATTCTTTTTAGGGTTATGGAGTGATAAGGAGTTTTAATACCCCGATGATTTAGGGCAAGTCTTGTTTACCTGTTCGTTGGATCAGGTCTTCTACATAATGGGCCACGTTAGTCATTCATGGGCCGAGATAAATTCATTGGTAATGGGCTTACATTGGGTATTAAGAGATTTAATCATGGGCCGAGAGTAATCCTTATATATATCACTTGATTTTACATCACATTATGGACATTCACCTTGAATCTGCTTTATGTTGAACACAAATATGAATTTTTGTGATGTGTGTTTAACGTGGGATATCATCTGCTAGATGTGAGTTGGAGTGTATTTGAGTTATATGGACTATTATTGATAGTAAACATGACCTTGATAAAACCTTGATTAATTAAACCGGAACATGAGCATAATTGATTATGGGTCTTATAAAGCTTAAAATTGATCGGTTTTTGGATCGGGTTCCTAGTTGCAGATGGGCTTCTCAAAATTGGATCATGGATTATATGAGACTTGTTGAAGAGATTTGAATTTGTTGAGATTCGATATGATTTGGTGTGAAGATATGATTTGTTGAGTAATGTGGTTTGGTACTTTGGTTTATGCATTTTCATGAAAGATATTTTGTCACGGCTTGAATTGAAATTTGAACAAAGTTGACTACGGGGTTGTTTGTTCGGTATTTCTTATTTGAATTTGAAGTAATGTTTTCTGGGCGCGTTTACTTATTTTCATCTTCTTTCCTTCTACCCTTCCGCGAAGATGACTTGTCTGGACATTTATTGAGTGTGATAAAGACTTGGCTATTTAATTACGGTTGTGATTCTTTCTCGCTTAGACCACAACGTAGCTATCACTACGGTGTCTCACGCAGTTGAGGATATGTCAAGAGGTTTTGTACATTGGGTACACCGTTTCTTTTCACGAGGATTAGTACAAGTTTAAGTAACAAATCTGGGGATTTCTACTTCATGATCAAGTTTGGTATATCGGGTTTACTTCTCTATGTGGTCAATACAATAGCCGACAGAATGCGTGAATGATGTGTTTACCAAAGTGTTGATTGGATGGTTGATGATGTTAATGTTGATGTTGGATAATGAACCGTTGATGAACCACTGCATGTTCCCCTAAAACAGATATTCACTGAAACCAAAATTGTCACAACACATTCAAGCTGACGTTGTTTACGGTTTTGTATTGATTTTGTAAAATCCCGCGAAAGAAACTATTTCTCAGTTTAAACCATAGAGTTGTAAAATCCCGTAATGATGGAACCATCCTGGAGAAAGGAAAGCGTATTTTGGGATCTTATTTGATGCTGGTGCTACGGTTTCTACTTCGAAGAAGGGACAAAAGGGTGTACTTCATGAATTGGATGTGTGTTTGGATATTCGTCATGGCAGTTTGGTTATTACATGGTTTTACGGGGTTATGTGCTTTTAACTATGGTCAGGATGAAAACCATTATCAGAGTTCACTTAAAACGTCAAAGGAGGTTAGAATTGAGCAGTTAACCAGAAGATGTGACAACGGCGTTAATTCAGTATTATTTATTTGAGGTTGAAGTGAATTATCACGGGCGAGTGTACTTAGTATCTGAAGGTATCGGGGATGGTTGGATGAAGATTCTTCATGTTCCTTGTTCGAGCTTTTTATCAAAAACGAAGACTTGGAAATCTAGTTATTGTTGGGTGACTTTTACCTCTTCTTTTACCACTTGGGGGAATTGGGCTCTTATCACCTCAAAATAACTATCACTTAAAGGAGTTACGTTGTAGTGCTCAGTGTCACATTCAATTTTGGATTTTCAAGAGGTAATGTACGTCTATTACTTGATGGTTGGTTGGTTGAAGAGTATAGAGTACTTAGAGATTCAAAGGGGCATGAATTCTCGACACCGCTCTTTGTTACACATGTGCAAGTTTAAGTCACGAGTTTGGGTTGTTCTACTTCAGGGTCAAATTCATCATATTGGGTTTTCTCCATCAGTTGTCACGACAAAGAGCCTACAGAATGATAATGGGATTGATTACATGTTTTGCCACGAGATGATGAAAAGAGAGATTATGACGTCTGTTCACATCAGTTCAGGCCTCGTACTTCAACATTATGACGTATGACCACAACAGTTCATGCCTCGTTCCTCAAAGAAAAGAAAAGTGTACGTGTGAGTGCGCTTTATCTTCTGAAGAAGAGAAATCTTCTCTATTATGAACATTCTCATCAACATGCTTCATTCTTTTTCCATGTGCTTTCGATTATCAAGTGAACCGGGCTACCGTTGATTGTTGTCTTATTCCACTTGCTCAACTAGAATGACGATGGCGACATCATGTGCTAATTTTGCAGGGGAGAAGTGTGAATAGACTACATTTGGATGATTTCACTTAATTAATCAAGAATGGCATCTTCGTATGCAATTCTTGAGGGGGAGAAAAAGTATGATAATTCTGCATGGTTGATTGTTATCTGAGAATAAATGGTCAAACGGCTCCAAACTCATGTAAGAACCGAGCTTCTTCTTATCGGGTCATCTTCACATGGAGTTGTTCTTCTAAGAGCCGTTGGTTGACATCTTCACTCGGATTGATGAGTTTATCGACAAAGTGCTTCCGGTTAATGCTTCACGTATACATCAACATGATGATTCCGAACAATCTCTCTGTTCTTGTTTGATGTGATTGGTAGTTTGGTGTTACCATCTTATGTGTTCGTTGCGGCCTGATTGCTGATTTCCTTGATGAACATCTTTCTGTTCTTGTTGGATTGGGAGGGATTTTAGTTAAGGGGATTTGCAAGATGTAAGTTAATTGGGATGCTTTTTGGTGGGATGCTTTTTGGTGTGAGTTGAAGATGTTAACTATCTATTCCCCAACTGAACAATCTTGAAGAAGGTCGAGTCTACAGTCTGTTCTACATTTTCTGTTGCATGTTAGAAGACTAAAGACAAGTTGCATTTGATTATCCAAAGACTTCTTCTTATTCTGGGCATTTATTAAAAGATTGTCGGTTTAGGGGAGAGCACTAATTGGGGGAGGGTGAAATGTCTGATTTAATCCGCCAATTAGACTTGCTCATATTCTTCAGCAAGTTGATTCTCACTAGAGTTCAAGTGTTCTTCTCATAAAGATTTCAAGTATTTGGGTTGATAAGATGTTGATGATTCTGACGTAACAAAACCAGCAAGGGGTAAGGAGACACACATCTAAAAACAAAGCGAGTAAACTTGATGAACTTAATTCTTCTAAGTGATTGAAGATATCTCGGGAAGACAAATGTTATTACCGCAGAGAAACTCAAGGTTTGACTCATGGAGAGTAAACTTGATGAACTTAATACTTCTAAGTGATTGAAGATATCCCGAGAAAACAAATGCCATGACCGCAGAGAAACTCAAGGTTTTACTCATCAAAGCTTTTAGTGTTATTATTCCAACAACGTGGGGGAGTGATGTAAGAGTTAGTTTCTAAAGATGAAAGAGGTACACAAGTGTGTGATGATTTTGATGTTATAACAATCAACAGGGGAGAGAGATTGTATACATTGGGGATGCTCAGCTGTTTTACTTGAGGGCTTAATCAGTGATTCAGTGATATAATCACTTATTCCGGTGTTGACATCCGCAGAGATTGTCACCCGCAGAGATATTCAGTGATTCGGCATGCTTCTTTAATGTTATCGGTTATTCTCTCTTTGGGCATTCGGGTACTTCGGGTTCTTGAGCTTCATACACTTTCTTTAGGGGGAGAGAAAAGTATACATCGGGGTTATTCTTTGGCTACTGGACTTAATTTGCTACTTCGATGGTATAAGTTTCTTTGTCTTCGGGTATATGTGTATTCGGGTTCGTGAGCTCTAGTCTAAGAGACTGACTGCATCAATTCATCTACTTCGGGGAAGTGTTCTCTTGACACCTTTTGGAATGGATTGCTTCAGACTTCAGTGTAATGAAATTGGAGAAGAGTTATTTATGTGTGGGATGATGCGTTGCTGTTCTTCTATTGGATGATATAACCCCGAACGATGAATCACGGTGATTATTCTTAAAAGGAGCAGCATGTTCGATGATAATGGTGTGCTTCTTTGTGCACCTGGCTAAGAGAAGCTTGAAAGAAAGCTTTGAACTGCTCAGCTATAGGATTTTCAGTTTGGGGGGAAGCTGCCAAAGTATCACTTTCAAATGGTTCAATTTCTTTCTTCAATGCAAGAGCCTCGGAAGCTTTGGTGGTGAATGTTTAAGAAATGATGACTTCTATCTTCTACAACGGGGCTGCTCGATATCCTTATCTCGGTACTCGTATCATCATCTTCTTTAACTATATCATCTTCTCTATCTTTGTATATATTTATTATAAACCAAATACAAAAATATAAAACCACAAAAAGAAAATAGAAAATTATAAAATCTTCAAAAACCAATAAAAATTTGAAAAATCAGAAAATACCAAAAATATGTTTTCACAAGACATGTCTTCTGGTATCGATAACATCTGCGGTCTTAGAAATGTCATTCAATAACGGCACGGGACTTTAGATGAAGTTCGAGCAGGAGGTGTAAATATTTATTTCTAAACATGTCAAAAATTATGGCTTGCAGTTATTTCAAAATGTACCCCTCGCTTAAAAATATGGCTTGCTATTATTTCAGATAGCAACCCGCTCTTCAAAGAAGGAAAGTGCTGTGCTAAAACAAATTTTTCAAAAAAATATCGTGCACTTATCCTAAAATAATTTGAGGAAAGTATGTCGAAGGACTAGGTGGAAAATATTTGTTGTTTTCAAAAATGGTGGAAAATGAGTTGCTTGAAAATCAATCAGATTCAGAGTTTTCGTAAAAATTGAAAACTCAATCAATGACTTCAGCGCTTTTAAACCTTTTAGAAAATGAGTCATTGATTGAGGGGGAGAATGTTTTCAAATCTATATCATCTAACGGGCTTTCTTAATTATCCTAATATGCTTAATTAAAAATGATGTTAACTTATGTTGAATGACTAGGTGCCTAGGATAAGATTGTTAGGATTAGATGATTAGAGCTTGATAAACACATTATTCCCATATATTTATATGATCTGATTGACATGTTGGATTGACTTGTGTTAGTCGATTGTTGTTTGGGTGTTGTTGACCACCATATATCTGTATGTTTGTTCACTAACGTATGCAGGTATATTGGTTTATAAGAATGTTCCCGATCCGGATCCCACAATTGAAGATGATTGGATGCCGAAAGGAAAGGGTAACTATATCTTGGGTTGACAAATGAAGAAACGAAGCTTAATTGGACTTCAATGGAGAGTTGGCATAAATACAACGTAAGAGGTGTCACTGCATCAGCAGATGGTTTTCTTCTAAGTGATTGAAGAAACGGAGCTTAATTTGACCTTAGTTGGCATTAAAATGCAACGTAAGAAGTCTCACTGCATTTGCAGACGGTTTTTCTTCCAACCCTCAGCAACAACAACAAAAGCTTCTCAACCACTAATGTATCGTTGTGCAGGATACCATTTTTAAACAATTTTTGAAAAATTTGAATAAAATTGTTTTGAAAATGGAAAATATTGTTTTTGAAAATTAATTGGACTAAATTTTGGAAATCACCGGACTTCATTTTTATCAAAACCTAAGTCACTCAATCAACGACTAAAGTCATGGATTGAGGGGGAAAGTGATTTCAAATAAAATATTTTCAGACGATATTTCTTCATAAAAGTCCGTTTGTACAAAATTTGTGGTGATCTAAAGATTTAATGTTATGTCATAGTATGATTTTTCTTTTGAATCAAGGTCTTTCAAAATGAAATTTTTTCTGTTCTTGTTTGATTGTGAAATTGTTTTATTTTACTTAAAAGATCTCTTAAAAACTATCATACCTGACACTAACAATCTTTAATGTCGAAAAACTGTTCCTTATTAATCATTTTTCAAAATTAAATTTTGCCACGTCTTTCCCTAAAATTTTCTAAATGATTTAAATCAATTGGGATCACAAATCTAAAAAGGTTTGAAATTTTTTATCGGGGGAGAGATCGTGATTTAAATCTCAAATCTGTTTTAATGGAATCGGTTTTAGTCCTTTATAGCACTCCTGCCTCCATGTGCCAAACGATTTCAAATACACAATGCACATGTTGAGGAGGAGGATTTATCCAAAAACTAGATGAGTATTTAAACCTGGCCACATATTCTCCCATGTTTTCCAAACCTGATTAAATCACTTGAGATCCAAAATCTCAAAGGGTTTGATATTTTTGATCGGGGGAGAATTTGTAATTTAATAATGAAATTTGATAAATGATGATCGATTTGATGAAAATGTGTAGGCTGCTCTCTCATATGTGTTAAACGCTTTCGAATCTCGAAGCACATATTGAGTGGGAGCAAAAGATTTCTTAATGGCTTTTGTGATCGTGGATGTGTTTCAAAAGAACTCTTGCCTCTATGTGATAAAATGATTTCTCTTATCCTATGCACATATTGAGGGGGAGAATTTACCAAGAAAATCAAATGGCTTTTTCTATGAAAATTGTGATCAAAGAAAATATTTCAAAGTCCTCTGGCCTCCATGTACTAAACAATTTCTAAATCATATGCACATGTTGAGGGGGAGGTTTTCTAAATGATCAAAACTATTAAGGTACAAAATGCTTTGATCTCGTATCACAAGTACCTTGATTGTTTTTCCAAATGATTTTTCAATTGGTTTCATGAAGGAAAGAACTGTACCAAAAGACCGACCATTTTACTTTATGCATGGAGTTATAAGGATGGTGAGGTTAGGTATTAGTTCCCACGATCCGCCAGAACCGGAGGGATCTACCCAGGGACAATCCACTAGATAGTGCCGACTGAGACAGAGCTAGATCTGGAATAAACCCAGTGACGCACTGCACTAAACTTCCCAAGCTACTCAAGCTACTCAAGACATCATCAAAGATGTGGATCAGTTCAAAGACCTCCACTCAAAGTACAAAACTATGCAGACTATGAAGAGTCACTGCTTAAGCACAAAGATTGCGGAATTGAAGAATTGAAGTCGATGAGCTCAAGAACAAAGTCAAGAATAGAATACTAGGATTCGAAATGTAATACATGGGGTGACCTCCCTTAGTGGGAGATTGTTAGGAATTAGAAATTCCATATGTGAAGTGTCGGTCACCCCAAATATTATCTAGCATAGGTTAGCTCGTAGACTTGTCGTTAGTTACATTATTTATTAGTTTATTAGTTAGTTATTAGTTTAGTTTAGCGTAGTGTAACACCGTGGAGGAAGGACGGGTCTTTACCCACAGTATACCTGATCTACAGGCCGATAGGAGGTCGTTGTGTCTGTAAGTATAAATACCCCTTCCATCCATGGAAGGGGTGGTGCTTCTCATAATCTAACCTTACACATTTGTGAACCAAGTCTCTACCAAGAACACCCTCTCATCTCTTTATCTCTAACTATGGCAAACATGTATTTTGATCATCCAAGACTACCTGAATCATCAACAAAATAAATATAACGATCCTACAGAAAGAGTTTGAATAAATTGTTAATGGAAGTGTTATGATTGATCTATTTCAGGTTTTGTTGGGAATTACGGTAAAACTACTGAATCTGCTGAAGAGTATCTGACCAAAGAGTTTCTGCCGAAGAAGAAATGGATTATGCTGAAGTATATATTTAGCAGAAGTGTTAAAGCTGAAATCGTGTTTCTACTGAAAGTGCGAATCCACGTAGGAGAGATAAGCTCAGTATGTAGTAAAAGTCAGCGCCGTATGAAAGATAGGTTGGCGCCGTATTGTATAGAGCTTACTCAGAATAAACAATATGATTAGTAAAACAATATGATTAGTTGCATGGTTGTCTAGATGCATTCTTGGTCTATGTTTGTATTAGGAGCGTACATTGTAAACGCTTATGAATCCTTAGGGTTTCTTTCCTATAAAAGAAACAATAATAGTTTGTAATAGAGAAGCTTTTCAGAAGTCTTTCAAGTCTTGAAAACTACCCGAAACATAGAGTTTCTATAATCAAAAGATCCATAGAGGATCAAAGAGTTCTTAGTTATTATAACTTGTATTTACTTTCCGCTATATAATACGAGTTGTAGAGATCTTCTATTAGTTTGCTTGTGATTACATAGGCAACGCTAACGATCTCCGAGTGCTTAAGATCTATCAAGGTCTTTGTGTTTTCAACAAGTGGTATCAGAGCCTCGGGAAAGTCTCTACGATACTAAGAACCATTCTCAACCCCATACTATCAAACACTCATTCACCATGCCTGGATCCGATAATGAAACTGAAGTCACCAACACAAACAACACCAACACCACTTCCATGCAACAGCTTAGTCTCTCAAACAGCAATGGTAAATTTCCTTATTTAAAAAGGGAAGAGTATGATCTTTGGACTATGAAGATGGAAAACTGGATTTCCAATATTGATTGGAATCTGTGGGAGGTAGTAAAGAAAGGAAACAGTCTAAAGAAAATGATCCCTGACAGGGATGGGAAGTTTATCATGGCTCCTCCCAAAACTGCTGAAGAGGTGCTGGCTATGCAGAGAGAGCATAAAGTAAAAACTATTCTGCTTCAAGCCATTCCTGAAGATCATCTGTGTGATTTTCACCATATGGATGATGCAAAGGACATATGGATGGCTCTCAAAGCAAGGTTCGGTGGAAATGAAGAATCAAAGAGAATGAGGAAGTCCATGCTGAGACAACAATTTCAGGACTTTAATATCTCCGAAGAAGAAGGTATCCACAAGGGATACGACAGGTTCCATAGGATTTTGAGTCAGCTAAACCAGCTGAATGCAAAACCTGATAATGATGACTGCAACTCAAAGTTCCTTCGATCTTTGCCTCCATCATGGTTACATGTCAGTATAGCCCTCAAGGCTAAAGGTGGGTTGGACATGCTCACCTTTGATGAGCTGTACAACAGACTCAGAACACTTGAACCTGATGTCAGAACTCCCTACCGTACATCTTCTTCTGGCCATGCAGCTTTTGTTGGGACATCTCACTCCAACATGATGGTACCTGCTCCTAGTTCTAACTATTTTCCATCATCTCCTAGTTCCAACTACTTTCCATCATCTTGCACTCCCACTCCACCACATAACTCTCGACCCACTCCACCATCTTCTCAAACTAAGACTAGTAGTGTGATGGAGGATGTTCTTCATTCATTTGTTGCTGACTATGATACTCAGCAGTATCTTGCATATGAAGACTTTGATCAGTTGGACCCACTTGAAATGGAGGAGATGAAACTGAAAATGCAGGTGGCATTGCTGTCAATGCACATTAAAAGGTTTGAAGAGAAGTCTGGGAGGAAATTTGCTTTCAAGGGAAAGGAACCAGCTCGCTTTGATAGGAGAAAAGTCAAGTGTTTCACTTGCCACCAGATGGGGCATTTCTCAAGGGAATGCAAAGACAGGAAGAGTGGAGATGGAGCTAACTACATTTCCTACCAGCAGAAACAGCAGGAAGCTGGAGCTTCAGCAGCTCTTCTCACCATGGATGAACAGGTCAACTGGACTGCACATGAACCTGTGAATGAGGAAGCTCATGATACTGATAAGCTTGGATTGCTGGCGAGGTGCACTTCAGATGAAAGGCATGATCAGTTTGCCTTAATGGGACTATCTCAGGTACACAACTGTATATTTGGTTGTAGTCTAAGATACAATGAACTTAAAGAAGAATTTGATGCTATGAAACCTAAGTTTGATGAATGCTATGTTGAAAATGAAGCTCATAAACTAGCATTAAAAACAGTAGAAAGACAAAAAGTATGGTTTCAAAAGAATCAAATAGCTTATGAAGAAAAGATAAAGGTGTTACAGTTTGATCTAGAAGTTGCAAATAATTACTTAAAACTGTCTAAGAAAGCAAAGGATGAAGCTGTGTCTGAGAACCTAGAGCTTAAAGAAAAACTAGCTGAGGAAATAGCTAGGCATAAGGAATGGTTAATTTCAGGTGATAATCTGGCTAGAGAAATCTATAACAGCCAATCAGTAACCTCTGGCTTAGGATTAGGCTTTCAAAAGTATGTAGGAGTAGAAGCTAAGTATGATGTTCGTAAATCCACACCAGCAAAGTTAGCTAACTTTGTAAAAGAAGGTGAAATGCATGCTGTCCCTGGACCTATTAGAGGTGAATTTATGCCCATTGACCTTTCCATCACTGCTGACTTTGATGGATCACATCATCTATATGGGAGAAAGTCAAAAGACTTGCCAGACCCTGATACCTCATCTAATGACGTTGTCTCTTGCTCTGACAGTGACAATTCATCGGATCAAGGGTCTACTTCCTATGAAAGCTATGATTCAAATGAGAAGTCTGACCTTCCCAAGCCTGAGCCTACACCCAAGCCTGCACCCCAGTCTACTTGCAAGCCTTCTAGGGAAGCTGCTGAGGAATCAACTTCCAAGACAGTTTCTTCTGAAGACTTGTCTTTTAAATCTTTGAATAATCAGTCTGTTAAAAACAATTCCTTGAATGTTTCTAATTTAAGTACTCCTTCATGTAATCAAACATCTCCCTATTTGAATAAATCTTCCAAGAAGAAGACATGTTTTGTATGTGGAAGTAAATTTCATTTAATTAAGGATTGTGATTTTTATGAGCAAAGATTGGGTGCATGTGCTACTCACCAGAAACACAAATCTAAGTGGACCAATGTTGAGAAAATTCCACCATATGTCCCACAAGCAGCTAATACTGACTCTCATTGGAGAAGTTCAGTTGCCAGACCTTATGTGCAACCAACTAGCCCATACTTTAATCATAGTTATTGGCCTACATATGTTGACTCTATGTATGCTGGGATGGGATATGGGAGCACTGCTGTGAAGTCCTCAGCAGGTTGTTCTTGGACTAACAAGGGACCAAATCATCAATGGAGGACCAAGAACAATGGTGGATCCTCTACATCTTCATGTCCTAAACCTGTGATCCACAAGGCAGGTTCAAGTCAGTAATGACTTGAACCTCCATCGAATACTAACCGTTTGTATATATTTTGTTGTTGTTTGTAGGATCATCCCCTTAAGCATAAGAATATTGGTATTGTTGATAGTGGTTGTTCCAGAAGCATGTCTGGGAACAGAGATATGATGCACAACTTTGTTCCTATAGAAGGAGGAGGCAATGTAACTTTTGGAGGAAGTGATGGGAGTATCACAGGGAAAGGCACCATAAAGACACCTCATCTGGATTTTGAAAATGTGTACTATGTTAAGGAACTTCAGCATTTCAACTTGTTCTCCGTTTCACAAATCTGTGACACCAAGAACAAAGTCCTCTTCTCTGAGAATGAATGTCTTGTGCTGTCTAAAGACTTCAAACTCCCAGAAGAAACTTCAATTCTGCTGAAAGTTCCTCGAACTCACAATTTATACACATTCAACCTTAATGAAGTTCAACCAGGTGGTGACCTCACTTGTTTGGTGGCTAAAGCATCTCTTGATGAGTCTACTAAATGGCATAGGAGGATGGCTCATGTGAATTTCAAGACAATAAACAAACTCTCTAAAATGGGTCTTGTTGAAGGTCTTCCCACCAAAGTTTTCACCAATGATCATAATTGTGTCGCTTGCAACAAAGGAAAACAACACAGAGCCTCTTACAAAGCTATCAATGCTATGAGCATCATTACTGAACCTCTTCAGTTGCTCCACATGGATCTGTTTGGTCCAACTCAAGTCAGAAGCATTGATCATAAGTACTTCTGTTTGGTTATCACTGATGGCTATAGCAGATTTTGTTGGGTTTTCTTTCTCAGAACCAAAGATGAAACATCTCAAGTGCTGACTGAATTCATCACTCTCGTTGAAAATCAGTTGAAAAAAAAGGTTAAGGGAATTCGGTGTGATAATGGGACAGAGTTTAAAAATGCCATTCTTATAGAACTCTGTGGGTCAAAAGGTATAAAAAGGGACTATAGTAATCCAAGAACCCCACAACAAAATGGGGTGGCTGAAAGAAAGAATAGGACCTTAATAGAGGCTGCAAGATCAATGCTTGCAGACTCTAAACTGCCCACTATGTTCTGGACTGAAGCTGTTGGCACAGCGTGCTATGTGCTAAACAGGGTCTCCATTACTAGACCTCAACTCAAAACACCATATGAACTTCTCTTTGGGAAGGCTCCTGTCATTCACTACCTAAAACCTTTTGGTTGTCAAGTGACCATTCTGAACACCAGTGATCCGTTGGGAAAGTTTGATGAAAAGGCTGATGATGGTTATATTGTGGGTTATTCAGCTCATAGTAAGGCATACAGGGTGTACAACTTGCAAGCCAAGAAGATAGAGGAGACGCTGAACCTGAGATTTTTGGAAGACAAGCATAATGTTCAAGGACAGGGTCATACGTGGTCTTTTGACCTTGACTACTTGACTGATTCTTTGGGTTACACTAGACACTTGGCTAACCAAAATGCAGGTCCTCAAGCTTCTCCCACTAACAATGCAGGTCCCTTCGATGATGACTCTGAAAATGAGTTTGAAGATGATGAGCAACCTATACTTGTGCCTTCTTTTTCCCCTAACAATATTGCAGGTACCACCTCCAAGGAGATTGCTGATAAGAGTGATGATGATGACTCTCATTATGCTGAGGACCTTGCTAGGATTCAGACTCAAGAATTTGCTGCTAAGCTTGAAGCAGAGAAACTGAATGGAGAGGTTGCTAATGAAGGAGTCAGTAGAAACCTTGTGTCTGCTGAAGTTGACTCTGTCACACCTACCATCCACAAATCTGCTGAAGGCCATGCTATTTCTTCTCATGTTCCTTCTCAAGTGTCTTCAGACTTTGGAGAACCTCATACACGCTTTCCAAAACCCTCAGATCTTGTAAATCATCAACCCAAAGCTGGCATCTTCACTTCACCCTCTTATGATGCTGAATTTGAACCCACTATCACTAATCTTGATTCATCCATTGAAGTCAGCCCCACTGCTACTCAGAGGATCAACATTGCTCATCCTCAATCCAACATCATAGGTGATCTTCTGGCACCTGTTAGAACTTGAAGGGCTATAACAAGTCCTCAATTTGGGCAGATTGCTTTTCTCTCTTATGTCTCTAACCAGCAAAGAGACAATCACACAGACTTCAAACATTGTCTGTTTGCTTGTTTTCTTTCTCAAGTGGAACCAACAAGTGTTTCTCAAGCTCTTAACGATTCAAGCTGGCTAGAAGCAATGCAAGAAGAAATGCAACAATTTCACAATCAGCAAGTTTGGATTTTGGTTCCACTCCCTGATGGCAAATATGCCATTGGGACAAAGTGGATTCTGAAGAATAAGAGAGATGCTCAGGGTGTTGTGATCAAAAACAAAGCAAGATTAGTAGCTCAAGGCTTCAGACAAGAGGAAGGGATTGATTATGATGAAGTGTTTGCACCTGTGGCCAGAGTTGAAGCCATTCGCATTTTCTTGGCATATGCTTCTTACATGGGTTTCATGGTGTATCAGATGGATGTCAAAGGTGCCTTTCTGTATGGTGAGATTGAAGAGGAGGTTTATGTCACTCAACCCAAGGGATTTGAAGACCCAGATCACCCAAATCATGTTTACAAGGTTGTTAAAGCTCTATATGGCTTACATCAGGCACCAAGAGCTTGGTATGCTAGGCTTTCATCATTTCTGCTGAAGCATGGCTATAGGAGAGGTGCTATTGATAAAACTCTGTTCCTAAAGAAGAATTATTCAGACATCATTCTTGTGCAAGTTTATGTGGACGACATTATCTTTGGCTCCACAAACGAAGCTTGGTGCAGGGAATTTGAGGAACTGATGAAGGGTGAATTTCAAATGAGTGCTATGGGAGAACTTACTTTCTTTTTGGGTCTCCAAGTTCAGCAGAAACAAGATGGTATTTTTATCTGTCAAGATAAATATGTGAGGGACATTTTGAAGAAATTTGGTATGGAAGGTGTTAGGACTGCCACAACACCTTATGAAGCTCCAAAGACTAAAGCAAATAATGAACCAGATCTACCTGTGAATGTTCATCTGTACAGGTCCATGATTGGTTCATTGATGTATCTAACAGCTTCAAGACCTGATATTACGTTTGCTGTGAGTGTTTGTTCTCGACATCAAGTCACTCCACTTACTTCCCATCTCAATGCTGTCAAAAAGATCTTTAAGTACCTCAAAGGCCAACCTCTTTTAGGCCTTTGGTACCCAAAAGAGTCTCCTTTCAAGTTGGAAGCATATAGTGACAGTGATTATGCTGGTGCAAATCTGGATAGAAGATCCACAACTGGAGGCTGCCAATTTCTTGGCAAGAGGTTGATTTCTTGGCAATGCAAGAAACAAACCATTGTGGCTGCCTCAACTACTGAAGCAGAGTACGTTGCTGCTGCAAATTGCTGTGGACAGGTCCTTTGGATTCAAAACCAGTTGCTGGACTATGGGTACAACTTCATGAACACTACAATTCATATAGATAATCAAAGTACCATCTGCATAGTCAAAAATCCAGTTTTTCACAGTCGAACAAAACACATTGAAATCAGGCACCACTTTATAAGAGATGCATATGAAAAACATTTGATAAAAGTGGCTAAAATTCATACTGATGATAATGTGGCAGACCTATTAACAAAAGCTTTTGATGGACCAAGGTTTCAACACCTTGTGGTCAATATTGGAATGCTAAACCCTTGACTGCATAGTTTAAGGGGAGGCATAGGCCTCAGGGGAGGCATATGCCTCAGGGGAGGATTTGTGCAAACTCTGCATATTTTTGTGTCATTTTTCAATTAATAGATTTTCTTCTTTCATTAGGTTTGTAAAAACATCATTTTGCCTATAGTGATAGCGTTTATTTAATATATTTTATCTTTTTAATTTTCTCTAATTTGTATTTTAGCCTCTGTTATTCATTATTCTTCACTAACACTAACTGTCTAATAACTCTTTAGGTTGGTTGTCTTTGTGTTGTTCTTGTGTATTTGTGTGTCTGTTTTGCAGTTGTCTGGATTGCAGTTTGTCCATTCCATGATCAAGTTCAAATTCATCAAGTGTGACTCAATGGTACATGGTCAAGTTAGCTAAAAGAGTGTTGCTTGTTTCTTCTGAAATTAAAAGTGCTGAAGCAAACAATTTGATTCCACTGAAGTTATAATACTAAAGAAAAGAAATAGAAGTCAAATTGTTCATTCATTCAAGAAACAGTTTACAGCTTACAGCTTACATAAAGTCAACCTACTACTTATGCATCTACAAGATACGAGCAGTACACTTAAGCTAATCCTAATCTAGTGTATATCTTCCATTCCGAAATCTAAGTGAATGTTGGATATGCATTAGATGCTGGCTTTGCTTTCGTAGGTCTTGCATAACCACCCATTCCGTTTAACTAGATGGTTGGATATGCATGACCAGCTCGACGAAGATGCTAAGGACCAAAATGGAGAGGATGGATTGATGCAAACGTTGATGATGACGATGACCACAAATGATAACGGAGAAAAATAAAGTCTCCTGTGTGGTTCATCTATGCATTTCAACCAAAATGCAATCGATCCACCCTCCTTAAGCCCTTCTCTTATACGATGTGTGTTGATGCACCAAAAGATGGCGCAGTGAGACCAAGAACCACCTCCCTATCCTTGGGAAGTGGCGGATTCCTGGCACGAGGCCTGTGTTGAGGCTGAGGTGCTGGAGGTTGGGAGTATGATGTTCCCTCCTTATAGGAGTCATCAGAATCATCAGCAGATTCACTTGGATTCACTACACTATCATCTTCTGAAGAAGGAAGAAAGGGTGATTTATTTGGTCGTGGATAGGGTTGAGGAAAGTAATGTTGCCATGGGTTTGATTCACCACTTGATGATGATGAAGAGGATGATGAAGATGAGGTTGTGAGATCAATGATCTCAGGTTTGGTATTCATGGTGCAATTTGGTTAATTGGGGTTTGGTTTTTTACATCTAGGGTTTGTGGTAAATATTTGGGGATCTTGATGAAGAGATAAGTAGCATTGGGATCATTTTATAGACTGGTTCGAGGTTCAATGAAAATTAATGCGAGTCGGTGGCACAGTAATTCTAGAAACTTACCGAAGATATTCTTATCTTTGATGCATTCTGCTGAAGTTACAACTTCAGCAGATTGACCTTGTGTTGCTGCTGAAGTATGATTTTGGGTTTGGTCAAAGATGCAATACACGTCAGCAACGGTCAACCAAACGGTCCATTTTTATTTGACTATTATTTGAGCAAAAACCTTCACTCCACCTTCACTCTCTTCAAAATCAATCCAATTCCCTCTCATCCTGCATCCACAAACACTCACCACTTCAAAGAACATAACCCTAAAAACTCATTTCCCTCATGGCTCTTGAATTTAAACATGATCACAACAAAGTTGCATTTCTGGGAAACGGTAAGGGATATGATTTGTACGAACCAATGGTAGAATTCTTGAAAAGGTCCAAGATTTGCTATGCTCTAACATATGCTCCAAATGAGATTTATGAATCTCTGGTTACTCAGTTTTGGGAATCTGCTGAAGAGAGGAATGAGACAGAGATTAGGGCTGTGATTGACGGAACAGAGCACATAGTGACAGAGGAACTAATTCGGAGGAAGCTTCACTTGGAAGATGCTGATGGAGCTTTTCACTCTAATCAGGAAGGCGTGCTTACTGGCCTAAGGGCAATTGGCTATCGAGGTACAAGGACAGATATGTGGCTGAAAAAGGAACTTTGCCCGAAGTGGAGGTTCCTGGTTCACACACTGCTTCAATGCATCAGCAACAAGTCAGGAGGATGGGACCAGTTCTCTACCCAACTGGGATATGGTATTGTGTGTCTTTCTCAAGGGATAACTTTCAATTTTTCTAAGTATATTTTTGAAAACATGATTGAAAATATTCAAAAGAAAAAGGGTAAGTTTTTAATGTACCCAAGGTTTTTGCAAATGATTTTAGACACCACTACACAAGCCCAATCCTTCTATCCCATAGGTGCTTTAACTGCTAAATTATTTGCAACTATGAGAACTCACTTTCAGGGGGAACATCATCCTTTGCTAGCAGCCATGTTGCCCCAAGGCAATGAGGCTGCTGATGAGGAGAATGTGGCTAATGTTCCTCCTATTTCACCTGTTGCTACTGATGGTAATCCATTAGTTAACATTGATGAGGGACCCTCATCAACTATTGAAGCAACTCATGTTGCTCCTGACCAGCCACCTTGTCCCAGTCCAACACCCACACAGGTTACCAATGATGAGTCTGATCATAATAGACTACCCACACCAAGTCCTGTAAGAGATCCTCTCAATGAAGATCTCCCTCACATTGAGCATGGCCATGATACTACTGAAAGGTCCAATGAAGCTCCCCTTACCACAGAGCAATCTGCTGGTGGAGCTGAGGACCCTATTACACTCTCATCTGTCTATGCTCTTTCAACAGGTATGCCGCTGAGGTTACTAGTCTGAAAAAGGAGCTTGCAGAGACCAAGTCTTCTCTTGGGAGTAAGATTGAAGAACTGCAGAATCAAGTTAAGGAATTAGAGGACAAACTTAAAGGGGCCTCCAAAAGGAAGCTTGTAGTTTCTTCTGATGAAGAACAAGAAGCACCTTAGTTTGGGTCTCTTGATATGTTGGCTGATGTTTCTCTCAATGATCCTTCATCAGTAGTTGCTGCTTTCTCAAAGAAGGAACCTGTTCTCTACAAAAGAAGAAAGAGATCTGATATTCATAAGGTATCTTCTGAAGCTTCAAAGGAACCTGATGTTGACAAGGCTGCATCTGCTGATGTGCAAATGGAGGATGTATCTTCAGATCCTAATCAATCTTCATCCGTTCAAGAACCAACAGACCCATCACCTTCAGCAGATCTGTCTGATGTTGTTGCAATGACCATTCCAGTTGATAATCAGCATCAACATGTTGACTTGGGTATTGCTACTAAGGTTCATGTTGTTGATTTAACTGAAGATGAGTGTGCTAAGAAGCATGATGATAAAGGGAAAGATGTAATAACTGAAGATGAGCTTGGTCCAGACCTGGTAAGTGAGGAGGAAAGACTAGGTCAAGCAAGTAGATTGGCTGAGTTTGAGAAGTCAAAGGAAAGTGAAGTATTGGCTCATCAACTTGAAACAGAGGACTTTTCTTCTTTAACTCCTGAGAGAAGAAGAGAACTGGATGCAATGCGGGTTCAGATGCCTGCTGAACACTGGGATATTCTAATTCAGCAAGTCATTTCAAGACCTTCTCTTGCTCAAAGTATACTAGGTGGAGATTTCCTCAATGACACTTATGTGGAGCAGATAATGGCTCAGGGAAGACAAAGGAAACAAGAAGCTATTGCACAAAAGAGAGCCATCAAAGCTCAGAAGAACAAAGAGAAACCTCCTACTAAAACTGAAATGAGAATGGTGGTGAAAAATTAATGCTCGATGTACAACTCTGGCTTAACTATGAAACAAGTCAAGGCTTTTCCTGATCATGTCCTGTTTCGCAAATACAATCAGATCATGAGGGACAAATCATCATCTTCAGCACATTCTACCCACTTGAGAAGGATTACAGAGAATGAAGTTGCTCAAGAAGCCAAAAGACTCAAGTCTGATGATGCTCCAGCCAAGGAATCATCTCCAGTCATTCCTGCTGAAGCAACTTCTGAAGTTGCTTTTCCTACTGACAAGAGTCCATCTGCTGAACCATCTACCAATTCTCCTGAAGCACCTGATATATCAGCCCCCACTTCATCTGTGACAATCATTGACACACAACAAGCTTCTAAAGTCAAGGAAGCTGATCTCGCAGAAACAAAAACAGAAAGGGCAATAAAGATGCTTCACAGGATGAATGCACTACGTGAAGGTGTTTCAACTAACTCTCCCTCTGCCTCTTCAAGTCTTTCCACACTTGTTCAAACTGAAAATGCTCCCTCTGGGAACATCCATAAGACTGGTGGGAGGAAGAAGAGAATGGCCAAAAGATCTTCTTTGGATCTTGAAGCTGATGACTCAACTTTCATTATAGAGGGGTCTGCTGCTGATTTTCCTGATGGAGATTCAAATGAGTTGGCCGATTGGAAATTGAAGGATGATGAGATGAATGTCATTCATCGAAGGGACTCCACTTCAATGGAATTCACCTTTCTAAAGGAAATTCTACACTTGGTAGACAGGGCAGACTTACTTTCTCTGTTCACTCATGTTACCTCCTATTACTGCAACAAGGAACCTCAAGGTTCTGGGATGTTCTTACCAGGAGATCTTCAAGTCCTGTTAAAATCTCATTCTCCCGATAGTAAAGCTCATTCCATTTGGAAGAACTCACATAGGTGGAAGGTTGCGTCCTGGAGATTCTATCCTCTACCTCGTGTACATGTATTGGAGACTAAGAGTGGGATCACTGTCTGCATGTTTTCTGAAAGAAAGTATCCTTTGCCCAAAAGACTTATGGAAAAGATGCTGAGTCAGAAATTGGAAATTCCTCCAGATCCAGTGGGCAATGAAAGACAGTCTGCTTTAACATTGGTGGGTTTGATCAAGACTCAACTTCAACAACTGCAATAGGCCTTATCCTCATCCTTATCATGACACCTGGTACTCTCTGCACTACCTTGTTTTGTTACATTTAGTGTGTGTTATTTGTGTTATTTTTCAATTTCTAAGTTAAAAAAAAAAAAAAAAAAAAAAAAAAAAAAAAAAAAAAAAAAAAACTTTTATGCAGGTTTTTTTGTTGTCAAATTCTGATGGTTCTTAACTCACCTGATGTACCTTGTGTATTTCAAAGAGTTGACTAGTCCAAAGGGTACAGCTTTGGTAAAGACACAACAAATCTGTTGATAGCTGTAATGGTTTGCTCAAAATCATAGGGTCTGCAACCACCCATGCTTAACTGCTGAGGGTTGTATGGTCATCAATTCACCATGGTCCATTCCTTTTTGGAATCCAAGAATTGGCTAGCCCACGTGTGTATGGCATGTGGTAAAGGCAGCTGAATCCATATTTGGTTCTCAATTCACCAATTCTAAAAATTGACTAGTCCTGAGCAAACGGCTACAGGTAAAGACAAGTCAAATCCGTTTATATGGTTGCTCGTTTGCCAATAAATCAGATGGTTATCAATGTACCATAGTTTCCGAACTCAAACATATGGCTACTCCATTAGTGATGGCTATTGGTAAAGAGACTTCAAACCCATTAATTTCAATGATTCACCTCTCACAGGAGTTAACACACCTGGAAGTGATGAGAATAGTATGAAACTTATATGTTTTGATGTACATAATGTCATGTGGCTGCAAAGATCTGGTGTATCACAGTTCAATCATCAAAGAGATGTTCTTCTTCTGAATCTTTGTCACTAATGTTCGACGACAATCCTCATCACTTTTAACGATCTATCAAGGAAACTGGAACTTAACCTAGTCAAATTCCAGTTTAGGGGAGGATTGTTGGGAATTACGGTAAAACTACTGAATCTGCTGAAGAGTATCTGACCAAAGAGTTTCTGCCGAAGAAGAAATGGATTCTGCTGAAGTATATATTCAGCAGAAGTGTTAAAGCTGAAATCGTGTTTCTACTGAAAGTGCGAATCCACGTAGGAGAGATAAGCTCAGTATGTAGTAAAAGTCAGCGCCGTATGAAAGATAGGTTGGCGCCGTATTGTATAGAGCTTACTCAGAATAAACAATATGATTAGTAAAACAATATGATTAGTTGCATGGTTGTCTAGATGCATGCTTGGTCTATGTTTGTATTAGGAGCGTACATTGTAAACGCTTATGAATCCTTAGGGTTTCTTGCCTATAAAAGAAACAATAATAGTTTGTAATAGAGAAGCTTTTCAGAAGTCTTTCAAGTCTTGAAAACTACCCGAAACATAGAGTTTCTATAATCAAAAGATCCATAGAGGATCAAAGAGTTCTTAGTTATTATAACTTGTATTTACTTTCCGCTATATAATACGAGTTGTAGAGATCTTCTATTAGTTTGCTTGTGATTACATAGGCAACGCTAACGATCTCCGAGTGCTTAAGATCTATCAAGGTCTTTGTGTTTTCAACAGGTTTTACACGTGCCAATTCAGAATCAAGGGTAAAAATGGCCTTACGCTTAAAGGATCACCTTATGAGTAGCCGTTACGCATAAGATCAATCTTACGCGTAACTTATACGCATAAGGTTCTAAAATGGAACTGCACGTATCCTGTGAAGGATATGCGTAAACTTGGACTCTTACGCATAAGGCTTACTCTTACGAGTAAACCTAACGCGTAAGCCCCCAACCAACGCTTACGCGTAAGCTTTATGCTACGGGCTCATTTCTACGCGTAAGATATCTTACGCATAAGAGTGACTCCTACGCATAAGCTTAATCCTACGCGTATGGTTACAATGTTTACGCATAAGCTTACAATCCTACGCTTAAGCCTAAAATTATAACTTTACTCATGAAATGTTACGCACACAAACTTGTAATAAGTCACTCATAACGTCACAAGACCAAAATGTTACTAATAAGCAAAAATGGTTAAAATGTTGTGTGAATGAGTGAAACTTTGGACTTTAAAATTCAAAATTAACATACTCACGTAATTTATCACGACTACTTTGGACTATTGGACAACAAGTGACCTTGGACTCGTAACATTCATTAACATAACAAATTCAATAAATTGGACAATAAAATCAACTTTCGACTAACATAATGTCTTTCTATATGTTGGTTCTTTTGTCTCAATACCTTTCAGATCACGATATGGACGTCATCATGGAAAATGTCAACGCACCAAATGAGCTCACAATGAAAGATATCTTCCCAGCTGATTACAGCATAAAGATTAGAAAAACAACCTCAAGGTCGATTTTGAGAACCTCACCTTCTCAGAGTCTTCATGCAGGATTGTTGTGGATATTCTCAAGACTCATCCTTACAACAACATGCTTACGAACTCTGCAACTATGTCAGAAATCTACATTCATCAATTTTGGCACACGATGAAAAAGGTGGATGGTCATGATGCTGTCACCGTGACTCTTAATAAAAAAGAAGTCACTGTTACTATTGCAGATCTGGGTACAATTCTTCTTTTACCCGCTATCCAACCTGCTGAGTATGTACCTACTCCAAGTGAAGAGGCTACATTACAATTCATGGTCGATCTTGGCTATGATGAAGCTGCTGGAATAATTACCAAGCACTCCTCGGTCGATTTAAAGAACATTCCTCAACCGTGGAGGACCTTGTACATAATGATCGCCAAGTCAGTTTCTGGAAGAGACAGCGGTCACGAGCATCCCAAACTTATGCATATGCAAACCTTCTGGGGCATGGTCAACAAGCAGCACATCGACTTTGCCAGTCTGATATGGGAAGACATGATGTCCCATCTCAAGAAACCCGAGACAAAGGTTCCTTTTATCAGATACACTGAGCTGTTGATCCAGAACATTCTCGGGAAAAATTGGGACATTCCCTTGAGACTTAACGACCCCAACAATCAATCTGTGTTGTATGAGCCCACATTAAACATTGTCAGGTTCAAGGACTCCTCAGCAAAGAAGCAAGGTGCAGTGCTCCTGGACTGCCTTCTCACTGCTGATATCAAAAGTCTTCAATCGTATTCATGTTACCTAGAAGCAGTGAACGAAGACCAGAAGATCAGGCATCGTTGGAAGTGTTGAAAGCACTGGGAGTGCCCTCAAGTATCCGAAAAGGAATCCTGAGGACGAAGACTCTGAGGATACTGAGTCTGAAGAAGTGGTTCATTATTCCGAAACTGCAACAGATGAAACAACCTCACTGAGGTCTAATGACAAACCACCCAGTCCCAAATCAGACAAGGGAAAGACTCCAGTTGCTAAGGAAGAATAAGAAAGCTCTGATGATGATATTCCACCAAAGGATGAAGACAAAGACTTCCACAAGACTCTTAAGCATCTGATGATTCAACATGCTGCTACGGAATTTAATCTTCAACAAACCAGAGGCCCTGGAGGTTCCAGTGGTGGTGCACTAACCACACCAGTTCTCGATGCGGTTAATCAACCCGATAAGGGAACTGGTACCACCACTCATGAATCAACAGAGCAACAACAGCAAGAGGATGAAATCATTTTCGACTTTGAAGAAGAAGAAAAGGAGAAGAATGAGAAGATAACCGATGAAGACATAGAGGAAGCAGATAGGGAGAGAGCTAAAGAAGAGGCTAGGGAAAAGGCTAAGGAAGAAGCTAAAGCTCAAGAAGAAGCTGATAATTATCTTTAAGATAATCCTGAACACAATCCTGAAGAAACTTCTAAGCCACCAAAATACCCAGAGCCATCTCATGACTCATCTTCATCTGATTCATCATCTCACTCATCACCACCACCTTCCAAAGATGCTACCACCAGATCCACATCCAAATCACTCAAGAAACCGACCGACACTTAGGCATCACGTGCCAAGACCAAAATTGTCAAGGCTATCAGGCAAGTAAGGAAATGAAACGTGGTCAACAAGAAATTCAATCAGCTGGCCGACAGACTAAATTTACTTCAAAATGTGATGAACGAGTTCTCGGAGGAAAGAGACCAGATCCAGCAATTTCTCAACCGAGATATATAGGGTGAAATGGACAAGACGATTAGAGACTACACTCATAAGTTTCTTCTCGACACCGAACCTGGAGTCACTAAAGAGATGTTCGCCAGACAACTTTATCGACATCTCATGGCATTGGTCAAGAATACACTGTCAAATACCCCGACAGTCATAGAAATCAAACCAGTTCCGTCTCCTGTTGTCACTGATGCATAATTGATCTCTAAGCTGGTTATGCAAATATCTCAACGATCTGCAATTTTCACTTTTAACGAAGCTAAAATTTTTGAGGCATTACTAGCATATCAACTCAAGACATCTTGTAAAGAGTTGGTTGGTCAGGTTAAGCGACCAAGAGATGATGACGATGCTGACAAGGATTCCGAGCCTAAACGTCAAAAGAATACAGGCGAATCCTCTTCCATGCCTCCACCACCCCAAAAGACCACCACCACCACAAGAACTGCTCAACGTCCTCCTGCTTCTGATAAACCTCGGGACTCTGAGTCTTCACCACCATCGAAGAAAACTGGTGATCATTTCCAATACACTGGTGGTGATGACGAAGAGATTCCTGAACCTCAACAACAGCCCCCATCTCCGACATCAACCAAGCACCAACCAGCATCATCCTCCATGCCACAGAAGAAAAAGTCTACCACAGTTGTATCTTGGTTGGATGAAGATGACATTGTAGAATACGACTGGTTCTCCAAGCTTGTTGATGCCACCGCTCAATTACTGGAAGGCCAAGAACCGGTAGATGGTCGAACCATGGAGCATGTCAAGATTATTAAAGAAAAGTTCAAAGTGAAGAAAATGACGAAGGGAGAGTTACGCCGTATCAAGAACGATGCGTTTCAACTGCTTAAGGACAGCTCCGATAGTGCTATTGAAGTCGAATATCATCTCGACAACATCACACGAGCTATGTCCAACAATATTGATTGGCTAAACCCTGAATACAACATCGAATTCACAAGACCTGATAAGACTCCATACTACACTGACTGGACCAAGCCACTACCAACCATTGGTCGACCTGATCAACAAAGGATTCCCAACCAATACTTCTTCAACAACAACCTGGAATTTCTTCAACATGGTAGCGATGTAAGCAAAAAATACGCTACCTCACTCACCTTCAACATCCCGGCAGCAGTCTTCTCTAATAATGTTGCCATCGAGGAAGAAGCCACAAGAATGTTCGTCGATAATGTGGTAATTATGACCTCGATGCACAGTATGGAATTCATCATTGGCCTGAACGAAGAAGACTATACTACAGAAGCTGCCAGGTACTAAAATCAAACAAAGAGGTGTACAGTGACAAACGGATCATTGCTATAATGAATATCAGTCTGGCTACATAGTGGGATTACTCATTCCTGGAAGAAATCAAAGTCAAACGCCAAGACGAACAGGAATATGATTTTACTGAAGCTGATTTTCTGAGATTGTCTCTCAACGACATTGAAGACATGTATTTGGCTAAGGTACAAGGTCGAATACGACATTTCTCCACCAACATCCAGCTGCAGTACATTAAGTCCTTGTTGATATTCATCAGAAGCATCGTCATCCAAGAATGTGTTGAAGACCTTCAACTTGCCGTGGAATCATACCAGAAAAGGGCCAATCTCACTAAACCGCTGCTAAACCTTATCGATATCAACCAACTCTTTCAGTACACCATTCTCAAGAAACCAAAGTTTGGAGTAGTTTACCGCAGTGAACTTCACCATAACTGTTTCATGGCGTGCAATGAGCTTCACAAGTTTTGTGATCACACTTTGAAGAATGTTCGTGATGGATTAACATATCGGTTGAAGGAGATTCATGAAGGCATTGGGTCGAAGAAGCGGTGGAATTCTAGAGAAAAAAGGGATGTGAAGAAGATTATCAAGCGGATTGATGAAAGATTGTTTCACCGGGATCAGATGCGGAGGCTAGAGAGCTTTGTGGGTGAAAGACAGAGCTTCATTCTTACGGGCTATCAACGACAAGAGAGAACTCCCGGTGTTATTAACGGATTACCTGGTACTCCTTAATCTGTTTCTTTGATTAATATTTGGATGATTTGATCTGTATAATTGACTATGGCTTGTGCACACATAACAATGTACAACCCGTACTTGTAATGAAAGGACCCTGTGGTACGCATCAGTGCCACAATCCTATAAAAGGAGAGAAAGCTTCTTACTTTTGAGTAAAACTTATCAAAACTTTCACTTTTCAAAGTTTTGCTTAAAAGAACAAGTACTTCCCCTTATGTTTTTCAAAACCTCAAACATTACTTGTTGAGGGGGAGTATTTGCTAAAAAATCTTTGTTCACAAATTGTTCTTCGTGGAAATCTTCCCACAAAACTCAAAATGGTCATATTTGATATCAAAATTTCATCAAAAATAACATTTATATGCCATTTTTGAGGGGGAGAAAAAATGTGTGATACAAATATGTTGGATAATGTGATTGAATCTTTGTGCTAAGACTTAACCCATGAATTACGAGATCTAAACTGTCATACATCGAAAAGATTTGTCTTTCAAGACTTATCCGAGTAGTTTGTACCTCTTCGAGAAACTCTTGATACACATGAACTTTGACGGGTTTGACAACCTTTCGGGGTTGTCCACATCTTCAAGATAGTTATTAGAGCTAGTTGTCACCTAAAAACTGACAATATATCTCTTTAACTATGCAACGTCATCGTGTCTCGCGGGGAATTGTCTATCTTGAGTCGATCAATTCAAAAAGTGCGCGCTCTACCCTCACTGTGCATATTTCTGTCTAAACACTTAAGCACATGTGGAGGGGGAGCATTTCTGGAAAATATAAAAACTCTCACAGTGGTATAAACATGTTTTAATTCATAAATACTTTGAGAGATTTTCCTGATTAATGGTTTTATGGCAATGGAGATATAAGGTGACTAAGGTTAGGAATAACCGTCCTATGATCCGCCAGAGCCAGAGGGATCTACCCAAAGACACCACCAATAGTTAGAAATTAGAAGTCCTTAGGTATGATTATAAAAAGGAGTAAATGAGAATCGGAGAAAGAAGGAGTTGAGGAATTAAAAAGAAAAGTAAAGAAAAGGATGAAAATAAATAGCCCTCCAAATTATTCAACTTAGGGCAGACACCGGGTTCAATTCATATGCTACTGGTTGTTACTTGATGACACCGGTATTGAAGATTAAAGTCATCATAGACTCAGTGACGCATGCACTAAACCTTCTTAGCCACTCAAGTTTCTCTCAACAGAAGCATGTTTCATTCTCACAGGGAACCCTACGTAAAACCAAAACGCACTTTTCGAGTCTAGAGCCACGAGATTCATCATAAGATCTCTTAGGAACACTTGAAATTTCATCACTTGTCGTTCAAAATTAAGGACGCAAGTGATACTATTCTAGAGTCCTACACAGATCTTAGCAATCTGTCGAGAACATTTATGAGGGGTTCACAACTGTGATCCTCAGTGATTGAATGGAAACTCCTGCCAGGGTCAACATTAAACAGCCCTGACAACATGTCACTTCGGTAACTCCTTGTAGGTTACGCTTAGTGTTGTCTCAAAAGGTCTACCGCCGTGGGGTGATGCTTCGGTGTACCTCAGCGACTCACCTGAACTGTAGGTGTACTTCGGTGCATCGTGTTATCCTACTTGAGGGACTCCAGTTCAGGAACAGCCTTTGCTAGAATTAGAGATGTGTTTTCACACTATGTTGTTAACACGCTCGAAGTTCAATCTTGTAAGTGCTGGAAATCCCGCTAAGGAGATTCCTTTCAAGAATCGAGTCCTAAAAATGTGGGTCATTAGATCAACTTGTTCATTGTAATGCCAACTGTCCCTCATGGGATTTGGACGGCTGATTCGACCGAACAAGGTGAATGGAATCAAGACATTCATCAGTAGAAAAATTGTAGTAATCAATTCTTTAAGAAAATATTACAATGATCAATTGGTGTTCGTGACTGTACCTGAGATGCTGTTGTTGATGGATGCTCGCGGGAGAAAGAGATCGTGCAGATTCTCCACATGCTCATACCAACAACATCATTTAGAAAGTTCTCTCATAATCAAAGGCAACACAAAGTTAAAATGATTCTTCTTCAAATCAAAGAATCTACAAAGTTATAAAGACTCGAGAACTACTTCACATATGAAATTCACCGTCAAAGAGCTTGTGAGCATGTTGGAGAAAGACGAGGAGACGCTAGAGCAACGAAGCGAACCTGATGCAGATAACCACAACATAACATCACCATATCCACACCAGAACAACGAACAAAGAACAAAGTTAAAAGAAGACGTCAAAGCTGAAAACTTCAAAGAAAAACAAGATCCTCACACTGGGGAGATTGTTGGAATCAAGACACTTCTTCTCACAAGAAAGAAGAATGTCAGAAGACATCAAGAAAACTATTACATTCGCACCAACAACTTTTCAAGATTACTGAAGTCATTAATTACCAACACTTAGGGGGATATTGTTGGAATTACTCCTAACTTATATTTCAAGTGTTTGTAATCAATATGTAATAGGTTGCTTAATTAGGCTTTTATGTTTGTATTAAAGGCAAGGCTTATGTAGAAAGCCCATAAGGCTTGGCCCAAGCCCATAAGGATGGAAGGGACTAGAAGTGTTGCCCTAGTCCCCTTCCCCTATAAATAATGATGTAAACCTTCATTTGAAGGTTGGTTGTTCATTTTACACATATATCCTACGCCTAATGTTTCTCTAGTTTCATACGTGTGTGTGTGTAAGTGTTCATCCGATCACTTCTTTATCTATTTCTTACATATTGATGCTTGTGTTAACTTATGGTGACCTAACACTCACTCTCTCAAACCCCGAAGTCTTACCAGTTAAGCAAAGGTTGAGAATGGTGATAATAGCTCTCCATGGTTGATACATTTCATTGGTGATGACCCCCGAGATCTTAGTGATCTTGCCTGGGTATCCCAATTCTTCAACAAATTCTATTAGCTCTTCAGTTGTAGGTGGAGTGACGAATGGATTTTCGGGGTCTCTTGGAGTAATTTGTAGAGCCTCCCTGAGAGTGTCTGCAGTAATGTCATAGCACTTGTCTTCAAGTTTACAAGTGTATACGGCTGTGATCTTGTCCCATTCTACAGTATTCCAGAATTGTTGCAGGTATATGGAAGGAATCGTGCACCGCATAGTTAAGGCACCAAAAAAGTTGGTGTTCTTCAAAAGATCAATTGCTATTTGGTAGATGGGATTAGGTTGGTTTCTTTCCACGTCCACATAGCAGTTGCTTCTAGCAATTTCAACCCATTCTTCATAAGGAGGAATTTCCTCATCAGTAGGTATAGTAGGTGGTGCAGTGGTAGCCAGATTCTCAGAAGATGTGGTGCCTGCCATTGTATATCTGTAGAGAACACATTCAATAACAATATTCGGAAAATTGTAATGTTAGACACGGTCAGCAGATCAACCTTATTGCAACAAATTATCTTAGTCACTAAATTAGTAGTTCATGCTTATGACATATCATACACATATTAGTGAACATGAGAATAATGAGGCAAAAGCACATCAAGCAATGGACATTCATAAACACCACATAGAATTGACAGTGAATGATGGTCAAGTGCACAAGGACATAGCAAGTATACGATCAACACACAAGACCAGGGTGGTATAATGATGGATACAAAGTAATCAGCATATACAACAAATCACATAAGATCAATCATTATATGGACAAACTGCTTATGATCAAACCACTTAGAGACAAGTCGCATGGGTCAAACCGCATAGTTAGAGAAGTCGCATGAGTCAAAACTCATGCATCAAACCACATTGGTCAAAGTTTTGGTCAAATCACATATGTCAAATCGCATAGGTCAAAACGCTATGGTCAAGTCTCATGTGGCAAACCGCACACATCAAGTCGCATATGTCAAAACGCTATGGACAAATCGCATATATCAAAACGCATACAACAAACCGCACAGGTCAAAACGCATGGGACAAACTGCATATATCAAATCGCATTCATCAAGTCGCATATTACAAAACGCATAAGGAATATAAAAAAGCAAACCGCATTAAACATTTGAAATGAAAAATCGCATTCAAGAATTTTAAACGATAAAATGCTTTCAAGCAACATCCCACAAACCGCTCTCAAGAACTAGAACAGACAACATGCATACAAGCATGACTATCAAATCGCTTCCTAGAACACACCTTGAAACACAATTTTAATGAACAGATCTGAATCAACACACAAATCAGACAATCAAAAGCTTCATTATGCACCATGGCTACGTTTAATAAACGCACACAATTGATACAAACAGACATCATTCAGTCCACAATCCTACAACAATATTCACCCTTTAACAAATTCACAACGAGGCACAAAGGGGAGAACATAAAAACATACAATCTAAATCAATGCATAACAATGAAACCTCTACATAATTCAATCTAAACCCAGATCACAAACACAGTGACGAGCACAAACCTAGATTATGGATTTATCGAATGAAATACGAAAGAGGGAATCTGCAAAGAGAATGTTAATTAAATGTGTGTTTGTGATGAGATAATAGTAATTATATGTAGATCTTAGTGATAAATCATACCACAAGTGTACAAGTTTATCAAATCACTTCGAAGAGTGATTAGAGAGAAAACTATGCTTTGTTTGACTGAAATTTAGATAGGTTTGACTAAGGAAGACAAATCGCATCTTATATACCAAGGAGCAAGTTTACGCCTTTGGCACATTCAGTCCCTGTGATTTGACAAATTGCATGCCATACATAGACTTGACAAACCGCAGAAGATATATTGATTTAGAAAAAACGCATGCTTCACTTGGATATGACAAATCGCATTCCATATATGGATTTAGACAAACCTCATACAAACAACACCTAACATAACATAATTTGGCAGTTTCAATCCCTCTAAGAAACATGCAACAGCTAGCAACATTTCTTAGACCATAAAGATCCTAATAGGACATATGACTCATAATAAATGCATACAAGAGATACACAATCCAATCCAAACAATGCACATACTGCAGGAAGCATAATGACATGTATTGAACAAATGTCTTTGCACCAAATAGTTACTCATAAACACATGCATATCTCAAGAAATCATATAGAGGCAATCATGTAGAGATGAATTGACAGACAGGAATCGCAGTATGAAATTAATTCTCCCCCTCAATTAGTGACACGAATATGCAAAAGTGATCATTGATTGAATTTATCCCATTTATGGACCCAAAGCATTATAGGTACGTAAGTGTAGATGAAAGAAAATAGACATGTTTTAAAAACAGCTGAACTTCTGTTCGAACTTCATCTAAAGACCCATGTCATTATTAAATGACATTTCTAGGACCGTAGATGTTATCGATACCAGAAGACATGCCTTTGAATCTATTTTTGTAATTTTCTGATTTTTTAAATTTTTATGGATTTTAAAGAATTTTAATGAGATATTATGTATATGTATGTATAAAAGATTTTTTTTAAATGTATCAAGATTGGATTATCCATCAACCGATGAGGGTTGAGTCCTGAGCAGAGGAGATCAGGAGTCATAGTGCTTGCAAATCAATTCTGACATACTGAAACTCCTGGATGAATAGGCTTCATTTCAGTTGGAAACCAAGTCATGATGTTCATGATTGAATTGAGCATTGTACCTGTAAAAGAATGAGGAGTATCTGGACTAATAGCACATGTAGAATTGTATTCAGATGGGTTAGTAGCAGTAGTGTACTGTCCTTTGGATGATTTACAGTCAGCCCTTGGGATGACATTAGTGGCCAGTTTTCTGATGGGAATCCATTTGAATCCAACATTCTTAAAGATTTTTCCAGTAGGCATCCACTTGAGGCAAGAGCAAGGAGTGTTGGATCCCTTAGCCACAGAAGAAGACGTAACCATTTCCCTATTCCTAATTTTAGACTTAGTGCCGTTGAGTGGTTTCTTAGGGGAGTGGTTAACATTTTGAGACTTCTTAAGCGCACTAGATGATCTTCTTACATCCCTGACTTTAGAAATCTGAACTTTAGCCTGAGCATTGTCTTTCATTTTATCGGAATGAGTTAGTGAAGTGACTGGTTTTGACAAAATTTTGTTCTCATCAACTTGGGAGGCAAGCCTTAATTTTGAAGGTTTAGATCTTTATGACATAAATACATTAGCCTGCCTAACTACAGACCGTTCTTTAGTGGTATGAGAAACTGGCTTCCCCAAGGTTGATGGTTTTGCAAACTTAGTGTTCTCACTCTTCCCTATAGTTTTCCTAAGCTCATTTTTTAAGGCAACTATGGCAAAGTTCTTATCTTGAAGGTGAGCTTTGAGAATTTCAATGTCTGCTAACAAAGAGCTTGTTTATTCTAAAGATTTAGTTCTATCTTCTTTAGCAGGGACACTTTGTTATATGTTAATCTTTCTCAGAGACTCATTCTCCCTCAATAATTTGGCCACACATAACACTAATTCATCATTCCTAGCTTTAATGGCAGCACTGACCTCTATATCAAGATTGTTCATACCCAAATTACTTTCCTTATGTATGTCAGAGATGTTTTTTCAAGTTACATATGATTGAGTATTTGTCCTGAAGCTGAGTTTTTAACTGGTTGATTTCAAAAAATTCGCGAAATTCTGGGAGTTCCGGATTTATGCATGGTTTTGTAGCTTGAAAACTTTCTTCTTTTCTTTGCATTGCAATTTCTAGAGGAATGCAGTGTTTTTCAAGAATTGAGTATTTGTTTGAAAGTTCGTCAAAAAATTTCTTATCAACTACGTTATTAGTTATGATATGTTTTATCTTTGACTCAGCCTCAGTTACAGAACATTCATCGGCATTTTGTTCTGTAAGGTTATTAGTTGGCACAGAATTAAACACAAAGGGATCATCATTAATAATAGGTACCGAAGGTTCTGCACCCGATGCTAGTTCATCCACCATTCTGCACTCGGCATCCTCCTTGTGTGAGGCAGGAGTTGTTGTACATCTTGTTGCATCCATTTTTGTTGAGTTTGTCATTCTGACTTTAGCAATACCCGATGATTCGATTGATAGTATTCCCAACTCATTATACCTCTTTGTAGATTGCATCCCATATTCATTCATGTTATCACAGTCATGGGTAGCTTCCTCAATGTACTTCCTCACATTGTCCATATGATGGATAAGTGTCTCAATGAACTCATTGATTTCCATTCCAGTGTGTCTTTTGAAGGACACTTCAGTCATGTGTTGATCATAATCTGATGAATATTCCCCACTGATGAACGATTGAAGTTGTTTGTAGATTACTTGAAGTGCAGAACATGAACTATCCTTTTGAATCTTTTCTTTGTCAAGTTGTAGCTCCAATTGTTCTAAGTTTAACAGCAAAGTTCCTGTTAATGTGGATAAGTCCTGACGGAAGAGGGCATTACATGTTCGTTCCATTCTTATGGGTAGAAGTAACATCAGGTGAGAGTAAAGTTGCTGATAGGGCTTAATGCAGCATTCCTTTTGCATGGCATTCTGTAGCATGAGCAGGTGCAATTCTTTCTTATTGGACTCAGAGCATGAGGATCTCAAATCATCATTGGTTGAATCAATCATGGTTAATCTTTCAGAGTAACTAATACTTTCTTTGTTGTCTACAGTGTCATATAATTTGAGCACATTTGAGATTACAGGATCAGTGGTGTAAGACATTGTGTTAATATCAGATGTCAAGTCACAATTTTCAACAAAATATCAGACTATTAAGCACAAACCGCTTCTGATAAATCACATTGATGACAAACCGCTTCAGTCAACTCGCTTCCAAGACAAATCGCTTAAGTGTCAAAACGCTTAAGTGTCAAACCGCTTATTTGACAAATCGCTTAAGAGACAAATCGCTTAAGTTAACAAAACGCTTAACAGTCAAAACGCATAACACACAAACCGCATAAGTTGACAAATCGCATAGTACACAAGTACACCCACTACTTCCACTACTTTGTCTTTTCTTGTCGTTTTGTCTTAATAGACAAACCGCATACTAGACAACCCGCTTCACTAAAGTATGACAAATCGCATAAAACTAGTGACAAACCGCTTCAAAAAGCATTCATCCATGAGACAAATCGCATAGTTATCAAGACAAACCGCTTCAAAGAACTTCTATTCGAGGGACAAACCGCATAGAAGAAACTTTCAAAAACAACACTTTTCAATCCAAAAACAATCCAACCACTATGATTCAAGCCTACCAAACCAAAACCTAAACACTTATAATGATTCTAAACACAAAAGTACAATCAAAATTCAAACTTTAACACTAGAAATGATTCAAATGATGAAAACTACTCTAAACTCATTCAAACCCAAAAATCTTATGAACACTACTAGAAATCCAAGAACATGAAAGATGGGTGATCAAACCATGGCTCTTGATACCATTTGTAACATATTGGTTTTCACAATCACACAAATAAGCACAAGTTGGGTCGAATAGTTTTTAGTTCTAGAGAGAGAAAGTGAGAACTTCTAGAGAGATAAAACAAAAGAAAGGTTAGATTACCAAATGAACATCCAACCCTCTCCCTTGAGGGGAGAGGTCGATTTATACAAATGACTACGCCCTTTTTCTGGCTGTGGATCAGGCATACAGTGGGTAAAGACCCGTCCTTCTTCCACGGTGTTACTTATATTACTAGTAAACTAACTAATATAACATTATGTCTACGAGCTGCTATATGCTAAACTATCATTGGGGCGACCGACACTTCTTCATGGATTTACTAAATACTAACAGTTTTGAAAAATCATAACTTTTGAACCGTAACTCCGTTTTAAGATTATACCTTGACACTTACCACTGAAACCATTAAATCACTGTAAATTGGTGATTACAACGTACAAATTAACATGCCCATGTACCAAATGCATAAGAGGAACAAAGTTAACATGCTCTTGTACCAATTGTAGACAAAATATTTTGACAAGGTAACATGCCCTTGTACCAAATGTATAAACCATGCTATTTTTGGTACCAATTGTTTGAAAATATCCTTTTTGAAATGATTGAAATCACTCTCCCCCTCAATCAATGACCATAGTTGTTGATTGAGTGACAAAGATTTTGACAAAGATTAAGTCCAGTTGATTTTCAAAAATTAAGTCCGAGTTATTTTCAAACAAAGTTATTACCATTTGATGACAAATATTTTTTCAGAAGAATCTTTAGAATGAAAAACATTTGAAGAGGAACATTTTTCTTTTTGTTGACACATTTTCCTGATTATTTTTGTTTTTAGGATCAGAGCTCGATATTTTAAAAAATCGATTTTGCACAGAACTGTCCTTTATTTAGAAGCGGGTTACAGTCTAAAATAACTGCAAGCCATCATTTGAAGCCCGGGTTACTACCTGAAATGACAGTAAGCCAAGAATTTAAGCGCGGGTTACAATCTGAAGTAATTGTAAAATATTCACAATGAAGATGATATAATTTAAGAAGATGATGATACGAGTACCGAGATAAGGATATCGATCAGCACGTTGTAGAAGATAGAAATCATCATCTCTTAATCTTTCACCACCAAAGCTTTCGAGGCTCCTGAATCGTCGTCAGAATGTGAGCCTTCTAAAAGTGAGACTTTGGTAGCTTCCCCCCAAACCGAAAATCTTCTTGTTGAGCAGTTTCAATGCCCTCTTTCAAGCTTGCCTTAGCCAGGTGCACAACGGAGCACACCATATCATAAATCTTGATGCTCCTTTTAAGATTGATCATCGTGATTCTCCGTTTGGGGTTTCATCAAATAGAACAGCAACGTATCATCCCACGCTTGAATAACTCTTCTCATATTTCTTTCCACTAAAGTCTGAAGTGATGCATACCAAAAGTGTCAAGAGACCACTTCCCCCAAATAGTTGAAGTGATGCAGTCAGTCTCATAGTATAAAGCTCAAGAACCAAAAGTACACATATACCCAAAGAAAGAATAACCGCTAACATCGAAGTAGCAGATTGAATCACTGATCATCTCTGCGAATATCAACTCCGGAATAAATGATTAAGCTCGATCACGTGAACCTGCTATGCGTACCCGATGTACACATTTCTCTCCCCTGATGATTATGTATAAAGCTCAAGAACCCGAAGTACATAAATACCCAAAGAAAGAATAACCGATAACATTGAAGTAGCAGGTTGAATCACTAATCATCTCTGCGGATATCAACTCCGGAATAACTGATTAAGCCTTGATCATGTGAACCTGCTGTGCGTTCCCAATGTACACATTTCTATCCCCTGATGATTGCGATATCATCAAAATCATCACACAATTGTGTACCTATTTTAATATCAGAAACTGTCTCTTATATCTCTTACCCCTTGCTGGTTTTGATACCTCAGAATCAACGACACATTATAAACCCATATAATTGAAATCGTGTGAGAAGAACACAATTAGCTCAAATGTATCCTGTGAGAATCAACTTGCTGAAGAACAGTGTGAGCAAATCTAATTAGGGATGAAATCTGGCTTTTCACTCTCCCCCAATTAGTGCTCTCCCCTAAACTAACAATCTTTCTGATGAATGCCTGGAATATGAAGAAGTCTTTTGATAATCAAATGCATGACGTCTTTAGTCTTCTAACACGCAACGGAAAATGTAGAACAGACTGTTGACTCGACCTTCTTCAAGATTGTCCGTTTGGGGAACAAAATGTCAACATCTTCATCTCACCAAATGCATTCCAGTTATCTTACATATAGCAAATCAGCCCCGTAACGTACACATGAAATGGTAACACCAAACTAACACGTTGGAACACTAATAATCTTGAATTTGTTGCCCGAGATAGGTGAAGGTGGATAAGATAAAAGTACGTAGAATAAGACGAGAAGAGATACAGAATCAACCAATCTTTGACACAAATCTTTTCATAAGTCATTAAACCTGATGAGGTGAAATTATTGTGTGTCCTTGGTATACACATTCTCTCCCCCATGATGATTATGATTTATCGGAATCAGCATAATGATGTGTACATGAAGCATTAACTGGAAGCACTTTATCATTAATCATATAAGCCCATGAGAAGATGCCAACCAACGGCTCTTAGTAGAAACTACATGCAAGGATAACCCGATATGAAGAGACTCGGTTCTTACATGAGTTCTGAACAGTAGTGTATAAGAGCCGTATGACCATTTGTTCTCAAACATCAATCAACATGCAATATATTCACTCTTCTTCCCCTCAAAATTTGCATACAAAGTTGCCATTTTTGATTGACCAAGTGAAAATCATCAGAATGCGGTTATTCACACTTCTCCCCCGCCAAAATTGCATATGATATCGCCATTGCCATTTTTGATTGAGCAAGTGAAATAAGAATACAATCAACGGTAAGTAGATCCACTTGATTCCTGAGCGAGCATGGAAAAAGCATGAAGCTTGTTGATGAGAATGGTCATAAACAAGAAGATTTCTCTTTTTCCGAAGATAAAGCGCACTGAAGCGTACACCTTTCTTTTCTTTTTGGAACAAGGCTTGAACTGAATTGTCCAAACGTCATCTCTCTCTCTCTTCTACTTCTCTTATCTAACTCGTTAATAACCCCATTACCATTCAGTCGGCTCTTTATCGTGACTACTGATATAGAAAACCCAATATGACGAACTTGAGACTGATGTAAAATAACCCGAACTTGTGACTTAAGCTTGCATAAATGTGTAACAAAGAGCGGTGCAGAGATTTCGTGAAAATTCGTATCCCTTGAAACTCTATACTCTTCTCCCAACCAACCATCAAGTATAAGACGTACATCACCTCTTGAAAAGCCACAACTTTATGTGACACTAAGCCCTACAATGTAACTCCTTAAAGTGATAGTTAATTTGAGGTATTTTAAAGGAAGAATCACCAAAAATAACTAGATTTCCAAGTCTTCGTCATTGTAAATGTTGTTGGGAATTATATTTTGTAATGTTTAAGTCTGTGTTAAATCTGGTAGTTTTAGTAGTTAAGTCTGTTAGACCAAGTAGACCAGGCTTAAGTCTGTTAGTAGTTAAGTCTTCCAGTACTAAAGATGTTAAGTCTGGCAGAACAAATTGTCGTTGGTTAAGTCTGTTTATGTTTAAGGCAGAATAGTTGTTAGAGTTATATTAGGAATAGATATGTACGAGTAGAGATATCATAGGAGAAGATATCTTTACCCTTCTACAAGTTTGTCAATTAGGGTTTCCTTGGTGTATAAAAGAACCCCTAAGGTGTTAGGTTTTAGATATACGAGTTGAGCGAGTTGTAAGCTTTTAGCCTTTGAGCAAATTAATAGTATTATGAAGTTAGTTATATTGTGTTCTTCGTACTTTGTGTGTTAAGATTCCGCATTAACACATTAATCTTTTACAAGAGTTCTTCTTATAGTAAATTAGATTTATTCAAGTTTACTATTAGTCCATCAAGGCTACTTAGATCCATAAACTTTTGGACCTACAAGTGGTATCAGAGCTTGTTGAAGGACTCTTATTTGAAGAAACAAAACACACCCAGAACACTCATCCTATCTCACTTTAAAACCCTTAAGAATGTCTCTTCATGATAACTTCTCAAATCATCACAGTGATGAAGAAGCCTGTGGAAAACTAGAAGGGGGGGGGGGTTGAATAGTTTTACCAATTAAAACTTTGTTTCAAAATGTTTAGATCGAATTATGTCAATCTATTCAGATGTGTATGTTGGATGTTGATAGATAGATATGAAATATGTAATGCAAAGGTAAAGATTAAGAATCACAAAACCGCGACACGAGTGTTTATAGTGGTTCGGCTACAAGGACACCTTCCTTGCCCTACTCCACTCCCCGAGTCACCTACTCGAGAGTTCATTAGCACTACATGACACAACTCCTTATGGCGGAGAAGCCTTCACAACGTTGCCTACTCTTTTTCCGGTACAAGGCTAGACACCGGGTTCTTCCACAAGGTAGAACCAAACCTATCACAACGTCGCCTACACTTTATCCGGTACAAGGCTAGATACCGAGTTCCATTACAAAGGAGGAACTACTACCCAACACTACACAACACCTAACCCAAAGGAGACCCACTCCTTATTACAACATCATCAAGGATATCAATATCATTGGATACACCCTATCTCTATTTGTACATCGATACACCATATCGATTGTACACCCTTGGCATCTTTCACTAATGCCTCTTGACTTGACTTCTAGGCACCCTTCACTAATGCCTTTGACACGGACGTTCGGCACCTTTCACTAATGCCTTCGTCTTGACTCTTTTTGGCATCCTTCAATAATGCCTTTGACATGGACGTTAAGAACTTTTGACTAATGCCTTCGCCTTGACCCTTTTCAGCATCCTTCACTAATGCCTTTGACACAACACTTTTAGAGAGGAAGATATAACTATCACCAAGAGAGCTTCAGTAGTCTTGATGATGACGAAGCATGGCAACTCATGGAATTGAGCTTGCTCGACTTCAAGAGGTGGTGATCTCGCTTTTAAGAGGAACCTAGAGAATCACACAAAAACAAACACAAACTACATAGAAAGATCCTTTGGATCTGAGGTTAGAGAGTTTACAATACTAGGTGAAAGTATGTGTAGGAGTGGCAATCTACAATGAGGAAATGGCTCACTATTTATAGAACAAAATATGCTACTGTTCCATGGATCCCACGGATCCCTTACTTGAGGGATCCGTCCAGTGTAAACTGGGGGAACCGTGGGACGCTCCTCTTTGCCCATGGGTTTTGGGTCATGGGTCATGGGTTATGGGTCATGGGTCCTAGACTTTGGACCATGGGTATCCAAGTAGATACAATGTATCTACTAGATGCAATGCATCTAGTCCATGGGTTAGCTCCATGGGTCATGGATAATACCCATTATGACTTATTCATGATGTCATGCAATGGGTTATGGGTTATGCTCCATGGGTATATGTCATGGACTTTGGGTTTTACCCAACTACATTCAATGTATTTAGTCAATAGGTCAAATACTTAAACTTCTACCCATTATATTACCCATTATAATACATACTAAGTATGTATATATCTACCCAATATGTAAAGACTAGTTGTTGTACATATGTATTACTAAATTATGAAAGCACTATTACTTGTTTAATGTTTTATGTGAAAACGTAAGTGTGTTAGTAAACTATTGGCTCAAACCATTTACGTATTTTATTTGTTTCGTTAAAATGATTTTACGTTTGTTATCGACAAAACATTAGAGGATCGTAAAATATAAATAAATGTTTTTACGGCTTATTTGTATTAACAAAGCCTCTGACCGAGAAACTGAAGCATCAGAAGCAGGATCTAAGAGATCACAACAGAAGCAACAGCAACTTCCTGCAACAACAACCATCTCCAACCTCAAACTTCCTATTCTTAAAAAGGAAGAATACGACATCTGGGCCATGGAGATGGAACAGTATTTGGAATATGTGGATAATGAGGTCTGGAAAGTGAACCAGAATGGGAATTCTAAGAAGAGAATTTCCAAAGGTAAAGATGGCACAATCAGGATCCTTCCACCAGTCACAGCTGCAGAGATACTTGCTGAGGAGAAAGAGAGAAAGGCAAGAACTCTCCTAAAGATGGCCATACCAAAGGAACATCTCAAAAGGTTCCACAATTTAGATGATGCTAAGGAGATATAGGAGGCCATTAAGACAAGATTTGGAGGAAACGCCAACTCCACGAAAATGCCAAAAGCTGTTTATAAACAACAATTTGAGGTATTTTCAATCAGCAGTTCTGAAGGCCTGGAGAAAGGCTATGACAGGTTCCAACAACTCCTGTCACAGTTGGAAGCACATGGATCTGAAGTGTCTAATGAAGATGCTAATATGAAGTTTCTCAGATCATTGCCCAATGAATGGTCGAATTTAGCAATGATAATGAGAAATAAAGAAGATATTGACACCTTGTCAATAGATGACTTGTATAATAATCTCAGAGTTTATGAACAAGACATCAAAGGGAGTTCAAAAGCTTCTTCAAGTGACAATAATGTGGCTTTCATCTCTCAAGGAAAGAACACAAAAACCAGAGTTAAGTCTGGTAGTGGTTTTAGTTCTGGCAGCTATACTGTTTCTACTGGTGTGAAAGAGAAGGATGAGGCTGCTGGTTTTGCTGATAAGATCATCCACTCACTGTTTTCTAATCAATCTGAAAACATTCTTAATGAAGACTTGGACCAGATTGAAGATGAGGAGATGGAGGAGATGGATATTAACTGGCAGTGTGCTATGATAACTGGTAGTGTGCTATGATTGCCTTAAGGATGAAGAAGTTCCTTCAGAAGATTGGTAGGCAAGTGCATTTTGATGGAAAGAGACCAGTAGGATTTGACAAATCAAAGCTGAAGTGCTACAGATGTCAAGAAAGGGGTCACTTTTCTAAGGAATGCACAGTAAAGGGGGTAATGAAGAAAAGAAAAGGGATTCCTTCTATCCTAGGCATGCTGAGAAGGAAGACAAGAATCAGACAGGGCTGCTAACTTTGGAAACTGGTGTGGTTAACTGGGGAGAGCATCCTACGGAGGGGACAGAAGTCAAGCATGCTCTCATGGCCATAAGCTCCAGCATTGAGGTAACTTAATGCTAAAAAATATGCACTGGTTAATATGATAAACTGCAGTTCCTTTATGATGAACAAGAGGTTAAATTACTTGCTTATGAAAGTGCTGTTAAAACATTAGAAAAGCAAGTAAATAATCTTCAAAAACAAAATGCATCTCTTCATGAAAAGATTACTTTTCAAGGTAATGAAATTTTTGAAAATGATAAGAAGCTTAGAAGATATAGGAGAATAGAAATGAAGGCAGTTAAGGGTAAAGAAGAGCTGCAAAAGATAGTTGATAAATGGCAAAATAGTAATAAAAATCTATGGAGGCTAGTAAATTCAGGAATAAGTTCAACAAGCAAAATTGGTTTAGGGTATGGGATAAAATCAGATAAAGAGGTTTTAGGTTATGAGGAAGAGGTGATGGAAAATGTTTTTGTTAATTCAAAAAGTGATTTTGAAGGTAAACCTAGATATCACATATATGCTAAAACTGATAATTACAAGGGAGTTCCACCACCAATTAATGATGATTATACTCCTAAACCTGAAAAAGAATATGATGAGTCCTTATTTGACTATAGCAAATGGAAGAACCTTGAAACTGTTGCCTCTCAGGACTACTCAATTGAATTCACTGACTGTCAACTCAATGGCAGTAAAGGATTCAGGGAGAAAAGTACTGACACCAGTGTCTTAGAAGATAAGACTAGTGAGCACTCTTCCTGTCAATCTGATGACAGTGAAGGTCCCACTGGAAGTATCTCTGAAGGTTCTTTAGAACTTAAGTCTGAACCTATAAGGATCTCTAAACCAATTTTAAAAGGTGAGCCCTTTGTACCAAAACAGCCTGAGCCTGTTATTGATGTGTCTAAACCTGAACCAGTCAAACCTAGTGTGTCTACATCTAAGCTAAAATCTGATTCACCTAGCTTTGTTCCTCAAAGAACAACTCCTAGGCAGAAAATAAAAATAGATAGCACTAACAAGGTTAACTAGAATGCTAGAATGGAAAAGGAGTTAGGTGCAGGTTACTCCTTTGGGGTTAAAAGATGTTTTGTATGTAACAGCTTAAGCCATCTTATTAGAGACTGTGACTTCCATGAGAAAAGAATGGCTAGAGAGGCTGAGGAAAGAAAGAAAAAGGTGGTTAACACTAGGAATGGGGTTAATAAGCCAGTGTGGAATACTATGAACAGGACTAATCATGCTAATAAGTTTGTTACTCGACTAGTACCTGTTAATACTAGTAGTACTTATGTTAATTCTGTTAGACCAAGGGTGGGTACTGGTGTTCAAGTTAATACTGGTAGGCAAAATGTTAATATTGGTAATATGTTTAGAGTTAATATTGGTCATGTTAAGTCTGGCCAAGCTAAAGTTAATTCTGGGTATAAATCACGACCTACCAGTCCATCATCAAGTCCCAAATTTAGAAAACCACAAGTGAACCAGTTCAATCAAAGACTTCATTATTGTTCTCATTCACCTGTGAGAAGACCCATGTCTCAAAATGCAGTACAAATGTTTCAATCTAATGATGCAAGGGGTAATTGAGGTACTGCTATTAAGCCCTTGGCAGGTTATACTTGGAGATAGACCAGACCAAACTTCAAGTATAATAGTGGACCGGTTTCTCTTAATGTTGACAAATCTAAGGTCCACAAGGCAGACCCAAGCCTCTACAGGCCTGGGACCCCAAGAGAAACTAATTTCTCTATTCTATGCAGGAACATCCTTATTTGAATATGAGTAATACAGGAATCTTTAACGGCGGATGTTCTGAGCAGATGACTGGTAACAAGGATCACTTGGAGGAGCTTGAGGAAGTCCAAGGAGTTTATGTTACCTCTGAAGGCAGCATAGGCTAACATATGCATAGTTAGACATTTGTGGAAGTTTTATGAACAATTGGGTGCTTGTGTGATTTGGTGGTTTTGTGGACATCTTTTGAGTTCTGTGTTTTGCTACAATATCTTTGGTGTGCTTGAACAGTTTTATTTGGTTTCTTTATGGATTGATTCTGGTGGTTTTGAGTTAATTCTTCTTTTTAGCCCTGCATATTGTATTTCTCTTGGTTTTAGACTAACTTTTCATGGAAATGCACTATCTATCAAAGATAGGGGAGGCATGGAGGCTATTCTAATGAAAGTGCTACCATTCAGAGTTAAAACTGATGATATCACACTTAAGTCTAGTTGACTATTTTAAGTCTGATAGTGCAAAAATATTATTTGTTAGTCAATATTTTAAGTCTGGTTGGCTGCTCTATTTAAGGGGAAGAATAAGCTTAAGGGGAGGCTTATTGTTTAAAGGAGGATCAGTGTTATACATCTTTGAAAAATTTTGTGTATTGTGCACTTTTTGTCCACTCATAGTTTTGCGGATATTGGAGAAACAATCAGTAATGAAAAGAAGAAGTGAAAATCTATTCATTAAAGGTTGCATTCAAAGATGCAACAGTACAAAAGAAGATTTCATTACATCAGATCAACAAAACAAAACAAACAAAAACCTACCCCAGCTAGCCCATAGCCCTCTTCCCTTTTCCACTGACGTCAGTCATACTCTGCTTCCCTCTCTTCCCAATCACCTCCCAAGCACGGCGACTGGGAAGGCCAAGTACTTGTTCCTTCTTCCCTAGTGTTCGGTTGGAGGGAGTTGGCCTTTGTGCAGAGCTAGCCACCACCAAAGCTTTAGAAGTCCCTACTGCTTCATCATCATTAGTATCATCATAGCAGGAGACATAGTTGGGCATGGACTTCAGCTCATAATCAGAGCTTGAGTCATCAGAAGAAACACCACCAGCTGTTGGTGTTGGATTTAGATTTCCCCATGATAAAGTGGTTTGGAGGGGAGGAAAGTACTTCCTCCATTCATCGTTGGATGATGAACTGGATGATGAGTCAGATGAAATTTCAATAATGTCAGGTTTGCACATTGTGTTTGGAGGATTTGTAGGATAATGAGAAAGTTGAAGGTGTGTGATGAGGTTGGTTTGTGCTTTGAAGCACCTTTTATAGGCCAAGTGACTTTACTGAATAAAAGTTAATGCAAGAACCTTTTCAGTTGGTGAAGCAGTAAATGTTAAAGATATTTTACTGGAGAAGGTTGACCATAGGAAGATATTTTTAACGAGATTTTTTAAAATCTATTTTTAGTTCTGGTCGTTAACATTGTGGATTCATGGTTAAGTCTGGCTATTAATACTTGTGGTTAAATCTGTTACCATATTTTACGGGGTGATGCTTATCTTTCTATACTTTAAACGTATTCTCTTTCCAAAGATAATAGAAACCCTACAAGTTTATATATACTCCTCATAACCCTATTTTCTCATACGGGTTCCAAAACAGAGTCAGTTGTGATCATCTATATTCTTTGTATCATCATGGTTTCTGCAGCAGGTTGTGCAATGGATGGTGTGCAGATTAATAATGTTTTGGAGTTGTGTGCTACTTTGTCTTCTAGAGTTTCAGCCTTGGAACAAGATCTTGCTTTGACAAAACAGATTTTGAGAGCTCAGGTGAAGAAATTGAAAGAAGATATCCAGAACTTACAGGAAAAGGCAGGGTCTTCTTGATGAATTGGCTCAGTCTCAAGATTCTGTGAATAAACTTCATGCTCTTGGAGGAAAACAGAGATACATCTAAAGAAAGTGATGGTTAAGAATCTTGATCCAATAGTCGATTGGGAGATTTATTGGGATCAATTTGGAAAAGCTTGGAAGGTAATCAGATACAGTGGATAATTTGATATCCACAATCATCTTGAAGATTAAAATCTTATAATCGACAAGAGTTGGACACTTTGTGGAGTCTGGTTCAACAGAAGCTCAAGCTTGCTAAAAAGTCAGATGTAAAAGAGCAAGAACTTTATGCAGAACTTCAAAGGATATACGAACCAGATCCTACATATGTATATTGGAATTTTCTATATCAAGATTCTGGTGTGTCATGGAAATATTATGATAAGTGTGATGTTCATCGCTTGTCCAATAAAGGTGGAGTTGATATGTTCATGTTGGCAGAAATAGAGTAACCATTGTGTGTTGAGGTGCTTAAGGTAATGTTTTTCTCAAAGCTTCAGTATGAAAAAGGATTTGTGGCTGCTGAAAAGCTCGTCCAAAGGATATGTAATCAATTGTTGGCTAGAGCATGTGATCAGATTGAAAAAGAAACAGCAGCCAAAAGGAGATGAATGAGGTATTTTGTTTGAAAGAATTTTAAGATGCTTGTAGTTAAAAAAAAAGTTGTAATAAATGGATTTTGAGGGGTTTCACTTGGTGAAAGTACTTTGTACTGTCACAACAAATGGTTATCAGTTCACCATGTCTAATCTACATAAGAACTGACTAATCCATGAGCAAACGGCTCTGGTAAAGATATCTCAAATCCGTTTATGGCTGACAATTTGCCAAAAATTGTATGGTATTCAACTCACCATATCTGTGTGGATGAAGAGTTGGCTAGCCCACATGATCATGGCTTGTAGTAAAGGCTGTGGAAAACCATGACTAGTCCAGAAGGGTACAACTTTTGGTAAAGACTTAACAAATCTGTTGATAGCTGCTGGTTTGCTAAAGACCAGATGGTTATCAATGTACCATGGTCTTATACACCAAAACATTGGCTACTCCAATAGTGATGGCTACTTGGTAAAGAGACATCAAATCCATTAAATTTTCTATGATTCACCTCTCACAGAAGTTTACACATCTGGAAGTGATGAGAATATTATGAAACTTTCATGTTTTTACGTACATATAGTCATAGTTGCTGAAAAGAGCAAGGAGTGCTAAATGTTTGCTGATGTGATGCTGCACAGAACATATATTGAAGATAATTTCAAGGATGCAGCTTAAAGATAATTCCAAGATCCTCAAGGAGTTTAAAAAACTTGAAGTTCACAAGTGAAGATCAAGTTAGGGGAGGATTGCTGGGAATTATATTTTGTAATGTTTAAGTCTGTATTAAATCTGGTAGTTTTAGTAGTTATGTCTGGTAGACCAAGTAGATCAGACTCAAGTCTGTTAGTAGTTAAGTCTGCCAGTACTAAAGAGGTTAAGTCTGGCAGAACAAATTGTCGTTGGTTAAGTCTGTTTATGTTTAAGGCAGAATAGTTGTTAGAGTTATATTAGGAATAGATATGTACGAGTAGAGATATCTTAGGAGAAGATATCTTTACCCTTCTACAAGTTTGTTAATTAGGGTTTCCTTGGTGTATAAAAGGACCCCTAAGGTGTTAGGTTTTAGATATACGAGTTGAGAAAGTTGTAAGCTTTTAGCCTTTGAGCAAATTAATAGTATTACGAAGTTAGTTATATTATGTTCTTCATACTTTGTGTGTTAAGATTACGCATTAACACATTAAGCTTTTACAAGAGTTCTTCTTATAGTAAATTAGATTTATTCAAGTTCACTATTAGTCCATCAAGGTTACTTAGATCCATAAACTTTTGGACCTACAAATGTTAAAAGCTCGAACAAGGATCTAGAAGAGTCTTCATCCAACCAACCCCGATATCTTCAGATACTAAGTACACGCACCCGTGAAATTTCACTTCAACCTCAAATAAATAATAATTAATTAACACCATAGTCACATCTTATGGTTTAAATGCCCAGATCTAGCCCCTTTTAGATTTTTAAATGAACTTTGATAATGGTTTTATCCTGAACTTAGTCAAAAGTACATAACCCCGTAAAACTTTGTGATAACCAAAAATTCCATGAAGTATATCCAAGCAGTCATCCAAATACATGAAGTACACACTTTATCCCTTCTTCGAAGTTGAAATCGTAGCACCATAATCATATAAGATCCGAAAATGCACTTTTCTTTCTCCAGGATGGTTCCATCATAACGGGATTTTAGAATTCTATGATTTAAACCAAGAAATAGATTCTTTCGCTGAATTTTACAAAACCAAGAATAAACCGAGAGATAGATCCGGAAATGCACTTTCTTTCTCCAGGATGGTTCCATTGTCACGGGATTTTACAAATCTATGATTTAAACCGAGAAATATATTCTTTCGTGGGATTTTGCAAAACCAAGACTAAACCGTAAACAATGAAAGATTGAATGTGTTATGAAAAGTTTGATTTTGGTGAATATTTGTTTAGGGGAACATGCAATGGATCATCAACAATTCTTCTCCCGTATGTAGAATACTTCACAAACCATACTAAGTAAAGTAGTATACACTACTTCCCCCTGGAGGTTGACCTTATAACATCAAAGTACACATTTCTCCCCCATGATGTTTGTGGAAAACTATAAGGGGGGTTGAATAGTTTTACCAATTTAAAACTTCCTTTTAAATAATTAGATCAACTTATGTCAATCTATTTGGTTGTTTATGTTGGACGTTGATAGATAGATATATAAACGTGTAATGAAAGATAAAGAGTAAGAAGCACATCACCACAACATAAGTATTTATAGTGGTTCGGCTACAAGGACACCTTCCTTGCCCTACTCCACTCCCCGAGTCACCTACTCGAGAGTTCGTAAACACTATACCAACTCCTTATCGCGGAGAAGCCTTCACAACGTCGCTTAACCTTTTTTCGGTACAAAGCTAAATACCGAGTTCCTTCACACCAAGGCGAACTACACCTAACACAACGTCGCCTACCCTTTATACGGTGCTAGGCTAATGACCGAGTTCTTTCACACCAAGGAGAACTAATCCTATCACAACGTCGCCTACCCTTTATTAGGTACTAGGCTAAGCACCTAGTTCCATTTCTATTGAGGAACTACTACCCATCACAACACAACACCTAATCTTAAGGAGATCCACTACTTGTTACAACACCATCAAGGATATCACCATCCTTGGAAATAAGCAAATACTTATATGTATAACGATGCACCTCATCGATTATACGACCTAGGCATTCTTCCCTAATGCCACTTGATTTGATTCTTTGGCATCCTTTACTAATGCCTTTGACACAACGCTTAGCACCTTTCACTAATGCCTTCGTCTTGACACCTTTAGCATTCTTCACTAATGCTTTGACACGGACACTTAGCACCTTTCACTAATGCTTTCGTCTTGACTCTTTCGGCATTCTTCACTAATGCCTTCAACATCTATGGAGAAAGAAAGAACTATCAACAAGAGAACCTTCGTTGTCTTGATGATGACGAAGTATGGCAACTCATGGACTTGAGCTTGCTTGACTTCAAGAAGTGGTGATCTTGCCTTTAAGAGGAACCAAGAAGATCACACAAAAACAAAAGACAAACTACATAGATCTCTTGGATATGAGGTTAGAGAGATATAATACTTGGAGAGAGTATATGTGGAGTGGTGAGCTAAAAGGAAAGAAATGGCTCACTATTTATAGATAAAATTCTCTACTGTTCCCCGGATCCCACGGATCCCTCCCACAAGGGATCCGGCTAGCACAAAGCTAGGGATCCGTGGGACGCTCCTCTTTGCCCATGGGTATTTTTGGTTATCGGTCATAGGTCATGGGTCATGGGTCATGGGTTACGGGTTGATCCATGGTTTTCTTTCTAGATACAATGTATCTTAAGGATACAATAAACTTGGTTAAGTGGTATATATAAAACCATGGGTCATGGGTCAATACCATTTGCTAGTTTTTACCCATTTAGTATATACTTGTTTTTACCCATTTTAGTATATACTTGTTTTTACCCATTTTAGTATATACTTAGTTTAAGTATATGTTAGCCCAATATGTAAACACTAGTTGTTGTACATATGTATCATAAAATCACTTATACTTGTTTTAGTGTTTTATGTGAAATCGTAAGTGTGTTAAGAACTATTGACTCAAACTATTTACGTATTTTATTTGTTTCGTTAAAATGATTTTACGTTTGTTATCGACAAAATATTAGAAGATCGTAAAATATAAATAAACGTTTTTACGGCTTATTTGTATTAACAATCTCCCCCTTTTTGTTGATGACAGAACATAAAATTATTTTAAGAAAAACTAAAATTCGTAGAAAATTTGAATTAGTAGTTTTTACTTTCTTCTCCCCCTTTTTGTCGAAACAAAAAGTGTTTGAAAGAAGCTAACACAATTTTTATAAGAAAAAAATATGAAAAAAAAAATGTAAAGAGATCAAGTGACAGGAATGGTACTCGTCTTAACTCCCCCTTGACGAGTCCATCCCTTTGAGAGGGCATCAAGTACATAACGTAAATAAACTAATGTGTTTGCAAATGGTTCGTCTCAATGACGAAAATGTGCTCCCCCTTGAAGATTGCAAAGTTGCAATGGGGTGTCATGAAGTATAATCCAAAATCGGATTAAGTTGCAAATGTTTTTGCAATATCGTTTGACCCAAAGCTCCCCCTAGCTTTATTGTGTCAAAATCTTCATGTGTTATTTTGAAAATCTACAAAGTAAAGGTTAGAAAACAAGAATATAGTGCATAATTTCCTGCAAATAAAACTCAAGTTAGTAGAAATTTGTGCTTATGTACCACGGATCCCATGGTTCCCTTCTTGTAGGGATCCGTCTAGGTATTTTCGAAGGATCCAGCTATCTGTTGACAGTTTCTTCAGCAATGAGAGTGTTTCAATCAATGCTAATAAAGATGTGAAGTAGTATATGATATAGCAATCACAAAGCACAAAGCACAAAAAAATTATCGAATATAGATATTCATTCAATAAAAAAAAGAGATGATCAAAAAAATCTCTAAAACTAAGAGAATGAACTAGCCATACAAGTGCTACTAATGCTAATGAGTTACCCAAACTCAAGATTCAACTAAAAGCTTAAAGATGATCAAGGATGAGATAAGTTTCCTAAACGTTCTAAGTTTGAGCTTGTGACTATGATGCTCATTGTAGTTTAGGCTTGTTGACCTCTTTGAAACGTTTGAGGAGGTGATAAAACATGAAACATTGCTCTTCACGTAGTTCATGTATCAACCTTTCAACATGTTTACAATGATAGCAATCCTTGTCATGGTTTTGAATTTCTTGAAGTGGAAGTTCAAGTGAAGTGGGTTGAGGATCTTCAAATGAAGGAGGAATTGATGGAGGCTCATTAAGTGATGGCTCTACAATGTTTGAGGGTAGAGGTAAAGAAGTATCAACTTTCATGTGGTCGGGTGGTTGACTTTGATGTCTTCTCATAATCCAAAATGGACTATTGGGGGGAATGAGAGAGTTTGATATTGGATCAAGTGTTGGTTCAACATTTTGATTTTGTTGCCCAACCTTTTCAAGTGAGTTTGTTGGTAGTGGCGGAAGGTGAGATGGCCAAGGAGGTAAGTCTTATACATTGTGAGAATGTGGAGATGATTGTGAGGTGGCTCTAGGCACCAATGATGTTGGTTGAGTTGTGGAGGGTATGTTTGGTTTGGTAGAGTTTGATGATGAAATCCTAGTGGGAACAATTTTCTTGGGGATTAGTTTGACTGGTTTCCTTGGTGTAGGAGAAATCCTAGCATTAGTGGACTTAACCGGAGATGATTCGGTTGAGGAAACTTCGTGTATGATCCTAGCAAGTTTCTTGGGTGGTTCTTGAGTGGATGAGTTAGCATTAGGAGCCTTTCTCGTGATGATATGACTAAGGGAGATGGTTGTAATTTCAGATAATTGTGTTTGATGACTAAAGTGTTCCTAGCAATATGGCTTATAAAGGGAAGAGCTTGGCAAGTGCATTTAAGACTTAAGCCACTAAGATTCTTAGAGATGTGATGATTAACATGCACAAGGTTGAAGTTCAGAGTTTCACTGATCTAGGAACTCATTTAAGATGAGATGGAGTGTTTGAGTTAGGAAGATGAGTTGAAATGATTGTTTTAGCAAGGTTTGACATAAACTGTCACCCGGATCCCACGGTTCCCTCACTTGAGGGATCTGTCTAGGCTAATCCTAGGGATCCGGCTCTCAGCAGTTATGACAGGTTAGAAATCAAGTTTCTAAAATCTAGATCCTATATTATTTTGAGTGTTTCAGTCCTCCTAAGTTCCTAAGATGAGGGTACACTTGAATGATCAAGAGTAATGAGTGTTGTAGCAAATGATTGCTTTTTATGGAAGGAAGATGGGACTAGATGACTACCAATGGATGTTCAAGGATAACACTAATGGTTTTGGTGGTGTCAAGTCATAATAAATTATCCTAGAGATCAGATTTTAGCTTGAGGTGAAATTTGAAAAATCCTCAAAAAATTACAAGAATTGAAAAACTAATTTTTGACCCACTTTGAGATAAAGATGACTAGAAACAATTTCGTAAAATTGTTCAATATGTCCACTTAGTTGTTTTGAAAGATAAGAAACAATTTGTGAGTGTTGAAGCGGAAATATGGTGAGTTTTGATGTGTTGATAAATCAAGAGGCATTTTGACTAAGATCTTAAGTAAGCCATAAATGATTCTAAGCCTTTCTCATCCTTGAAGTGGACTTAGTTGGGTTCTAATATCATATGTTTAGCTAATGAGATGGTATCTAGAAATCTATCTTGATATAAGGGATGCTGTATTGCTGATCTGATGTCACGGATCCCACGGTTCCCTCAAGGGAGGGATCCGTCTAGGCTAATCCTAGGGATCTGACATCTGCAAATCAGAATCTTCACAAAATTGATGTGCAGATTTTGCACACTAATAAATCGTTTAAGCTAAACAATAATAACAAGCATGTCATCACAAAGCACCACTTATAAAAGCATGATAAAGTAACAATATCCAAATTACCACAAACCAAAGTGCTAAAACGTAATCATCCATACATAAAATAAAAGAAAATAAGCATATTCCTATTGTCTCTTTCGTCAATCCTTTCTTTTCCTTTTTGATGGCTTAGTGAGGTTGTAAGCAAGGTTTTGAATCATGCCCCTCAATTGTTTGAATTCCGCGGTCTCGTTTGGAATGGTTGGAAGTTGTTCGTAGTAATCAAAGGGTTCCAACTTAATGTTGGATACGGGGTCGACATCTTCTTCTTCTTTATTTTCTTCTTCTCCTTCCGAGGAGTCCGAGAGAGCTTTAGGTTTCTTTCCATTAACCTTGAAGCGTTTAGAGGGTATTTTGGTAAGAGGTACCATTACATGATCGGCAAAGAAATGATCATTGTTGATAGGGGATGGTTGCAATGCACTAACATACTTACAAAGTCGTGTTAGGAGCATACCATATGGAAGTACCATGTTGGAAGCTTTGAATACCCCATCCATTCTCCTTACCATGTAATAGGCGAGATTAAATGGCTTTTGGTGGATAAGACAATAGATCATTTGCACAAGACATGCGTTTGGATGATCTTTGTTTCCAACTAGGCTTATGACGTTTTCCCTAAGGATTTCTTCCCAATTTTTAAATATGGGATGTGTTGAAACAAACAAAGACCTTGATAGATCTTGAGCTCGTGGATCGTTATGTATGCCTATGTAATCACAAGCACAATAAAAGACAATCTCTACTACTAATGTTTATCAGTGGAATATAAACACAAGTAACAAATAACTAAGAACTTCTTGATCCTCTATGGATCTTTATATTAACTAAAACTGAATTTTCCAATCAATACATAACTCATTCTAATGTGTTCCTTTTATAGATAAGGAACCCTAAACAATATCGCTAAACCTTTTCCCAAGAAACGTATAATCATAAAACTAAATAAGATATACACAATCACTTCCTAATAAAGCTCATGTATATCCACACTAAACAAACTAAACACGGAATAAACACTTCCGCAGAAACAGACTAATAACTATTATTCTTCAGCAGATTATGTCTTCGGCAGAATCCACTTCATCTTCAGTAGAAACACTTCGGCATTAATTTCAGCATAATCCAGACTTCACATAATTCCCAACAATCCTCCCCTAAACTGGAATTTGACTTGGTTAAGTTCCAGTTTCCTGTAGATCTTGAACAAACATAGTTCCAGAGGATTGTATACGAACAGCAACAGCAAAGAATCCAAATAAGAACATCTCTATGATGAAGAAACTCTGAAACACCATATCTTTGCAGCAACAAATGACAATAGATACATCAAAACAGATTAGTTTCATACTATTCTCATCACATCCAGGTGTGTGAACTCCTGTGAGAGGTGAATCATTGAAAATAAATGGATTTGATGTCTCTTTACCAATAGCCATCACTACTGGAGTAGCCATATGTAGTCACATGGTATCAAATGCTTGAATTTGTATACCGATGAGGTCATCACTACCGATAACCATTTCTCTGTAGTTTAGGTAAATAAAAGTTACTAAGTGGAGAGTGTCCTCAAGTGTGTGGACCTACACTACTCTTATCATACTTTGATTAGACAAAACTACATAGATAACAGTAAACAACGACGTTTCTATACCACAAAGTCTCAAAGAAGTAGTATCTCTACAAGAATAAACCTAAGAAACGACAACGACAAGCATATGTTAGGAGACCTTGATACAAACAAGTTCTAGATGTCCTTTGACCTTGAATTGGTTCAGTTTAAGGTCAAATCCCCTCCTAACAACCCTTAATACACTTCAGACCTAATACGACTTTAATTACGGCTTCACAAAGATGACTTCTACTTCACCTAAGACGGCTTCTGTATTAGACGACT